>JALIDW010000013.1:600000-989874 GCA_023079495.1 Xylaria sp. L1 SY-2022 | reverse complement strand
GTCAAGCGTCAGGGACAAGGAGTACAACTCCCGGTACGCCCCGGCCGCCTTCTGGTTCCTCCGCTCACGCCATGAGCCAGGGTCCCGGCCTCACCAGGGAGCTTAGGCCCATGATGCACTGTTCACACGTGGTGATGGAAAATGGAGACTGGACCATGCCCGAAGCCTCTCCGCCGAAGTTCAGACACGTAACATTCCGGAGGTGTAAGTTCTCGCCGGCCACCTCTCCGGCTAATATCTCGCAGTTTTTCGACATGACGGTATGGTCGAAGCTGCAAGCTCAGTTTCCCGAATCGGCCGCGTCAACCGCATCATCTTCGTCGCCCGACGAAGAATCTGACTCGCTTCCGCTCGAGTCATCCTCTTCCGAATCCGAGGAGTCCTCCGAGATAGCATCAAGTTCTTCCACCATAGCTTTGGGATTCATTTTCAAGGGCGGGCCGTCCTCGACAAACAAAGCCTGTGAGCAGCAACCGGCGCCATCACTGGCCCTTTAACTTGGACCCGAGGCTCGCCCTCCTCCACATCCCCAATCCACAGGGGTAGCACTCCTCACGTCTATCCTCGCAGCCCACGTCCCAAAGCCAAGCGCAAGCCCAATATGAATTTCACTGACGAGTCCCGCTCCCCCGTGGGTGACTTCGGCCTCACAATCGCCCACACGGTCCTCCGGATAGACAACACTCCCAGGTCGAGCACAACGAACTCGGTAACGCGAGCGGAACCACCAGTGGAGGTCCTCACGAACATGCGATTGACTCCCAAGTCCCGCCAGCTTCCTCCTCACCAGGCCCAGATCTTCAACCACGCTATCCGACACGATGTTTATGTCAGACCCCCTGATCAGTCTGAGCGCAGTTCTCAGACAGGGCGCGAGTAACCTTCATGCCGTCCACCTTGTGTTTGTACCTCACCGAAGGCGTGACTCGGTAAGCCTTAGTGGTGGAGCACTCCACCATAGCCCATATTGGCGTCTATGTCCATCTTTGACGTAGCTTTCAGAGGGGCGATCTTCCGGGCCTTCCTCCTTGTCCTTTTGGAGATACGCGTGGCGAGCTGCTTGAGCGCGGTAGAGCCCTCCGGGCTGATTTGAAACAAATCCATCAAGCTCAATTTCACCTCCATGTCGTTCGCGAACTTCTTCCAGTCAAACGGGCCTTGTCCAACTCGCCCCAGTATTTCCCTCGGCGCTCGAGGCTGCCTGGGCTTGGGGTTGATGGAAGCAGCACCAACCTCCTGCTCAGCGCCCAAAGCTTCGGCCAGAGGTACTTCTGCCCCGTCCTCTGCCTTCCGTTTCTTGCCGGCCCTTCCCACGGCCTCCGCCAGCAACGCAGTAAGCCTCAACACTTGAGTCTGTGCACTGGTCCTCTTCACACCCCGCCTCAGCTTCGACAGGCTAACGCAAGCAGACTCCCCTGTCCGAGTCACTCGAATCATCTTCTCCCGAGGATACCACGCAGCTATTCGAATCGGCTACTGCTGTAATCCCCTGACGGAGCTGCGTCCGCCGCGGCCTCACCACTCCCGCCCCCGCAGTCATGAGCGCAACCCTGTCCGGGTGCACATCATCAAGCTCCGCCGAGCCTTCGCAAACCTGCGCCAGAGCGGATGTCGCAAGAGTGGTCGGTTGACCCGGAGCCGCCTTCGAAAGGTTAACAGGCAGTGAAGGTGGAGCACGGGCCAGGATCAGCCGGAGCCAAGACTGCTCCCAGGGCTTGAGACAATCAGCTTCTGCAGCCGTGCAGCTAGTCTTGTAATGATCTCGCTTGCCACACCTGAAACAAGCGCGCGTGGAGCTCACAACTCTTTCCCGCCCGTTTATGATAGTGTGTTTCGAATTCTCCCTGGGCGGTAAGGTGGCGGGATCTGGCAAAGGGAATTGCGCACCACCGGCGCCAGCCAAAGGACCGCCTCCTCTCTCCCTCCAGCCACGACCCATGCCAAACCTCGGAGCCAAACCCGCAGCGGGCAAAGCAGGCCTCGGAGGTGCACAGCTCTGAACCGGAGCAGCAGCCACGCCGCCGGAAGCCAGAGGTGGCAGCTCCTCTCGCTTGCGCCAAAACGGACGAGGTTCCAGATTGAAGGATCTGTCGTAAAAGCCGTCTGGGATAAGGTTAGGTGACGTCAGCTCTGAGCTTGCTGACGTGACAGTCATGCTTGCAGTGAGAGGCGGAACATAATCAGAGTCAGCAGGCGCAGCGTGAACTCCTGCACGGGCAGAAAGGCCAGACAACTTCAAACCCGGATATGACTTCTCCAAAGCCTGATCAACAGGCAAGCCAGTGGAAGCTGTAATCACCCGCTCCATCATGCGCAACTTCAAAGTCTCCATCTGCTGTCGCTGAGCTAATCGTTTGGCCTCCAGTATCTGCTGAGCACTCCGCACAGTGTCGACACATTCAGCGAAGGAACACTTGCCGCCGCATTCTTGTCGATGGCCTCAGCCTTCAAGTCTGCATGCCTCAAACCCGCGACAAAAGCTGAGATGACCGTGTTCAAGGTGAACGCCTCCAACGGAGACAGGGGGTGCGTCTGCCGTGCACTTTGGGGGCGTCTCGTGCCCCCCATTCGACGCATCAGCGCCTGGGCCCTCTGTGAATAAGACAACGGGGACTCATCAGGGCTCTTGCGAAAGCTGTCTCAATTCCTCCGCCGGACTCGCAGTCGCCAGTTCATCCAGAACTCTCGAAGGGTATTGTTCCCGAAGCGACCGCTCCAAATTAGCCAAAGTCATCGAGCAAGGAGGACTTATCGCTGGCTCGAGCTACTATAGCCGAATAGCTGGGGAGCTATCCATGAAGGTGGCGGCGGCACCTTCACATTGCATATTGATAGCCTGGACGATTTCGTAAGCAAGAAGGGAGTGCTCGTCAATGCCCACGCTTCTAAATTCCCACTTGACCCGCTGCAGCCAGCGTTCAGCAGGCGCTTCACCAGAAAATTTCCCACAGTCTCCCAGATTTGGGAACCTGAGGGGTGCAGCCACACGGCTCGAAGGACCCGGCTCCCCCATTTCGCAGACAGCCTTCCCAAACGTCTGAGCCGTGGTCGGTTTGGAGTGAGGTCGAGCAGCAGTCTCTGCTGGGTCGGAACGATCGGACGAAGGAGCGTTGGTTCCGTGGGGTTCGAAAAAGGATGATGTGGCTCCAACGGGGGCTCTGAAGCCAGTATTTATGGAATGAAGATTGAATAGAGGGTTCGGGCTAAAGCAACCCGGTCTGACAAATGGGTGAATAGTCTGTAACGTGGGCTCGTCTATGCCGCTGAAGGGCGACGAAGAACCTGAAGTAGAAGAAGAAGTGTGCAATAAAGAAACGTCTAGGGGCGGATCAGTCATAGGCGCAGAGCGTCTAGATGCTAGATGAATTTCTGTTCGGAAAACTCGTCAACAGGCGAGGATCCCTCAAAAGCGTTCCAGGGATTCAGTCCAAAAGGGTATGATAGAGACTCTCAGGGAGTCAGAAGTAAGGTCAAACAGTTGCTCCTATAATCGGTAGCGATACGGCCTCCTCAGGTCAATGTATTCGACGAATGCCTCACCGAGGACACCAAGAAATGCGTGATACCAAAAGGGTCAAGAGTAGTAGTGTAGATAGGTCTGACTGTTGTTGTTCTAGGCTAAGTGGGCAAGCCGCCCAAGCTATCGAGCTAAATAGAAGTAAACAGTGTGGGTAGAACCTGCTGATTCCACCGTATGCTTTCATTACGTAAGAAGGAAGGACACCCTTGCTGTAGGTAGGTACCTGCATCGCTCGCGCGTTATGAGTTACCGGTACCTACATGCTTGATGTGGTTTCGCTAAGGCGGCCACTAGGACTTTGTCGTTGTAGTTTCACTTCGGTATTTTTTTCGCGGAGATCTGCACATCGTACCCTCTACTAACGAACGGTCTGAGCAGAATGCCAGGCATGCATTCCTAAGAACTAGTGGGCTTTAACCCCAGGTTTCATCTCATCTCCATCGTTCAGTTGCCGGGTTATTCGTCATCGACTCTGGTCCTAGATTTCGAACTAGGGACGGGGAAGTGAGGCTCTCGGGAATAAACACGCACGAGAAAGAGAATTGAAGTCGTGAACGCCACGAGCTAGGGCTTGGAAATGCAGTTGTCAATGCAGGCGAGAAGGCGGCCGGGGTACGAAAATGTGTCAATGTCATCACAGCACATGCAAAAAGAACAAGGTGAACAATGTGTCAAACGCCCACGATGCGCGGGATGAAGGATATATTCCTACATATGTAAAAAAAGTCCATTTTGCGCCTTTCTAGACCTCCCTACCATGGGCAAGTCTTGTCTCTCTCCTCTCCCCTCCTCCCCCATCCCAAACCGTGAAAAAACAAATCCCCCCCCATGGTATGTACACATATTCGTACAAAGCCGATAAAAAAAAGAGAATCTCCCCTTGCCGCTGATCCCCCCATAAACGCCAGTTCACCTTCCCCCTCTCCTTGTTTCAAGCACCGAAATCAGGTACGGAAGAGGAACCCGGGGAATATACAGATAGGTATATCGTAAAAAAAACAAAATAAAAAAAGAATCGCTTGGCTATGCAATGTGATGAAACACAGGGCGCGAGGGAAAAAAAAACGACACACGCCTCGAAAAAAGCAGGAGCCATGTGCCTTAGACAAGACACGACGGACCCAGGCACGGAAAGACAGGGCGGGAAGATTGTTTTGTGTCGTGTCGGAGTGCCCGGATTGACAATGTCGTGCGTTGCTTGGGTGTCGACCTAGCTTGTCCATTGATCTGCGACCGGCCGTGCATGAACGGACGGGGGGATGATCGTCGTCCCCAGGTGGCCGTTTTACTGATTGTTGTCGTCATTGAACATGGGGAGGCTCGTGATGTTGGATGAGGGACAATTTGGCGTCGATACAGTCATCTTGCAACATAATGGGATGTTTTTGAGGACGGCTGTGTGAAGTGAATGCAAGTCCGCGTCTCAATGACTGTGTCGGTGTCCAAGAGTAGTCGATAGATGAATTGTTTGTTGTTGATGATGGTGATGGTGAAGTCGACTTAGTTGGGACACATGTGGCAGGCATTGCTTGCGCCGCAGTAGTCGTGCGTGCCGAAGTCGACGGCCTTGCAGCAGAAAGTGCAGCAGCTGTTGACGAGGGGCTGGTGCTCCTTGATAGCCATTGTGGTCGTTTTTGGTGGTGATTGTGTATACAAAAAAGTGTACGTTGAAGGTGAGTGTGTTTGCCGAGAGACGGTTAGAATCGAGAGACAGACACGGGCGTGGTGTGTGAGTCAAGGTCGTTTGTTTTTTTATGTTGGTTGTTTGAGTCAAGTGCAGAGAGAGAAGAAAGCGAGTTGACTGTTTCTGTTGAAGTTGGCGAGTTGAGTTGTGCTTGAGTTATTCTGAGAAGACCAGAGGTGAAGAGTCCGGAGATGTCAAGTCGGGGATGGGATCTGGCCCTCTTATATATTATCACGGCCGTTTGGTGTTACGTCCCAGGTCGATGACTGGAAAGTTGTCTATCGTCAGTCCGGGCCCAGGGTTGGTTTTTTTTCAGGTTAGAGGTGAAAAAAGAAAGAAATTGAAAAAAAGAGAAAGCAGACGGCACCCCTGCAAAAGTACAATGGAGGTACCGGTACGGGTACATTCTTCCAATCACCGGCTCCCTGGCGCCGGCGGTACTGCTGGGATACCGTACGAATTACTTCATAGTCGATGCCTGGAATCACAGGGTACCCTGACGCTGTCTGCCTGTTCCGGCGGGTGATGTACCCTTAAGGCAGGCTATAATAAGAGAGTCAGGTACCGGTAGTTAGTGGATAACTGCTCGTGGGTATTCAGACAATGTACCTACACTTCTTTCTTCCTTTGTCTCTTTCAATAGCTATTATTGATATAGGTACTTGCAAGATAAAGAGCCCTGCAAGTCGAGATCGACGGTACCAGAACTGATTGCTTATTATTTACACTTGTATGATTGTCGTTAAGTTATCGTTGAGTTAACAACTGCTTGTTAAGTGAATCGTAATCCGTAGTTAATCCGTACTTGAAGACAACAACAACGACTCGTAGCTAAACATTCCTATTGTCTACTTACTACACTACGTAACGCCAACGCATGATGGACTGCAGATAGGTACCCTACGCTAGTGTAGTGTCGTAATGCAAGCAAAAAGGCAGCTATATCCAGCTCTTATAATATCGCAAGTCCCCATTACGTAGGGTAGGGGGTTAACATTACCTCGTAGCATTGGTATGCGCGCGATATGTCATGAAGGTCCCCGTGAGTAAGTACATTTACAACGGATGAGACTGCGAAATGCACCGTAATTGCTCCCTACCAACTGCCTGCTCCGTACCTTATGCAGTGATGTGGCGTGATAGGATCACGGGGTTGCTTTCCATAGAGTCGGGACGCTCATGTCATACGTATCCTCCTAGGTAATTTTGCTGGCTGGCGCAACAGCTTTCTTCTGTCATTTCTTTTTCTCCTCTCTTACTTACTTACAACAGTGTCAGTGTCAGTCTGACCTTGTCGACGAGAGAAAGCCCCCCGAAACTCGCGCCGATAGCCGCTCTCTCTCACAGCTGCTGAAGACTCAACTCGGTACTTTTACGACATCATCTTCTTCTCATAGACAGACATCATCACGACG
Organism: Xylaria sp. L1 SY-2022; assembly: GCA_023079495.1. NCBI lineage: Eukaryota > Fungi > Ascomycota > Sordariomycetes > Xylariales > Xylariaceae > Xylaria > Xylaria sp. L1 SY-2022. Next base: position 983,255 of record JALIDW010000013.1, on the reverse strand, counting down.
ACCCTACCTAAAACAATAATTAATCTACGGATGACCTGACTAAATAAGTCTCAGATAAGATCTAAACCCAACAAGCCCAGCGAGTCAACCGCCTAAAAGCAATACTTCCCGTTCGGTGTGTTAACAAAGTAGTTTGTCTGCCGACGATCCGTATCCCCAAGGTACCTACCTCCCTGGCTTATTATTTTAGCCAAACTTGACGCCTTAACAGGCCCCCCATCATCGCCCGCAACCGCAAATCGGAGCCTGTCTAGTGCCCACTAGCTGATCTACGGCACATCTCAATGCAGATTGGTCGGCCGATTTGCGCCTCATCATCAGGGAACACCTCCCCTCATCCCATCCCATCTCTTGCCCATTTTCTTTATGCTTATTATTATTAGAATGATCTTATTATTTACCCGGTGACTATCTATCTGCCTACCTGCCTACATACCCAGTGAGACAGGGGGGGAGCAGAACATGAAACCCTAGACACGACATATGCTACCTACTCGTACTCGGTGGAGGCAAGTCGGACGCCTTTTCGCAACTAACAACGTACTTCGTACATGCGGTCCAGCCCATACGCCTTAAGGATCTTCATTATTTTTTCGAGAAAGTGGGAATGCTGTATTACGCCTGTATTATGTAGTAATACCAGCACACCGCATAGGGCGAGGCTGACCCCCCTCGCGTCCTCATTTCTTTTCAGGCATCCGGGATCAGCAACAACAACGCATCGTGGTCCCCTGGATCTTACCAACACTTGCGAGACCGGTAAAGCCCCATCAGACGGGCAATGAGGTCAGATCTCTCACGGGTCATTCTCCTTTCCGAGGACGGAACGGCTTGCTTACTTACCTACCTACCTACTTACCCCTGATGTTGTGTTGCGTTGCTTGTCTCGTGACAAATTGGATGAGGGCTCGAGAAACATTGGGCAACTTTGTTTAATACGTACCCATCGGTCGCCTCGGTTGACACACATTTCTGACTCTGCGTCAAGGCGGAGGGTTTCGTAACCTGGTTATCTGAGTGCAGCCTGTGCCCTTGAAGAGAAGTCCCAAAGGCTTTGGCCAGTCGATGGAGGGGAAATGGTTAAGATTGTTGATTAAGGTACGAATTGGAATGCGACGTAGGATTGAGTTGCAGATCGACCGCATGCCGCTGGCAAGAAACAGCAACCTCACGTGACTACCTCTTTTATAGCATATCCTGATAAGCTATATTTAACAAACGGTGCTGCCAAGCCGTATAAATGCATTGTATATCTTAAGCAAGGTTTTATGCAGGGTGCGAAGAAGTGCACAACTTTGTGCTTCATCCACTTCACGAAGCAGCCCGCAACTGCCGTTGAACCCTCCAAGTTCACCAACATCCCCCCTCATCCTACGAGTGGACATTCACCGCTGCATTGAGGGCATGATTCGCATACATGAGATGCTGCCCTACTCGTATGAGTATCGTCATTTGCTCGGCAAGCATCGTGTTCGTTCATCACGTCTTCCCTCTTATCTTCGCTCCGTGATATTGGTATCGACGTCGTACTACGGCGGCGTTCATACGAGCGAGTTTGGATAGGCTGCAGATTGGGACGAGCCCTCCAAATCTCCCTTTTGATCATACAGCATTTCTCTTGATTAAAGCTTCGCGCTTCTAAGGTGAGTCGGGCCGTATTTTTTCGTGCTATGTATGATGATTGGCATCAGCAAACACCCGGACATCGAGTGAGCGAGTGAGTGAGTCAGTGTAAGGGAAGGGCGCTGTCGGATCATCGTCATGAACGTCGGAAGCCAGTCAACCAGGGCCCAGCATGAACAGCGGGTTCAAATCTTGCAGCATCACAGCGTAGGACGAATAGAATAAGCTTGCAAAGCGATGCAAGCGCGGCGGCCATGATTTGATTCGGAAGAAGTCAACCCTTTCTCATGCCCACTCGAATAGGCAAACCGAGTATATCATGTCCGGCACGCTCTTCAATCCGGTCATGATCACGGCATAGGCCTGGAGCAGAAGTAGGCGGGATCTCAGCTATTGATCGATATACTAAAGATCGGACGACGGTACACGACGTTTTCCTGCATCTGCTACGTTATACGCCGACGTTCCTTGCTATGCAAAACATCTTGCAACGTGAACATGTGATTGCAACTTTTGCCGACTATCAACGGCTCTTCGAGATCGAGGAACAGACGAAGGAACCGTCTTGGCAAGACTAAGGTCAGGCTTTCGTGTGATCGCGGGTTTGATCCCGTCGATGATAGTCTTATTTACAGCCTGCATAACGTTATCATATCATTTAGGTCAAACGAAGCATTCAAGTGAAGAAACTTGGACACGTCCGTCTACATTTTAAGATGAGGTTCATTGTTGTGTACACCGGCTACACTAGACAGCACCCCTACGTATCATCTAAAGGGAGAGCAAACAGTACGCGGTACAAAAAAAGGGGACCCTGAGCCTACCGAGGAGTTTCGTGTTAAAGAGAGGCCAGAGATTCGAAACACTTACCAACTGATTGGGCAACCCTTCCATCAGGCTAAAGCTGGAACACGGGCTCAACTGGTCATAGATGATAAGGTAATCCACCGTCATTGCTGGTTTGAAGCTGATGATTTCAGCAGTCCCTACAAGTTCTACGAGTACTAGTAGATACCGAGATCATTATGGCTTGCATACCCCAGGTCTGCCCTGCGAATCTAGATGCACAGATATGCATCATGCACGAACGGGATGATGTCGATCATCGTCATACATACATTCCGCGGTGCACACCCATGGCCGGATGCTATATCCTCCATATTAATATCGTTCCTGTGGGATTATTATATCGCGAATCTTATAAGGCACTCTGGATGAAACAACCAGAAACCCCTTGATCGGGAAAAAGAACCTATCCGTCCATTCAACATGCTATCGTGGTCAACTCGTGCCAGTCGCCGGCTGTTAGCCAGTCCCCGGATTGCCATGCCGTGCGGAGTGCGGACACCGATGATGCCAATCATGCGACGTCAATATGCCGAGGCGCATTTCCCAGGTCCTAAAGTCGAGTCCCTTGACGAGAGCCAAAACTGGAAGGTCAGCCAAGCTATCCAGGAGGACCACAAGCAGCTCAAGGATTACTACAACCGCATAATCAACCCGAAGGATCCTGACGAGCAGGAAAGATACGGGAACGCATTCATATGGGAATTGGCGCGCCACTCTATAGCCGAGGAGCTTGTGGTGTATCCGGCTTTTGAGAGGGAGATTCCGGACGGCCAGAGCATTGCCGACAAAGATCGGTACCAGCATCAGGACGTGAGTAATTCCGCAGACTTAATCAATTGTTCCTATTCACTAACACCGAATATCACAGATCAAGGAGAAACTCTACAGATTCCAAAAGCTCAAGCCTATAGACGAGGAATACGTCCCAACGATAAAGGATCTGTTCGAGAACTTGCAGGTTCACTTCAAGGAGGAAGAGGAGCAAGACCTCCCTAAGCTCGAGAACAATCTCAGTCTTACCGAGTCAAAGGAGTTGGGCACCAGCTTTGAGCGGACCAAGATGCTCACGCCGACGCGATCGCACCCTTCGGCCCCTAATAAGCCTCCATTCGAAACAGTTGTTGGTCTCATGACGGCGCCTATTGATAAGCTTCGTGATCTGCTGTTTACGAAGTTCCCGGAGAAGAAGATGCCTGATATAGGTCATACGGAACAAGGCGTGGGTAAGTCGGATCGTCATTAGTGAGGGTCAACTTAATCGCATGTGTTTGGCGTTGAGATCAGAGACGAGGATGTGTCTCGATGTATATTGTGTCTCATAACTTCACTGTATATAATGGAATCGAATGTTGATTTGAACCCTAGCTCCTATCTGGTGTTCACACTTATACGCGATCTTGTATCTTGCATGTCTATTCCAGCACAGGTCCAGTCGAATTCTACTCCTCACTTCCTTAGGTGAACGCAGCATGAAGCAACTGCTTCCAGCTGGAGGTATGACAGGCGTCGCGATCTCAGGGCCACTAACAGTCAACAGCGGAAGTCCCTATCAATCTCACAAGCTGATTAGTGATGTGATGCAAGCCCGGCGAAGATCCAGCAAGATAGTCGTCATGACGTAGAACCATCGCCACACGTGGGGAAAGTCAAGATCGAGGCGACTTCAGACTCTCCCATATAGCAAGTTTCTTAGTAAACGGACGTTGACACACATCTCTCCAACATCGTGACTCCCTATCAATCCATCATTTCGAAATCCGAAATATCAGACACGAACAGTTCCAAAACAATGCCGCACCGCAGCGCACTCGAGATCTTCGACCTAGGGGCATCGGAGGCGATGGCTAACACCGAGTTCTCGAGCGGTATTTATGAGGCCCCTGAATTGGTAAGGTCGTTCTCATCACTCACATCATCGCCACCATATATTTCATCTACGTGATCAACTCACAATACCTACAGTCACCCGAAAGCACACCGAGCTCTGGGGGGCATATCGCCAATGGACCACTTGGCAGACGAGCGTCGAGTTGTACGTTTCTACGTCCAGATGAATCATCGTGATCTGTGCTTTTGGCTGATTGAATGAAGACTGTGGATGGGACGCTCAGTAAGGGGTCGGACCAGAGTAAGGAGACTTCGCGATCCGGGGGGGGAATAAGGGGCGATGAGGTGGGAGTCGATAGTCGGAACATCATCATGGATATATTCAACAAATATGATAATTATAAGTACGAGCGCAATAATACCTACCATAGTAAAATCAAAATCCCATTCCCTCAAAATCTGTCCAGACTACGAAACCACCCACCCAGACGCCATCATTCAACTATCCCAATTCTTCCCCAACTTCCTCCTCAACGTGCCCTCGACCAAGTCCCAACACCTCTCCTGCAACCCCTCATCCAGCGCCTGCTTACTCGGCTCCACAACCTTCCGATCAGGCACAATATACTGCCCATCGATCCTCTCCCTCGGCACCGCCTCACTCGTCGCGGCGAACAAAATCGCCCGACACCCTTCATCCACCGGATCCTTCAGAAACGGCTTGACGGCCGCGACGGCGATACGACTTAACGCGCCATACGCCTCGATCGCCTGGTTCTGCTGGTCCGTCGCCACAGCCCCCCGGATGCGTCGCGTTGATCCAGGGCCCACGACCGGGCGTGAGACCGAGTTCCCCGCGTTCCTTGCGCCGGTAGAGGGCCCGACAGAGCAAGACTTGCGCGAGCTTGCTGCGGTTGTAGAGTTTTGTCGGGCCGATGTCGCGATTCATCTCTGCGAGATCGCGGAACTCGACGTCGCCGGTCGCCACGCGATGGAGGTCGGAGGACTGGAAGCAGAGCCGACTATCGGGCGTTGCGATGAGGGAAGGGAGTAGTGTCCGCGTAAGATGATGCTGCGCAATCACGTTGACTTGCATGTGTGAGTCGATACCGTCTTTGGTCTCGTTATACGAACCAACGCCGAGTCCGGCATTGAGGATGAGGCCGTCGAGACGCTTGAGTTTGGACGCGAGGTTCTTGGCGACGTCGTGCGTTTGATGCAGGTCTTCGAGGTCGCATTGGATGAGTTCCACGTGGGAGGTGTCGCCGTGTTTCTTGAGGGACTCGTGCGCTTCGGCGAGGTGTTCGTGTTTCTTGCCGATGAGGTAGACTCTGTCGCAGTTGTGCTGGAGTAGGTGGGCCGTGATGCCGTAGCCTATGCCTGCGCTGCCTCCCGTGACGGCGTAGACGCGACCGCGCAGGTCGGGGATGTCCGTGTTGGGGTCGAACTTGTTCTTCGAGAGAAAATCAAACATTTTGAGGGCCTTTTTTTGTGAAATGAATTAGCTATTATGGAAGCTGCTGTGTTGGCAGTTTAGTAAGTAGTCCCGTCGTATATATACTCCCCCCTGAATGGAGTCCATGATGCGGATATCGAGCTCCCATGATCCCAAGACAACCGATTACATGACGTCAAAAGAACACCCGTAGTTGAACCCGTAGTCGAAAGTCCATCGACTGACCGTTTCCGAAGAACTCTAGTTTGAATAGTTTCGGCCCAGTCAGTCAACACTCGACTGGATGCCTGCTGACCAGATGTTGGCGTCTCTCATCCGTCATTGAGGCTGCTGATACCACTTCCAAACACGGTGTCCCGTCTTTGTTTACGGTCCCATACAATCGTCTCATCGCTCTTCCGCTTGAAATAGAGAATTCGACTATAAAATTCGTGTCAGAGAGTCATTGTCATGTGAGAAACCAAAGGGTATACGTACTGTTGTGGAATAAACTCTTCATCTGTCTGTTCAGACTTCCACTCATCAAGCGCTCTCTCCTTCAACCCCAAAAAACCGATCTTCATAGCCTACAATATAATCGTCGCTATCCATATTTGGATCCCAGCGTAATCTGTTCATGACATCAATCGAAGAGCGAAACTTGCCAGTATATTGAGGGCGCGTATTTTGGTAGGGAGTTGCGGTTTTCCCCTTGGATTTCGACTTTCTAGATCGACGGTATTCCTCGTAATCCGAGTTCAAATTTGCATCCTCTTCATCTTCCTCTTCCTCTTCGTCAGTTTCATCGTCACCAAAGGTGTATTCACCCCACTCATGGCTATCAAGCTGTAACGTTCCAAGCTCCGAACGGTTGACGAGAGATGCACTCATCCACGAGGTGTTAGGATCAAAATACTTCTCATCGGCCCGGATTTGGCTTTCGAACTTTTGAAGCACAGCATGTAGCGAGCCCAGTATTGCCTTCATGTCGTCTTTAGATATGGGCTCTCCATTAGATTCCTGAGCCTTGTCTAGGCCGATGAGATAGCAGCCACGATAATCCGTTGCATCATCAGAGCTATCAGCATTGACAAATCGCGCAGGCCAGATCCGAGCATGGACGTTAGGAAGTCTTCGGTTGAGATCTAACAGTTAAATTAGTATTTGATCCGAGTAGCATTGGAAGATATACACATACCAACTAGAAGCATCACACATCTAGACTCTAGCCAGCCAACAAAGCTGCTCCCCTTGGCGAGTGAGATACCCCAGAAGTAAGCATCAATCTTGATATAAGTCTTGAATGCTGACATGAACTCAACAGAGCCAGAGGTTTCGCTCAAAAAAAGATGTCCAAGTCATGCCTTCTTGTGACAATAGCGTGTCCGCCCGCTTGAACTCGGTGGAGATTGTCCAGACAGTGGGTGGCGATGCATTGAGCGCCGTATTGAGGTTGGGAGAGTGAAATCCTAGAATGGCCATTGACTCCCTGGGCGTGCGTACGTAGCGAAGCTGTTTGTGGAAGAATGGATCGAATACCAACTGCTCACTCCAATCGAAGTTGGCGTAGTGGCCGAAGAAAGTCCTTAGAATAGTCGGCAGAGGAAAGAATTGTCCCTCGTGCGATATCAGCTTTAGGACTCGAATCAATAAGATAGATATCTGGATTCCACCCAACAGACCGAACCTGGCGGAAAAGATGCCACGCTGCTTTGCCCAATGCTTGATGACATGGTAGGCAGTGCGAAAAAACAGCATAGTCAGGGACGGTGCGCCGAATATAGTGCATATCTCTTGCTGCCTTCAGTTTCGCCAAAGTCTGAGTTGATAAACAAGAAAAGATGTCGTCGGTGGGAGGCCGCCTCATAGGATACGGCCACATCTGGGCAACGTACGCTGCTGGGCAGTACTGGAGATCGACCTTAATGTCCATGACCTCAAGTTCAAGCATGGTCCCCGAATGCGCGTTGACCCTCCTTCGAAGCTTGATGTCTTTGCCAACTGCCCTGCGAATTCTCTGGGTAGCAAGAGTGAAGAATGTTTTAGCACTAATAGGCCCAACACACAAACAATCGATATCTGACGAAGCTGTCCAGACGCCGAGTCCGTAAGAGCCAACTGGAACGAGAAAAAAAGGTGGTCTACCACACGGTGTACCATCGCTTTCATCCAACACCACGTCTTCCAGCAGCTGAAACGCCGCTTGTCGCTTCGCAATATCTGCCGCTGAAGGAAAGACGTGCAGTCTGTCGAGGCACTCTTTGAGCTCGGAAGAATTGCTCAAAGAATCCGGAGCTGGAAGAAGCTGTAGAAGAAACGAAGATTTGGAGACATTACTGGCTGATATATTATCTCCAGCCCGATTAATTTTCAAGGAGCACCGAACTCCCCAGTGATCACTCGCGTGTGACATCCTGGGCCTTGACCGTGGTAATGCTCCAGTATCGCCGGCATTCAGTGTGTTCTCATCCAAATTGCCTAGCGATCGACCAAACAAGTTGAAACTGGTGATATCAAGCAAGCCCTCTCCTTTCACGAGTATCCGATCATACCTTTGGGGCCTGTTGTTGAATCCATGTCCAACGATCTTCGCAGCCAAATCATTCTTCGTGGGATCAAACGTGGCGCCTTCCTCTCCTTCGAAGAGAACAGTCTGGTGCCTGAATTCTTCATCAAAGTCGCCAAAGTCACCGTACTGAACCCGAGTAGACATCCAGGCGTCTATCAGTCCAGCTTGAGCGAGTGTATTCTCAAGTCCTTTCAGGTATGTAACTGTTTGCGACGAGATGGTTTTCTTCTCGACGGCCCATTCGATTGTGCGAGCACTGGTAGTGATATTGAAGTCGCCAGCAAGAATCCAGGGATTGTGCGGGTAGTTCTCCGATAAGTGAGCAATTATAGCCTGGAGCTCCTGCTTCTTCGATGCAACAGATCCTTCGGTAAGACCACACGTCAGGTGGACAGTTGATAAGATGATGGGCATGAAGACATCACCATCCCATTTTCCAATGTCCCTGAACTTGACGATGATAGAGCCCTTATGGCGTCTATAAAACGAGAGCCACTGCCAAGAGAAATGCCATCTGCTGAACACCACCACATTGAGATGGCTCGGAAGCGGTTCGATATCGCCTTGGTCAGGAGGTCCGTTGCTGACGAATCGGTAGTGTCTGCGAATCTCATCATTATGACAGATGAATGAGAGAAACCCGTCAGTAACTTCCTGCAAGACCAGGACATCGGCCAATATTGCTTGTTGCAGAATATTCCGGACAATAATGGGGGTATCTCTCTTTCGAAGGGGGGATATTCAAACTCTGCTAGAATATTGTAGCTCGCGATTGAAACTGAAGTAGGCCCGCTCTCTTCCGGTGCGTTCGTCGACGCCTGTTGATGCGAAACGCACTTTCCTGCATGTGAGAACGCATAGGGGAAGTTCGTGATAGAGGAGGTGTTTGGGGCTCTGGTCCCTGGTGTCCCATATCCCGTGCCAACCGGAGGCGTAATTTCATCGAAATGTGCAGGCGGATCAACCCTACTTATACAGAAAGTAGTAAGGTCAACTTGAGAAAGCAATGTTAGAAAGTCATCGACAGAACAGGTCACTTAGGTGTCACTCACTAGTCCCCCCATATCTTCATCCGACTGAATGATTTCTGGTCAATCTGCATGCGCTCGCGGACCAATATGTAGAGCTTATCGACTGTCCACTCCACTGCCGGCACAAGGGAACACTTGTCTAGGAGAAACTTGTGAGGCGAAGCATCGCGATCTTGACTCTGTCCCACTGTCATATGCATGCGATAGTTCGTGGCTGGAGGATGACCCAAGGCAGCCATGGATATTGTCCGCAACTCTTCTAAGCTTCTTGTTCGTGCTCTGTCATTGTCGTAAAGGAAGATCGTGTTGTGACGTCTGTGAGAGAAAACGTCGGTAGCATTAAGACAAACCGTGATACTGTCTAATGAGGATGTATAACTGAACGTCGAGCTGAGATGAGAAGCGACCAATGCTGAAGCGTCGGGCAGAGACTCGACTCGAACATAAGGATGGACGAGGTTGACATGGGGAGGCCATTTTTCATAAGATTTATCATACAACGATCGAAGACGATCGTACATGGGCCAGAGGTTCTTAGGGGGGATCACACACAACGCCGTATCATAGGAATCAAGGGATATAACGTCGGACAGCGATGAGACTTGCTCAGTCGCCATGATTTGGTGGGGTGTGATATTGTAACGAGCTAAGAAGACGATGAGAATGGATAGCAGAACAGATAACAGACGAGACTCAGTCAATCCGGATAGTTATCAAGAGGGCAAGATGAAGACCATATACTCGAGTCTTCATCCTCATGCCTGAAAGATTGGGCTCTGCCGGCAAGCCCAGTGAGCCACTTGATTGGCATGCTGAAAGGAAGTCTCGTCATCTTGGCCTATTCCGCAGGATACTTGGCTATTTCGGGATGCACCCCGGATTCCGGTACGAGTGACTCGATGGTAGCCAAGATCAACTGGCTCAATCAGTATGATTCATAATGAGTAACACGGCAGGCAGGGACATCGTGCTCATTATTTTTGAGCCCCAGACAGGTAGCGCGATGCGTGTGTTGGTGGAGAGAGAACAAAGGCACTTATGCGTGTAATGCGTCTGGGTTGAAAAGAGCTTACTAATATAGATATAACCAATATATGTAGATAACACATTTAGCGCTAAGCAGTAATCCATAGGTGAAGCCTTCGGAGTTAAGCGGGCGAGAGGCCTTTCCTAAAATGGGTGTTTAAATTGATCAGGCACAAAAAAAGCTGCTGCCGACGCGGTCTCGCGAAAACGCGCTGTATCAGCGCGTTTAGATAATGATTCTTTTTCTCATTCTCTCTCTCTCTCATACAAAGTGCGAGTACATCATCGCATTGCCCCATTTCACCCCACGACGACCTCATACACGCCCTAATTCTGAATTCTAAAACAACGCACCTCATCAATCTAGAGCAATTGGTTTTATACAACTGATTATCGACTGCCACACCAACTTTTTTCTTTCCTTGAAGGCGGATTTCAAGCATCATGGACCCTTTGCTGCTCCGAGATGAGGCTGCCAAGGAGCGCATCCGCCTAGCCTCGGAGTTCCTTGACCCTCGTAAGCACCGGAACATCAGAAAAATTATTGTTGACAGTCACTAACACCTCGTGACCCCGATCAGACGATCAACATGCGCGCAGCTATCGGTCTGAGATCATTCTCATGCTCCAGAAGAACCAGAGACGGCTCGTAGTCAACCTCGATCATGTTCGCGATCACAGCGCCGAGTTGGCCGAGGGCCTGCTCTTCGATCCCTTCGACTACACCGTTGCATTCAACTATGCGCTCAAGAAGGTCGTCGAGACGATACCACAGGCACGGCCTGATCAGACTCACGAGGACGTCCTCTACTACTGTGCCTGGGCCGGCAGCTTCGGTCTTAACGCTTGCAACCCTAGAACACTATCGTCGAACCACCTGAACCACATGGTCTCGATCGAGGGTATTGTCACGAGATGCTCTCTTATAAGACCAAAGGTAGTGCGGAGTGTCCACTTCAACGAGAAGAAGAATATCTTCCATTACCGTGACTATAGGGATCAAACAATGACCACCGGTGTCAGCACTTCCAGTGTTTACCCTCAAGAAGATGAAGAGGGCAACCCGCTGCTTACCGAGTATGGATTCTGCACATACAGAGATCACCAGACCATTTCGATACAGGAAATGCCCGAGCGAGCACCCGCTGGACAGCTCCCCCCGTGGTGTCGATGTCATCCTCGATGACGACCTTGTCGACAGGGTGAAACCGGGTGACCGAATCCAACTAGTTGGTATTTTCAGGACGCTCGGTAACAGAAACACGAACCACAACAGTGCTTTATTCAAGACGGTTATTTTGGCCAACAATATAGTACTTCTCTCATCAAAAGCATCGGGAGGAGTAGCCACTGCCACCATCACGGATACGGATATTCGCAACATCAACAAGATCGCAAAGAAGAAGAACCTCTTCGAACTGCTTTCTCAGTCACTAGCACCCAGTATCTACGGACACGGCTACATCAAAAAGGCCATCTTGCTGATGCTACTTGGTGGTATGGAGAAGAACTTGGAGAACGGCACCCATCTGAGAGGTGATATCAACATCTTGATGGTCGGTGATCCCTCGACAGCGAAGTCGCAACTGTTGCGATTCGTCCTGAACACGGCTCCTTTGGCTATCGCAACCACTGGTCGTGGTTCTTCTGGTGTAGGTTTGACGGCTGCCGTCACGTCCGACAAAGAGACTGGCGAAAGAAGACTGGAAGCCGGTGCCATGGTTATGGCCGATCGGGGTGTTGTCTGTATCGATGAGTTCGATAAGATGTCCGACATTGACCGAGTTGCCATTCACGAAGTCATGGAGCAGCAGACTGTTACGATAGCGAAGGCTGGTATTCATACCTCCCTGAACGCTCGATGCAGTGTCATTGCCGCAGCCAACCCCATTTTCGGCCAGTACGATACACACAAGGATCCTCACAAGAACATTGCGCTTCCAGACTCGCTTCTGTCCCGTTTCGATCTCTTGTTCGTCGTCACAGACGACATTGAAGACAGTCGAGACCGTCAGGTATCGGAGCACGTTTTGCGCATGCACCGCTACCGGGAACCCGGAACTGATGAAGGCGCTCCTGTCCGGGAGAATACATCCCAGGCTCTTGGTGTGGCTCTACAAAGCCAGGATGCCGTACAGAAGCCCACCGATGTTTACGAGAAGTACGATGCCATGCTACACGCTGGTGTCACGGTAACCACGGGCCGCGGCGCCAACAAGCGTCATGAGGTTCTCAGCATTCCATTCATGAAGAAGTACATTCAATACTGCAAGACCCGTGTCAGACCAACTCTCACTCAAGGTGCCTCAGACAGGATTGCAGATATCTATGTCGGTCTGCGAAACGATGAAATGGAAGGAAACCAGAGAAGAACCTCGCCGTTGACGGTTCGTACCCTGGAAACATTGATTCGTCTCGCAACTGCACACGCCAAGTCTCGACTCTCAAACAGAGTCGAGGAGCGAGATGCTCTAGCGGCTGAAGGCATTCTGCGCTTTGCTCTTTTCAAGGAAGTTGTCGAGGACGAGTCACGGAAGAAGCGTAGACGGACACAGCAGCAGGCTGTTGAATCAGACTCTTCAAGTGGAGAGAGCTCAGATGACGATGACGCCGGCGATGTCACATTCAGGAATTCGTCAGCTCGTGGCAGCACCACTCGCTCAGGACGAAGAGTTCTTCCCACGCGGTCGTCCCGTCGTTCTAATGGAACCGCCGGTCGTAACGCAGCCGAAACTCCTGAGCCCACTCACCAGGATGAAGAGGATGATATCTACGATGCCACACCCGCTCGGAATACTCGTTCCAGTCGCGCCGCTGGCGCCTCCTCATCCAACGCACAGAGCACCTCTCAGCTCTCCTTGGCCTCTTCCATGCCTGCCTCACAGCTCGAGACACAAGAAGATACACAAGAGGATGCTGACCTCGCTGCTGAGGCTTCTAACCTCAATATCGATGCACCGATTACAGCAGAGAGATTAGCAACGTTCCGTACTGCTCTAGGTCAACTCCTCAACACGAATCTGTTCGAGGATGACTCGGCGAACGTTGCCGAAGTAATTGAAGCAGTCAATGGAAAGCTCGGTGCGCGGGCTGAGAGATTCGCACGTGAGGAAGCCATCAAGGCCCTCAAGAAAATGGACAGCGCCAACCAAATTATGTATGTGCTACTCACTCCTGAACTTTTGCTGTCATGAGTTTACGCTAACTGACTATCTTCAGGTACACGGATGGCGAGCTGGTGTATAAGATCTGATGTATGAATGTAGTCACGTTATGGCTTCGTGATACCACGGTAGGGAAAAAGGCGTTGCGGGGGGAATAAGAGCATGATGGGTTTGCGAACTTATGGATGAAGCTGCATTGGCGAGATCATGCGGTTTTCATCGTGTGTCTGTGTTGTTTAGGAACTGAACATGAAATGTCAGACTTGATTCGAACAATAATCCGCCTGGTCAATGACCACTAAAGCGGAGATGCGTAACAGCAAGTTTAGTGGCTCTTTGGAGGCTGATGATGGTCAGTGACATTGATTCCGCTTTGGATCTTCTCATGAGAACTCGTGTGCAACCTGTGATCGCAGCTCACAACATGGCTTGTCAGCCTTACTACGTACGCCCAGTGGCATTCGACTCCATGAAACCGGACAAGTGCCTCATCCTATCTCAGCATCCCAACATCCTCCCCCCATCATGTAGGTTCAGATGGCATCTTACAATCATGAGGACAATCCAACGTCCCATCGCGTCTCATTCTCAGCCATCACGAAACACCAGATCGACCCTTCTCCCCAGAAAGATAAGGCAAAGATCCGCATCCCTGTGTCCCCACGAACGCCATCGCGAGGCCCGTCATCTGCCATCACGTACAGCCCCTGTCGTAGAACAACAGTAATCATTCTTTCAGCCCGCCCACGTCAAAAAAATGCAAAGAATAACAAGCTCGCTCCTCTGATGAGCGAGTATGACAAGCCCCCTTTCCCCGGTCTCAGATTGACACACCCTCGACACGGCGATCTTCATTCCCTATCTCTATCTCGTATGTACACTCAATCCGTTTGAAAAGCCCAGATAGACGCGAGTGACATACCCGGCCCTCCAAATCGGAAGCCCCTGCTGTCACGCCGTGCCCTCACAGTGCCATGACATCGAGCACGAGTATCTCCATGTATCCCCCCCCAAAAACAAGAAATCCATATATTAAAACCCCCCATCTTCAGCTCCCATCGTCCGTAGCCGATCCCCCCTCTGTCTCTTTCTCTTCGTTCGCTTCTGTGGATGTCTCTCTTCTTATGTGGAGGACTCCCCGGCACAGATCGTTCTCGCTTATGCTGCGCGACAAGCGTGCCCCCCTCCTTGAACAGAACAGACCATCCCACGCCGACAGGGCCCTTGGATGGATGGACGAACCAGCGGGGCGTTGCTTTCGGAAGACCCCGAAGGGCTTCAGGGGGTGTGGTCGAGATAATGCAATCCCCCCTTGTCAGCACGTAGGCGAAGAATGTCGGCCGTCATCGGAGCCTGGGGTACTAGTAAATAGATAGAGATAATGGGAGAAAGAAAACGGGTCCCCATGCGCGCTGCCGTTGATGAGTTTTCCTTCGCGCTCTCGGAGATCCGGTTCTCGCGGGATAAGGAGAGGTAATATGATTCCACTGTAAACGACCAGACCGGGCGATACCGTTAGGGTTCGTATGCCCGGGTCGATATCGCCTAGGGGTCGGACCCTGCCTGCGTAGATCCCACCTATCTCTCTATCTCCCTCATATTACATACCTACACAGTCAACACCATCATCTCTATCTCCGCTATCGCCCACAAACTCCCTATCTCAGATGAAGTAACAGAAATCTCCCTCCCATCCCCAGTTCTAGATCCCCCCATTTGGGGTACATCGTCGCAATCCCCAAGGGGGGAATACGGGAAATTTCTCCCCCCTTGGCATTTATGTTTAGAGTAGGTAGGGCGCGGATGTCGGAATGCGTGGGACGTCTTTATCGAAATATACTACCTACCCTCTTTGCTCGGGGGGAAGCGTTGTATACATAATCCGGTTTGGGGGGAGGAATGGATGGATGGGAGACGCAGAGCCGGGCCGGGATGACGGGAACGCGACGAGCCCGCGCCGTCTATGTATATCCCGCGGCTTTTTTTGAACATCCGCAGAGTAAATATTAACACATATCCGTAAAGGAAAACAGGGACCCCAGTCACACCGGAGATTTGCATTGGGGATGGGGGGATTCATGTGCGCCGTTGAGATCCACGAATGAGATAAGGCGCGGCTCTTACATACCCTTGAGCTTTCTACCTATCTATGAGGTAGGTACGGAAAAGCCATGATCAAGGAGGAAGGAAGATATGTATGAACGAGGGATAATGTTGAGAGCCGGCGTCGCATTGGCATGTGAAGCCCCTGAATCTCGGTTCCCGTTGTAGTAGGTACGTTGACGTAAATCCTGCTTCCTGCCTATCTTGAGCGAACTTCCACGTTGAGTTGTTACGGCACTCGTCCTCCGGATTCATGATGCGGACAGAGGAAGAATTCTTTTTGTCTGTTCATTCATCCGCTCAAACTAGGTAGACGACGGAGAGGCTCGCCGTAGACAAAGCTGCCCGGATTCCGCAACCGAGTATGCGATGCACCAAAGGGGGGGAAGCAAATGAAGACTCCGCGTCGCCGACACAAGCAGGCTACAAATCCTAACCACAGATCAATAATTTCATTAACCCCCCCCGTATCCCGATCTCTTCCATGCTTGATGGGGCGACGGCTGGGACGACGGCACGGCGTAGCAACGCGTAAGCCCATTACATGCCTACCGACACATATGCAACACCTATCCATTTTCGTACTCTAGCACAATCAAGATCTAACATCATTCCATCCTAGAATTTCCGGCTCCAGCCCTACCCTCATGTAAGACCCAAAATCTTCCCTCAATACGCGGCACACACATACACGTACATAAGGTACCTAATCAAAGCCATCAACCTGCAAGGTACCAAAACACAACACATTTCCTCCCACCCCATGCCCTGACATAGAACCCATGCTTACCTTCCTTCCTTCCACATCATCATCGCGTTGTTCAACCCGCTCTCCGAGACATCCCGTCCGACGCGTATCCATCCTGACAAAAGGGGGGTAATCGCACTCCATCAAACCACTTTACTTATTCTCACAGGAACACGTTATCGATCTAGATCCCCCGAGATGTTTCACAATCCGGGCCGGGAACACACATGTGGGGAAAGTAAGGGGGGGTGTACGGGAAAGGGAAAACGAGACTTCAGCCTGATGTTGATGTTGATCTGGGGTTGATCAAAGTGGCTTACTATTCTGTACAGAATGGGCCGTACAGGATGGGCTGAAAATAAGTAATACCCTGTGAGACAGACCCTCGGACGTGTGTGTGTGTGTACACGTATCTTCGGGTCGCCGTTGTCCTAGGGGAGGGTATAGAGCAAGGGGACCTACTGAATCATGTAGCAGCCCTGCAGCGCCTTATTCGGGTCATGCTTATGGGCTGCGTCGTCGTCAGGCAAACGTTCAAGTGTAATAAACAGGGTCGACGTATATGAAACAACACAACAACGTGGTCCCAGCAATCGTGAAGTGGATCTCAACCCTGAATCTAGGATGATTCCTCTCGATTATCGTGCTCCAGTCCGGAACCAAGATCTGTGCCATACGAGACACACACACACACACACATTGATCCGATCCGGCGCGGCTAGACGAAAGAAACGCAGCAGCAAGTAGGTAGCCCTACGGTGTAGCATTCGGCAAGCAAGAAGAAAAACTTGCTACCCGTGGGTAATCAAGTGTTGCCAAATCGGAACCCTAGCCTTCGGGTTACCTCCTGATGGATGATGATGATGATGGCCGCGCCCCCCCCAACAAGTTTCAGGTCAGCAAGAGAGTGTTATATGTGGTCTCGAGAGGGTATAAGTATAGGATGCAGTGTAACATCGGGAAATCCTGTTCGCCGGAACAAGTGGCCAAAACATGGACTCCGAAGTCGTCGTCGCATCTCACGCGGTGGCTCCGGTCCCGATGTAGATGGTAAGATGTGCTATGCCCTGGATCTGTCTGTCTCTCTGGATCTTCGGCATTGAGGACGAGATGAAGAAGAGAGATGAGTATGGGGTAGAAAAGTCCCATGCAGAATCGTCGTACTGATCGATCTCGTTAACATGGTACCTATTGTCCATGATCTTGTTTTCTCTTGTTGTACAGAGACAGATGTGCGCTGTAATATGGCGTACGTATGTGTGTGTGCAGAAACGAGACGCCGCGCTCTCACATTCGTCACTCACCTCTCGAAAAGTTTTACGAACCAGAAACTTCAACCCCAAGCTGTATGCCCTCCTTGGCGTAAGCATTGTAGGAGCTGGACACAGCCCTGGCCCCTCCAATATACCCCCAATAATACCAGAGGACGCCGATGATTGGCATTCGACTTGCTCTCCTGGATATGTAGTAGGTAGCGTGCTCACTGGCGGAGTGCTGGTGTATCAACTCTTGTCCAGTCTCGACCCCCGAATGATAGCGCACATTGGCAGTGAGCGAGACGACTTTTTCAGCATAATCCCTATCATAGATCGACCGGATCTGTACCCCAATCGTGACGCAGCAACCGGTCTCGTCCCCAATCCCTCCCAAGACGCATACCACACCAACACGCCCTTTTCATGTCGGCAGCGACAGTAGCAGCATAACCGGCGCAGGAGACGCCCCACGGACAATTGTCATCCTTGGATGATCTCCAACATCCTTACAGTAAGCAATGGAGGGTGGACCTTGCGTTTTGCGCGTGCAATTGAGAAGCAACGTCGATCCCGGAAACGATAGTCAGGTCACTCGTTGTAACCTGACTGGAATTCTCATCAGATTTTTCTCACTTCTCGCGTGGCCGGTTTTGACTTGTCGCCGAGCTCGAGTTGTACACATAATATGTCGTGTATACGAAGTAGAAAGAAAAAGATTCGTACCTTAATATGTGTCGAAGCACGGAATATGTGTCGTGTGAGGGTCAAGCAGGGGTTAATCAGTCGTCGAGCCCGATGTACTTACGGGGAAAAGACACGACAAACGGGAATTCTGGCAAACGGCATGACTTGTTCCGAGCGATCAAATGGGGAACGCGAGAAAAGGGATCTCATCTTGATAGGCAGGCGACCCTCCCACTCTCCCCGGATTGTCACCCCGCACGAATCGGAGTCAGGGATGACTGGGAAGGTGACTCAAGAGGGAAAGAGTCTGGAATTTTCCAGAGATCCATACTCCCCCCCTTTCCCCGTACGTAATAGATAAGATGGATGGGTATTCCGTAATCTTGTCTCTTCTCCCTCAGGGATGCCGAGACAGCCTCATCTCCGGGGATACTGTACGTTGCTTCCCCCCGGGACTTGATGCCTGTATTCCGTACTCGTACATCGTGGATGTGAGCACTCACGGATTGCGGTGTAAGCGAGAATCAATCATCAGACGAGAATGTCTGTCAGCCTGGATAAATGGTATATGTACCTACATATCCGCGGGCCTGCGACATGGCGAGATATGTTTTAGTCGTTAGTCCTATGGGTTATTTTTGGCCTGCCGCACGACAAATGTACGGAATACTAGTTCCCTAGTCTCGACTCTTTCGTCAGTGTTGGTGGCTGAGCTGAAGCGCAGGCGCGGGTAACCATTCGGATACGCCCGCCCGCCAACCGTGTCCAGGAACACCCCGAAATTCCTTAAACCGCTTGGCTCGCTCGCTCTCTCTGTCATTGTCTTTCGAATATGTAATAGTTTAGTGTCAGAAGCGTATCGTCATCCGGGTAATGGTGGGTTGTGTAATCCGTATCAGAATCCGTAGATCCGTCGTAATGGTGTACTCGCACAGATTCAATCCCACACTCCCCCCCCTTTGAGAAGAGAGAGTGAGAGAAAAGACGCCGCATACCGTAATCAGTCGAACGTGAAGTGAGACCAGAATGAGCTGACCAAGGACAAAAGGGGGGAACTCGAAGACGGCCAAGCCCCAGATCCTCTCCCAAAGCAACCGTATGCGTGCACTATTGGCGTCTGGCGACAAGTAGTGCTCGGCGTCTCACTCTGTATCTGTTCTAGTATCGAGTGCGCGCCTGTAATCGCCCGGTTGGCGCGTGTACGAAATTGCGATCGTTCACGGCAGGCGAGGGCAAACACGACTCCATTATGGCCCCCAACAGCGACTGGTCTCGGCACGCGGTACCTACAGGAGGGATTCCGCATTCCCGTCCAGACACATTACGATAGGTGTTCAGAGCCTCCACTCGAAGGGCCTGGATGGGCCCGGTAGAGCCCGTTATCAGGAAGCATTACATCAAACTACGGAATCATGCTCGGACTCGACTCATTGCGAATAGGTCCGTAGGGGAAGGACACGCGTTCACATCAAGGGAAGTGATGTGATGTGACCTGACCGTGGAGCAGCTTTACTCGGGTAGGAAGGAAGTTGTATTTCACTGACAAGGTCGGTCAATGCGCCGTCTTTGCAAACGCGAACACTGAAAAAAAGAAACAAGGATGCGTTACGGTTGCGTGTCCATGCCGAAAACGATGAACGAAAGACGGGACGGGCCCAGAAGACAGCGATGGTTGACGGAATTCCAGACGTTGCTAATTCCCGTGGGCACGACGGACGGGATTAAAACCGACCGTAACCACCCAGCACAGTGGCAATCCGACATCTACGCACTAAGGTAGGTACATACACGGCAACGCATGTACCCACAGTGCCTCCCGTACGGTCACCAGAGCATGCCCATGTTTCCGGCTTAGTGTGCGCTTTTTACATAAAAAAATGGTACGGTAACAGGCCGACGGGCTTGCTGTGAGCCTGCCCGTCCCTTCTCTCGGCCGCTAAAGCATGTAACAAGTCGATCAGGGAGATTTCCGCGCCCGCGACCTTGCTTGTAACACTAGTCCAAGGTGGAGTCCCCGCAAAATCCCATTCCCCTCGTGCCCCCCCCTTTCCTGGAGTTCCTAGTGTGAGATGAGGACAGAAAGCTGGAGTGGTAACATGGGTTACCTACAAGGGTCACAGGGTACCTTGGGTAGCTCACAGGGACCCGTCCAGTTGACCTGCCTGAATTCGTATCGAGTCTGCGAAGAGCGCTCGTAGTTGGTCGTTACTGCTTAGCTAAACGTGTGACGGCGTTACGTAGCGTAACACTGTGTTCATAGCGCTGAGTACAGTGCGCACCGGTAATCCGTATGGGCGTCGTAGCTGTTAGTGCACCCTAGCCATGTACACTACAGTACACTACCGGTACACGTGTACATCGGTAGAGGATGTTAGCGCTGTGACATGCACAGTTATTGGAGTACTGTGAGACACGGTACGGCAGACTGCTTCTCTTCTCCCTTCCTTTCGCAGGCAGAGACGGCTCTCCGCCTCCCTGGGGCAGGCAACAAACCAGCACGCGACACACGATCAAGCCCGGGGAAAGATCTGTAGGTAACCTAGCTGAAGCCGTCGAACGTGGGGTCGTGAGTCTTCATGCAACGTCCCTCAACCAGGCGACACGAGGGAAAAGCTGTTCCGTCCACTAGGGGTCCGGATTCACGTCTACCCGTTTTTTGGACGTCCTCGTTTTCAAGTCGGTCTTAGCTCGAGATTCCTGCCGGTATTTCAAGCATCATCATCACCAACATCATTGCCTGGCCCCCCAAACGTCACGTCAGCCCGTTGAACTTGCACGTCAGCCAAGTGACTAATACCAGCCGGTGCCTACCTACACTACGGCTCAACGTGACAAGGAAGACAGCGGGGGGGGGGTCTTGGTAGAAAAGGCAGACATCGAACTGCTTATTGGTTGTCGTCCGGCGACGTATTACCCGGGATATCCTCATGAATACCCAGTATGAAAATGGAATTCATCACGATGGGCGACCACATCCTCTCATTCGTCCAATGACCCCCCATGAGTGCAACTCGCGAGTATCGTAAATGGAATTGTCTTGTTTGTTTGCTTGTTTCCCTGAAAATTTTCCTCTCTTTGCCTTTTCTCATTTTTTCTTTGGGCCCCCCAACCGCCTCGCATGTACCGACTTGGCTTTCGTTGTCCAACCATGCGACGCAGCGTTCAGAGAATGTGAAAAAAAAAGATAAAGTAGAGTCGTACTTGTTTTCGGAGACGCCCGAGCCTGATGCGGTCAGCCTCGCTAGTCAAGCAGTTCTCTCTTTTTTCTCTTTCATTCCTTTCTATTGGGGGGGGGGAAAGGGAAGGATACTGCGCGAACGGAGCACGTAAATGCACATCCCTTCCTCTTTTTTCCTTATCAACTCACCTGTCTTTGCTTTGCTTCGCCTACCTACCTTGTCGACCTTATGCTTGTGTGTCATTCCATGTAAGGTAGGTAGGTAGGTAGCCCTTCGTTCAGAAAGATGCGGTGAGGATTCCTAGTAAGTGAAGCCGAACGAATCACAGGCGACGACAACGGAAAAAACCGGCCCCCCTCTCCCCCCGTCCCTCACCCCCAATCTGCATCGGGCTTCCTTGCCTCTTCTTTATTTCCTTCTCGTCTTCTTATCACCAACAACCCTTTCCTGTTCTCATCCTGGCTTTCCTTCAGAAGGGTAAAAAATCATCGTCATGCATCATCCCGCTTGTACGGAATAGGTAAGTAGAGTACTTCGTAATACGTTTCTCTTGCCGAGTCTGAGTCGAGAATCGTTCGTTTGCTGTTCGTTCGATTTTGTTGGGTGCGTGTTCAACGGACGACGCAGCCACGAAGCGAACAAAACCGGTCTCCATTATATTACGCGCATAAACACACACGCACACACACAGGGCAGGCATTATATATGTAGTAAGGCGTCAAGCATAGCGTCGTCGATGAGAGAGCGCTGGTTGGCACGGTTGGACGGTATGTATGCCAATCTAAGCATAAATGCTCCCTCCTCTCATGGGGTGCTCGTAGGTGTTTGCGGTCCACCATGCCATGTACGATATGCAGATTCCTGCTTGTACATGCCTACACATATTGTCTCGTAAGCGACCGGTCTCTGCCGCTGCAGCATTCTCGAGGAGCTCTGGCTCGCTCAAGACTCGAAATTAAAGGTGACCTACCGTGCCGTCAACGCATGCTCGATCATGCATACACGTTGTAACAGCGAAGGGGCGAGGTTCAAGGGAAGAGAAAAAAGACCCCACGGCAAACAGAGACCATACTCCGTAATCTTTCTCGTTTCCCCAGATAGAGAGAGAAGAAGAACCAGCATCAAATCCTTGTTCGAGAATGCTCACACCAACTGCGTGGGTCCTCGCGAGGCGCGGGTAACGCGGGGGCTCCAGGTTTTCGGCCATGCCATTCCATCTCTCGCCAGGAAGACCAACCAGAATGCCCGGAAGTTGCCAAATGTAGGAAGGGATACGTACCTACGTAAGCCTGGCCGGGCAAAATCATTCAGGCAAAGCAGCAAGCAAGCAGGGAGCAGAGGAGAGATGCGTTACGGTAGCGCCGCGCTCCAATAATAGGTCCAGAATCCGCTCCAGAAGGATCGGCCGGATCGTAATATGTGCAGCATGATAACAATCATCATCAGCAGCCAAGGGGCCGTACGAGAGATACAGGCTATTCGTAGGAGTAGGCACCTAAAATAAGTGAATGAGATGAGATAGGCAGACCGACCGCTTCCGTCCTGAAGATAACTCGAGCGAAGGAGGAATCGATCAATCTCTCGATATCACCCGTCGTGCCTGCCTAATTGGAGTTGGCTAACCGCCATACACTCCCGCTCCAGGAATTGTATGGTACGCTCCCCAATTTGGTTAGCGCCCGTACCGTATGTACCAGCCGACATACAAAACTTATCTTATGTAAGCCGGTACTTCAATGTACAAGCACCTGTCAGAGCTGGCAGCAACTGTCAAGGGCTGCCAAACAGCTGTTATGGGCCGTCAATAGTTGCCAGTGACGTAGGGTTAGGGTTAGTGGTTAGGGATTAGGGTTAGAGGTTAGGGGTTAGGGTTAGTGGTTAGGATTAGGGTTAGGGTTAGGTATTAGAGTTAGCAGTAGATATGTATTGAAATGTACCGTCCGCTGTGAATTTTGGCGGAGCAGGTGTAAGGTACGTGATAGAAGTCACTTTTGTCTCCACTGTATGCGTGCCATACAATTCCTGGAGCGGGAGTGTATGGCGATTAGCCAACACCGCCTAATTCCCATCGTAGACTCCTAGCTCGGAGGGATCGCGGCTATCGATAAAAGTCTAAAGTAACTACACAGTCCGACTAACACTGTCGCTACCGTACCCGTATCTCGTCCTGAGGCTTCTCCCTTCCCCGGTCCTGCTCCTTCATACCAATCGACACTACCATCTCGCAACCTAGATTAGGTAGTCCGGTTCGCATTATCTGGGGGTCCTTTCCTCCCCCGAAGCTGGGGTTACGATGAGGAGGAAAACCAGGGCCGAAGAAGAAAGACCACACACACACCCTTCTTCGCTTCGTCATAACCGGAAACCCGCTACGGGATACGCCAGTCCTTTGCGCATCATATTTCAATTCCCAAGCGAAGCGCCGAAATAGGTAGGGGGATCTTGTCTTGGTCTGTAATTTTCGAGGTGTCGTCTGGTGCAAGTTCTCGTGCCCATGGTCTGTCTCTAACTTACACCCCCCCCAACGAACCAGTGATTTCCCATCCATTCAACTTCGGTTTTACATACACGTGTAAGTAGACAGACAGACACAGACCCTCACCTATTTAAGTGAAAGTGCTAGACATGAAATCGCGAGACCAACCCTGAAATCAGCGATGGAATCCGAGTTCGTTCGCTGCACTGTGAATCAAAAATGTTTCATAAACCGCCCCAGCGCGTACGGGGGTTAGCCTAGGTAGAGAGACAACAAGAAGCTGTAATCCGTAACAAACAAATAATATTTTCGTGCCCGAAAAAAATGCGACTGGTAAGAAAACCAAAAAAATTCTGAAGAGAAACGTGACGTGATATCCCGTACGTAAGTTCCTTGCCTTAGGTCGGTAGATAGACAGGACGGACACATGGGAGTCTATCGCCGACTTGGTTCGTCAAAGACCTCTCCCTAACCTACAAAATCTCATTTCTTTTTTATCCCTTCCCATCGCAACCTGCAACGTCGATCCTTCACGTCGTTGCGGGGTTCGGCTATCTATTTATTTACTTAGTGTGAAATCCGTGTAGGCTGAGTGCAGACGTCAGGAGAGGGAAGCGATCTGCTGAACCTGAGATCAGATTTATCGTTCCCTCTCTAATCTTGGTAAGTCGGCGATTGTTCCCAACACACAAGCTTACCATCCCGGTCACCTGGTAGGTACGTGTACATCCCTTCCCAGTTCTGACGGCCCTACTTGTATCATCATGCGGGATCGGGTTGGAAAAAATAAAAGCACATCTCGTCACGTTATACTCGTAGATCTTCGAGCTGGGTGAGCGCCAAGCTTGCGACCATGAGCCCTAAGTGAAACTAGTGTGACCATCTTACGCGGGGGGAGAGTGAGAATGAGAGAGAAGACGGCGACCCCTCATATCATCACCGGTCTCGTATCGCTCGTCATTTCATTCACGTGCCGCCATCTTGCGTAGGTAGCTCAGGTATGCATGTATGTGCACGAGTATGTGAACGGAGATGATGATGTATTGACAGGGGAGTGGAATAGTCTTCCCTTCGGGATTTCTTTCTTTCTTTGCTGTAAAACCAAAAAGTTCAACCATAATACCATACACCGGAACGTTGCAGTCAACAAAATGTTGTGTTTTGTTCTGCCATTTCCCTGTTTCCTCTCTATCGCCCTTGCTTTCTCCTCTCTCCTCTCCCTCTCCTCTATGTGAACGCAATGAAAAAATAAAAGTACTGAAGTAACGGCTCCAGACTGGAGTCCATCCAGGTTCTTCAACGAGACAAACCAGATAAAGGCGCTAGCATTCGCAACTTTTGTCGGACAATCCAGTCCCAAATGCCATCAAGGCAGAAGAAACGCCAGTTCAATGTCCTGCTTGTAATCAACAACAACAACAAAGTCTAACCTCCGAGGGAACCTGAAATCTATCATCGTAATAACCCGGCTAACATTGTGCCAAATCTAAATGTCCAAGTCGACCCATCCTCATCCATCTGCTGGACTGTCGTGACAGCCCACATCGGTCGTCATCAATTATGAGCGGAGTAATCGTTTGTTTGGTGTTCGCAAATGACGCTGTGATGGAAAGAAAACGCCCTCATTTCTCTATAGACCCTCTATGCCTCCGATGAACGCGTCATAATTCATATCGTGATCTTTCTAAAGTCATAACTCCTTCGTACCAGAAGTCTGGCCGCCAGTGCTACCCTAGTCGCCACCGGCAATGCTGCCCGTGGTCGAGCTCCGGCCGCTGACATTGTACCCGTCGTGAGAGAGTAGGTCGTGAACGGCTACCTTGGGCACCTGAGGAACCGGTAGTTTTCTACTCCTGTCAGGCCGACTGATGATGTCGGTCAGTGACAAGCCAGGAGTCCGCGTGCCACTGGCGGGCTGAGGCGTCGGCTGGAAACCTGAGCCTGCCAAGTGCGGCTCCATGGGAGCGAGCGCTGGTGTGTGGCCCAACGACAAGTTGCGTAGAGTAGGCAGTTCCCAACTAGGAGGGTGCGGGCGGAGTCGCGGCGAGTGCGCAGGCGTGGCGAGCGGTGTGTGGTCAGGAGTAGGCGACAGGGAGTCATGAGAGAAGGTAGGAGAAGACGGCGCCGTCGAGTTGGGTGAGTTTGGCCGAGACCGCTTGACAAGGCGAGCGGCGGGCGAGTAGTGATCATCTCGGTCCTCGCTTGAGTGCGAGCGAGACATGTGGTAGGCATGGAGGGAAGGCAGATGGTTGCGTGAGTTGAATTGGCTGTGCGAGTAATACTGTTGTCTCGATGCATTTGTGGATAGACGCTCACGTTCTAACTGATGGGCCGCATTGGCTAGGATACCTAGTTCGGCATTGGGCGTGCAAGTGCCGCTGATGCCTCGTGCGTAGGGGTGCATAGAGCTGTGGTGCGGCACGGGAAATACAGAGTAAGAGTGCGGAGGAGACACATTCGGCGACACGATCGCGGAAGTTGGTGCAGACTTGATACTCCGCGGACCCGAGGCAGGCGGGGGCATCATCGTTTCGGGCGACAGGGCATGGCTCAGAGCATGCTGTGCGGCCTGGCCAGCCTTGTTTCCTCGCCTCGAATTTGGGTTACTGTGTATCCGCAAATGCCGAGTGAGTTCGTCAGAACGAGAAAACTTTTTCGTGCAGCCTGCGTATGTGCAGGCGTGGGGCTTCTCGCCCGTGTGTGTTCTGATATGCCTTGTCTGGTGTTCAAGGCGGTGGAAGGCCTTGTCACACAGGGGGCACTTGTAAGGGCGAGGCAGCTCGTTTGGCATCTCGGCAGACTGGCCGTTCGGTAGAGGCCCATTGGGTCGTATAATACTTACAGACGCCATGGGGTTCTCTCTCTCAGTCTCTCGTCTCGAACCTGCAGTTGTTGTCTCCGGATTTAGCAGGTTGGAAACATCAACCGCTGACTGTGAGCGTTGCATATGATCGCGAGCCAAGAGGGCACGGGAAAAAAGCGCTGTTTTTCTTTTGTATGGAGTAGTAGTTATATTGGACACCTCTCGAGGTGGTGACGCGATGAGTTGATGTGCTCGTGTTGTATCAGACAAGCGACTGTTATAAACAGCAAGTCGGGATTGGCGATGACGAGGCTTGAGACGGTGCGTTGAAAGTTCGGGGTCTTGCCGACTGTTGGCGTGTAGCGACAGGGCGTCTGCGATATATTATAGTCGAAGTTGATCGTCAGTGGTATGATGCTGATGTGAATTGATGTTGAGATTCTCGCTCATTGGAATATGGCGGGAGGTGGGAGTGAGCGAAAGACGGAAGTTTTTTTTTTATGTAGGCTGACTGAAGACGGGTTTAAAGAGGGGGGGAGAAAGTCGATGGGGTTTGGTTGCTTTTAAGGAGGTAAGCCCGCCCTCAGTGTTTGTCACAGGCCCGCGGAAGTATTTTCGGTAGGTACCTAACGTGATAAGGCACTGTGCATGTCACTGTGGGCAGAGGAAGGTGGGAGACAACGCCCTCTGGGGTTTTACTGGGGTGTACCTACACTAGGGAGAGGGAGGGAGGGAGAGAGGGAGGGGACAAGCGGGCTGCAGATGCGCGGTGCACTGCAGATGGGAGGTACCTACGTCGATACAAGGGTACATCCAATCGCTCCAGACATTCTCCAGAGCCCAGCTACGAGTACGTGACACAAGGGGGGGACGGGCTCTTCAGGAGCACAGTGCCGCGAGGTACCTTCGGATTTGTAACCTGTTGGTCCCCAGCTGAGCCCTGCCCGGCCCCCGGCTCGCCTCTTATACCACCTAGGTAGGTACACTAGCGCACTAGGTCATGGTACGCTACACTCCGGATTCGCTAATTCGGGATCCCCACCGTGTGTGGGGGACACTGATACACCGGAGTCTCAGTCAATAGTGCAGACTCGGCACGGTCTGGGCAAATAACAACTGCTGTCTTCTTCTTCTCTGCTGCTTCTGCCTGTCTCAGTCTCAGTCGCCAGCTCCAGCTCCAGCTCCATACTCGTACATCTGATATTAGTATTGGGGGGCTACGAGTACATCAGTTGGAAGACACTGGAATATGAGCATCAATGCAACTGTCCTGTTCGGAATTTATCACATACATTACAGCAGCAGCCATTACCTACATTTTCGTTCGTACATGCTCCCATAAGGCAGAGGCAGAGGCGGAGGGGGGGGCGTAAGAACCAGAATCGTGTCTCGACGATGGCAGTGTGCTTTGCTTGCTTATGTCTTTTTCTCCGACTCTTACACGTGTACTTACGGAGTACGGCGTCGAGTCGGTCATACGGAACAACATACCACTGCGTGTTCCGCTCTTCGGGTTCGTCTTGCCTCTTCCATCCGTGACGACGCTGCGAATCTGGTACGGTTTCGGACCCGCGATAATAATGCGAATACTCTGTCCAACCGTGAAGTTGTAGCCTGCATGTCGAGTGTTGTTGCTGTTGTGTTTTCTTTCATGGATCGAACATAACCCATATGTGAGTCGAGACGGGCATTCACGATGTCACTAACAAGGAGATCCCCGATTGATAACAGCATACCTGGTACTCACAAACGGTCATCTGACGTCGATGTCATCCGTCGGGTCGAGGCCGGCAAACAAGATGAGATGATAAGAGTTGAGAAGTCTGGAATAACAGACTGTTGTTAGTTGTCAACTCTTTCTTTCAGCATCGCTGCCTATTTAACATAGTTGGCCAAATAGTCTTATTTGCATCACAGCTGAGCATGTGAAGCCCATCCCATCTTCCAACATGTGTTCCGGGGTAGTAACCCGTAATAGTGTCATTCTTCATGCTGGCGATACCCCGTCTAATCTCCTGCCCCGCGTGCTTGGTTCGACTACTTGTTTAAGCAGTTTCTTCGAAGCCTCCTAGCACCTTGGCGTCTTGTGATGCCGCTTATCATTTATCCGGTGTGAGTGGTGAAGATACGAATTACCGACCAGACATCCCGCCAAGCCGCTGGTGAGGATGAAGACCCCTCCTTAAAGGGTCTCCGCCAGATAACACTCCTACCTAGGTATTCGTCAGTAGACGCGACACAAGTCTCTTTATTAGTTTCACGCAAGACAACTACATACGGGCTCCCCTCTGTATGTACAGATCAGATAGACAGCGACACTAGGTATGGCACTAGAGAGATACAGTGACTCCGTGAACATCGTTGCTATCATCTCTGCTATCTGTGGAGGCCCAAAGATGTGACTCTTTATCAACCAACATATCAAACGGGCATGACTCGCCCGTTCGCTGGTAACTCGGTCTTCAACCGATATAAAGACGAGAGAGAGAGAGAGAGCTTGTATGCAGTAATACCTACTTGTATAAACGAGCACGAACAGGGGCAGGAAGAAGACAAGAGAAGCGAGACAATCGTCCGACTCCCCCGCCAAAATACGATGAGACTCTCCGATGCACCGCGTATGCCGGCAGTGTACAGTACGGAATACATGATCTGTATCATACACTACCCAGTGGAGATGGAGACTACCTAAGGAACAACGAGACTGGGATCGTGACCCAGATAAACTAGTGTAGGCAGGCGGGCATGAAGGTACCTCCCTGTATGAACGGTGGTGAGGGAGCCCTTCTTTTCGCCGGCGCCGCCTCGTATGATCATTTCAGGAATGGTACGAGTTGCAATCTGGGGTCAAACGATAACGCCATACATATCACCATCGTCATATAGGATTGTACCATAGGCAGTCAGGAAGTACTCGTACAGAAGTCGGGTACATCCAGAGGCAGATGTCGGTACGAGTACGTACGGTATGTTGTCTGTCGACTGAGCCCTATCTAGGGTAGGTATCACCTGAGCCAGGGATCGGCAGCTCGCGATTTGCCATGGGCCGCGCCAACCACTTCCCACAGGCGAAACACGCTCGCTCCGCAAGACGGCAGAACTGAACCAGAGCCGCGGGGCCCCGGACGAGGAACTGCCCCCCCCCCCACCTTACTTTTCACACTACGTACGAGTAGTCGTCGGATGTACGGATAGGTTAGGCAGGTACTTTTCGTACCGTACTTTACTCTACGGTACTCTACGATAGTATACGGATTACCTATCTCTTCCTGTTCCCCCCTCAGGGAGCGGTGCGCGGAGCACGGAATATAGGTATATAGCTACCTCCTATGGACTGACGCAACACCATACGGCATCTAGCCGGCAGACAACGCGGGGCGGGACTATCCACGGATACCGCCGTCCCTTGGAATATGCGACCGTATCATGTACCTACATGCGGATTAACACACGGTCCCTTCTTCCGTAGCTTGGCCGGGAAGGGGAGGATCCAACTTCACTTCACTTCACTTCACACCCACCGACGCCCATCACCGGACGGGGGGAGAGAGGCGGTCCAAAGCCCGACACAGCTCTCCATGTTTTGAGGAAAAGATATTATATATAATATGAGCATAAAAAGAAGAGCAAATAGTTATATGTATCTCTTGTAATAAGTAGAGAAATAGCCTCCCACGCCATCATGTACGCCCCCCTGCTTCGCCCTTCTCCCCTTCTCCCTCGGAGTCCCGGCGGTGATAATACGAAGCCATACCAACTTCAGAGAGTCTGCACACTCCACTTCTGACGCTACGCTGTGCATGTCAGATGTACAGTATCAAGCCACCGGTATCTACACCCTCTACATCCGGGCTGCTTCACACGGGCACCCAGTCACCCAGATGATAGGAGGCCGATTCAGGACCCTCACTGCGAGCAAGATCGGAACGAGGATGCCAGCCTACGTGCCTCTGGGGTAAGGTAAGATAGGCAGGCAGGTAGGGGACCGAGCGAGAGAGAGTACTCGTAGGCGACGACTCAGAAGAGAGGGGACTCCGTACCAAACCTGACTTAAGCCGGAACATGACAACTTGGTAGGGCAGACGAATGTATGGTTCCACGTGTGAAATGCGATTCCGGTCCCCCAGTTCGACGCCATGTTTTGACTCTTCCGGTAAAAGAGAATCAAGATCAACGACGCCCCCTTCTACCTAGTCCTCCCTCGAGTCGGCGAGGACGCTGGGACGTGCATTATCGGGGATTACATACCTAATCTTTTAGCGCGGTAAAAAGAAAGAAAGAAGAAGAAGACGGCGAAGAAGGGGTGTGGGTTAGGTTGCGGTGCGTGCGTGCGGTGCGTGCGTGTGTGCGTCACAGGTGTGGTTCAGTCATCGAAGAAACAGCTCTTTGACACAAGCTGAAGGCTTTCCGTGATATCCCGCGCGACTACGGGAGTTTACGGCCATCCAGCTCGTCCCCGTAGCCTAGGTATGGAACGAATGCCTGCAGCCTGCAGCCAACGGGCAGCACAAGTGCAATGCGCTTCGTACGTTGTTGAGCACGTGCGATAATTTACCTAGGCTAGGTAGAAAGAAAGAAAAAAAAGTCGCCCGGCCAAATAGCGCTCTGGAGTAATCCGTAGTAAGGCCGTTGTTCTGCCTAGTGCAAGTACCGTCTTCTGTGACGTTTTCGAAGCCCATCTGCTGTCGGCCTCCGAACATCTCCCCGGCTTCGATGCGGTACCTTAGGTACTGTAGGTATCTACCGGCTCATACCCAACCCTCCTGATAACGACACGAAGAGTGAATTCAACTCAACTCAACTCATATCACAAAATAGGGAAATCAGCAAGAACTACAGGTTACGTCCTTCGTCATATTCAGGCACAATCAGGCACATTCATGTAAATTATGCCATGTAAGAAGAACATGTTTCCTTGGACCTATCGGCCTACCCCGGACGCCACGCCACGCTCAGATCTACGGAGTACCCAGACCTACGGAGTAGGTACATGACCGACCCTACTTACACATCACCTGGGGAAGATCCCGTAAGCCGCGAAAGGGACCGAAAAGACCAAAAAGAAGCATAAATTCGAACTCTTCGAATAGCCTTATCCGGCTAGTCACCCTCTCGGATCAGATGGGCTGTGGCAGTAGGTATGCACTGGGGCCTCCCTACTTACGAAGTACGTCGACGGCTTCCGAAAGCGGCAGAACCGGGCGACGACTCATACCTGTAGCTTACGTTCTCCGTAGTCGCAAAGCAAAGCCTCTCTCTCTACGACAACAACCGAGACATGATAGGTGTCGATACGAGTTGTGTCTCGACTTCATGATATCACTCAATATCGGCATTTGAGTTGTCATATCCATCTCTAAAGTAATCTGCGATTCTTCATATGGGGGAGACCGCGGTGGGCCGGGGGAGATATGGGCTGAGGGAGATAGTAATGGGAATGAACTCGATTAACATATCGGTAGATAGAATGAATCAGGTCTGAAGACATGCTCAGTCGAGTTGACTCAATACAATATAAAAAACAAGATGTCTCTTGAGTAGGGGGTAATCCGTATATATTACAGGTATATGATAGCAGCGTACGTACGGGGATCAACGGATTACACCACATGGCTCTATTATTATCTGCAGGTTCAGCTGTACCTTTTCGTCGATGTCACGATTCGACTTCGTATTTTTGCCGTGTCGAAATTACATGTGATCCGTGACGTATTCTTTATGGGGGGGAGGTCATTCCCACACAGACAGAGAGAGAAAAGCAGAACAGAAAAGAAAACGTAATTCGTATGTCTCTCTCGCGCGCAAGTAGCATCTTGGTACCTAACGGCAGGTTTATCTGGCCTAAGGATTTTCTAGCTCGCCTTTTTCTCCGCAAAAGATCCCAGCTCTTCCCCAAGATTACCGACGTGTAGTGGCTCCGGTCTGGGTTAGGGGCTTGTCACAGTCAGCGGCGCCATGAACTGGGGAGGGGGATTCCATCTGGGCAGTTGGAACGAAAGGGTAGGTAGGGTATCCCGCTGCTTCGCTACTAGGTATTCCGTATTCAATTAACGACGAGGTCGGGGTCTCCATGGTTCATGGTTCATGGGTTGATGCCTTCGCGCCCTTCATGGCTTCACCGGTGTCGACGCTAGGGTTGGGCACCTTTACCATGTTGTTTTTTTCCTTCTTGTTTCTTGTTTTTTGACCGCGGAACGTTATCATGGCAAGTCCTTTTTTTTCTCTTCCCCCACAATCAGAGAATTCTTGAACACGGGGTGGAAGGGAGGGTCATCATTAGCCCGCGCAGCCCTGGCAGTTGCCATTGGCTCGCAGGCTTCGCAGCAGCTCGCGCGCGTCCAGGGAGGGGCCGGTCCCTAAATTGAAGGCCCTGGATCGCGGTTTTTTTAGGGTGGAAATTCACATGCGCGAAGAGGCAATTACTAATCCGGTTCCGTACGGAGTTGCTTTTTTATCGCCACCACATTGGGTCACTTTTTTCGAGAGGTTGCTCGACTCTCGTCGACAATTGGCCTGAGGAGAGAAGAATTTTTTTTTAATTTTTTTTTTCAGGCGTGCTACGAAATACGATTTGACCGATCACGTTTCAACAAAGCCTTCTCGCTAAAGGATCTGTGTCCCTTTTGTATAAATAGATCTCATTCTTATGTGCTCACCTAATACCGTAGCTAACTGAAGATGTTGACGTGTCAACGTGTTGATGTCCAATTCTTCACAGTGCGCGAAAAGATCGGTCTGGCACAGCCGCCGCCAACTGGTCAGCTACCGTTGCTGACAACATTCTTATCATTCCGCACCGCCAACGCCGACTTACACCACAACTTCGGAATACAGATCTATCAAGTCAATTAATATGAATGTTTTCCCAACCTATCAGAACGGATATCACATAGTTCGTTGAATCCCTTTCTTAAATGTACACTATTCCGTACCTACATGAATAGTAGGGATGCGCGCAGACAGGTTACAAGAGGAGTCTGATGAGAGATATCCGCGCTACTGTGCGGAATTCGCTCTTACATGGAGATCTCCAGTAACATATCAGTGGAGGCGGCGTTGGTAGTGATGATTCGGCAGCGAGGCAAGTACCCACCAAAGGAGTGGCTGACATCAGTGAACGAAGGCGTCTTATTCCGTCAGTCCCTGGAGACATTGCGGAATTAATAATAGCGCAAGGAGAAGAATTTCGTCAAGAAGAAGCAACGTTTCAATAGACATTCGTGATCAGATCAAGAGCAGCTCCAGGGAGGTACCGGTAGCATGGTTGTTGAATTCGTCCAAGTCCTCGACAACTGTTGGCAACTGTTCGCGGCTCGAATCCTGCCGACTTCTCTCATTCCGTACCGTCCGTAGTCCGAATATGAAGTCATAACTCGTACTGTACAGTATTCCGTGGCCACGGAATGCTTCCCATACCGACGTAGGCAAACCTCATCGCCTGCAAATTTGCGGCCGGCAAATTTGTAGGTGCCGGTATAACTTCCAGCACGCTAACCTAGAGGTCGACGCTACGCCCCCTCCCCAGAGCCTGGAGCCGATATTAGGCCGGACGGGCGTACTGTCGATATCTCACCTGCGTACACTGTACCGCAAGAAGCCCTCGAATCCGTACGGAACACTGCAAATCCGTAATCCGTCCGTCTCTAGGTGTTTCTAGCCCCTGACCGTTTCGAGTCCCCTGGACCAGGCAGTTTCAGGAAACAGAAGAACACACAAGGAAGCGTTCTTCTTATCGCTCATTAACTCATCACAGTCAAACGCCAACGCGTCTTTGGAAATTCCAGCGAGAAATATAGGACACTATGAACCTGGTTCGGAATAATGCCATCTCCACTGACATCCGCGCGGTCGTGTGGGTGGCTAAGGCCGTCCACCAACGACGTCCATCCCTCTTAAACGCCCACTGAATGCGGAATAACCTGCGTCCTGTAGGCAGTTATCGACTGGCTTCCATCATCGTTCTCTGCCTATCTCTGCTCAAAGTGTGGGGAGAGATAGGCACCATTGATAAGCAAAATCCTACCGAAGACTGCACAGGGGAAAACCTGGTTGACCCTCTGCCCTATCAGACAATCGTACCCCGTACCTGCGTCAGGGCCCCTTGTTGATGATCGCTCGGAGGTGACATTCCATCCAGATTGAGATACTGTACGTACCTCACTGTACTCGGCTGAAAGACGAGAGCTCGGTTTGTCCCCAATGTGCGGAATAAGAGCTGGCATGAGGCCTTTTTCATGGCGAATCACGCTTGCGGGCAGAAATCATCGAGATCTCAGCTCCTAGGACCTGGTCTGCGCTTCCATTCCTCACTGTGTACTTCGTACTTCGAATCGTGCACTAACGTAGGTACTCCATAGGCGAGACCGGTGGTTTGGAGAGCCATCACCGCCTGGTATGGGCACAACGAGGTTAGATCCGCAGTCACAGGCCCCAGGCCCATCCAGGTTGGTCGTCTTATCGCCGCCGGTACGAAAGTGGTGTGGCGAATCTCAATAAACGGCCCGGCGCTCGGTGAAATCCCCCGCCCGGCCATTGGGATTTGCTATAAGACCACACGTGCCCCCGCCAAGCTACTCTCTTAAGAGAATCCTTTCGCCCCGGTCCTGCAGCAATCAATTCGGGCCGCTCATCCCCCTTCGCAGACCGGTTACGACACTACCCTTAACCTAGGCATGTAAAGCCCACGGGATGATGCATCTGCACAATTCCCATGTACAGTACTTATTTGCCCGTATGTAGGTCGGTAGGCGAGTGAGACGCCTTGAACTGGAGCCAGCTGAAGCGAGAAAGAAAAAAATTGATTGAATTAGCA
Source organism: Xylaria sp. L1 SY-2022 (assembly GCA_023079495.1). Lineage (NCBI taxonomy): Eukaryota > Fungi > Ascomycota > Sordariomycetes > Xylariales > Xylariaceae > Xylaria > Xylaria sp. L1 SY-2022. Next base: position 947,670 of record JALIDW010000013.1, on the reverse strand, counting down.
CTGGAGTTTTTTCGGGGTCACAATCGTACTTCGTATTCCTGACGGATTGCAGCGACGATCAAGTCCGGGGGGCGGTTTGATTTCATGGCTTCTCACTTGGCGAAATATTGATCCTCGCGCCAGCCACTTCTTGCCGGGGTTGCAATCCGTATCGTATGCTCAACTCAGGACTGTCAGGAGTCCATGAGAGACATAAAGGCAGGACCTGCATGGCGGAAGCGAGTGACAATGCTTCCAGAAGGTGGTAACACGTAATCCATAGTACATATCGCGTCGGCGCAAACTTGATATCCAACTGAGGCCACAAGAATCAGGATTACGTCGACGCCGCGTCCGGACATAAGGCGCAGTATGTCCACCAATCCGTGCGTGGAGTCTCGAGGAGTTGATGATTCGTAGGTGCGCAGTTGTTGGTATTTCCGTTCAAACTTCGTTCCTAAAATTTGAGCCTCAACCTGAAGGGCGCGCCGGTGTTTACCGAGTTAAAGCGGAGTATGCACCTATTGGGGATCTATGCATTCAAGCGCTATAGAATGGTGCACTGTGCCTGCCCGATGACGTATCACGTGAGTCTGGTTCTCTGGTACGATCTCTGTGTCTACCACACTGTATTTACATAAGGCATCATCATCGTCGTGCAACTTGCCGTTGGGACGAATTCACCAAGCTGGAGGAGTCACGTCCTTCAGTCGTATCAGGTCAGCGCCATCGGACTCCGTAGGTCCATGGGCGATAGCAGAGGTAAGCAGACATTATTCATGGAATCATGTAAGTAGGCGACTCGAAGCTGTCTACTCATTTCCACGAGCATGATGGACAAATACGAGTCAATACACGGCAAGGATGTGTCGAGCTTTGACTTCTCCTCTACTCGTGAGTCTTCCCACTGTTAGCGAGATACCTTACTCCGTATTCTATTCAGAGTCGCGTCTCTAACCCCACGCCAGATCGACTACCAACAATCTCTGCAGCCGACGCCTATGATGCGTACGAGGGCGATCCTCAACGGTTTATCTCCACTGGCATAGAGGCCCTCGATCGGGCGCTCGCGGGTGCCCCTCTCGACGATGGCGATGCACCGCAGCGATGTAGCGGTGTCCGGAAGGGCCAGACTGTTGAGGTCTGGGGACCGCCAGGTTCCGGCAAGACTACGTTTGCGTACACTTCCAGCCTACACACCACCTGCTTTGTGTCGCGCGCTTATTTATCCATAGCATGCAGCTTGCTGCCCAAACTCTACGGGATGGCGGTAGCGTTGTCTGGGTAGGTCAGTGCTCCCTCCTATCGATCCTCGAAACGAACCTCGCGGTGCCTTGCAGGTTTCCACCTTGTATGCCGGTCTGCTGAACGCGACGGTTAGACACGTTTCACCCCCTGTGCCAGCACAGACTTAGCCAGATAGTCGGCTCGTCAAATTCGTCGGTAGAACCCGCGACATCTCAGACTGTGCCGGATGCTATGACCAATCTGATCCATTACTTCACGCCCACCCTCGCGCATCTCATTGGATTCCTCTGTAGGCTAGCGGAGTCCAGTGTCCCTGAGGGGACGTCCCTCATAGTGATCGACGGTTTATCCGGTCTGATAAACCATGCATTCCCCAAGAATCTCGAATCTCGACAGAACCACAAAGGTAGCCGTCTCCAGAAACACGTTTACTCGTTTGTTTGGCTTGCTTGATATTGACTTCATGCATCCCGTAGGCCCAGGCCCAGGCCCAGGCCCGGCAGCCAGACGGCTGCAAGTTCTTCAGACCCTAATCTCAACGTTACAGAAACTCTCGGCCACCCGAGACCTCGCCATCGTAATACTAAGCCAATGTGCCACGAGAATGCAGCTTGAGCGTGGTGCGACAATAGTTCCAGCTATCAATGCCTCTGCCTGGGAGCAAGGAATCGACTCTCGGTTGGTGCTTTTCCAGGACTGGACAGCTGTCGACACACAGCTGCGTAACGTGCGCCTGTTCGGGGTGCAGAAGAGCAATGGCCAAGTCAGCCCCGATGGTGTCGGGATGATCATCCCATTCGAAATCTGCAATGTACGTTCATCTGGGTAGCTGTGACTTGTCATCTCGATATTAAATTGAATAGGGCGGTCTCGCTGGATTGGATCTAGAAACCAATCAGCCAGCCTTGGCGCTGGCAGAAAACCCACACCGTCATAAACGAAAATTTCATGAGACCGATCTGGAGATCGCTGACAGCGAAGGCGAAGACTACGGTTGGGAGGACGAATATGAGGCGGACATGCCGAGCATGCCGCCACAGTGGCAAGGAAGTGAGGATTTTCTAGGTCGGACGGAGCACGACGAAGACTCGACGGCCGAAATATCAGAGCCCGAAGAGCCGAACCGAACTGCTGCGCCCGTGCCATCAGACTCGGATCACGATCGAGAGACTCATCATGATTCACCGTAAAACGAGCATTGAGTCTGTCAGGTTCGCTTGCTGCCCGAAACTGGCTTAACCACGGTGAGTGCTAGCTCTCACTGGGGAGACAGAGACAGAGAGAGAGATGAAACGCTCTCATGCAGCTGGCATCTGTTCATACTGGTTGCTTCCATGGTTGAAAGCGATAGAGACCCGTCTGCAGCTCCATAAATGGAGCTCGACTCCAATCAGCCCACTGGACGCTGTCTTCGTCTTTTTTTTTTCACCGTCTCTCCAACTCGACCCTTGTTACCACGCACTACGAGTACGAGTACATTTTAGAGAGGTCCTGGACATCGGCGGTTTGAGTACAACTTGCCAATACCGAGAAGAAGTCGGGATCGGGCTTGGATGATCAGAGCTGTTTCTGCAAGGGTGGCAATCTGGCCGACTGTGTAACAGGCCTCTGGGATTCGATCATTCCTGATTTTCCCTGATCCACTTTTTGGAGGAGGGAAAGGTCTTCGATGATACAGAGGGAAGATAAAGAGGTGAATCTACAAAACATGACACTCCGTACTTGTTGTGCTTCTCAACCACGTCAGCACCTTTAGCCGGTTTCGGTGCGAGACCAGGTTAGGATGGTCGCAGTGCAGCGTCCCAACGCATCCCATTGTTCACTTTTTCTGTCTTCGAGGATCTAGGCAAATCTGCCGTACCTCTCTTGACTCAGCCTCGAGTGTCTCTGTAAGGGCCGGATCCTCCGCCTACCCCAAACGACGCGCCTAAACGCCTTGCTAGGCGAAGTCCACCGTAGGTACACCGCGGGGATACCGACCCGAACTCGAGAGCAACCCTGTCCCCTCACATGTATGGATGCAAATAAAACGGGGATGCCTGTCTATATTCAGGCATTGGCCAGATTTACGCGATCTGCCGTTGCCGTCGTCACAGACACATTACGCCAATGGAAAGCTGTTGACGGTATGAGAGGAGCTATCCATTGGTCGACTTAAATAATTGTTACGAAAACATACGGCCCCACGGCCTACGGATTTTCACTTATCATTGCATATGCCTACGCTTACAATTGTACCTACCTGCTCCGTACTCGTACACAAAATAAAAAAAGCCTCCCCCAAATCGCGCAATCGAGCTGCCGACGATGCAGGGTCGCTAAAGCGTGGGGGCCGGTCCATCCTTGCAGCATGTCGAAGGGGGCGGTCCCCATATGCCGTCTTCCCTGTCTATGTTTACGGAATATCTACTTCGTACACTTCACAGTATGTACGGGATATACATCTTATGAAAGACACAAATACAGTCTGTTCATAACTAGCCAAGGAGATAGGTAGTATCTGCAGATAGGTAGGTGGTATGAGCAATGCAGAAGAGAATGCACACACCTTGACTGGATTCTAGGCCTGTGCGGGAAATTGAGCCGCCTTTATCTTCCATGATAGGTAACACGAATTTGGTTAGTGATATCTCATAAGAGAAGGGAGATATAGACTGTGTCAAGTGCGTGGCCTGTACTCGTATATCTATCGTAATGAACAGGAGAGGGTATCATTTTCATCTTCATAACTTCATGCTTGAACACGGGAAAGATTCTGATCAAAACAGTTCTCCTTGCAGCCACTAAATGCAGGCGTGAGACCCTTTAATCACAACGAGGGGCGGCTATCCGCGTTTGTAGGGAAATTCGATCATGATATGGTATGTCTCCACGCCCGGTGAGTGTCTTGAAAGACGTATGAATTACAGCAGAACGTCTTGCATATCTCTCCCTATGATCGCCTACACATGATGCCAACAAGGACACGTCAAATACCCTAAACCAGGACATAACCAAAGCTCATCACTCCCCCATATGGGGACCCCTGTGGCGGCCGGCTCGGTTAACCATGTTTAAGGGAGACGGGAAGACGGCCTGCATGGGCTGCATGCATTCCATTCAGGATCTTAATCTTTTTCTTAGCGAAGCGAGACTTTTTCTCATGAGTCAGAGGAAGTCGTTTGTCGACCCCGGAAAATCATGCCATGTAGAAGGAGATAGGGATTAGGTAGCCGCCGAAATATCATTATCAAAGACACGCCCCCCACCCCTTGGGATCTCACACGTGTATATGTGAAATTTGTTCCGGGGCGCGATGGCCCTACGACTTTTCGAAACAGAAGCTCCAATGAAGCCTTGTTTTTTCCCCTGGAAGAAACGAGGTCAGACGGATTGTCATGTCAGCAGATGGGTACGGGGTCTTGTATGGGTTATCCGTCTGGACCTTCCCATCACGGCGCGCTCTCCTGGGCGTGTGTCTACAATCAGTCCTGAGCTTGGCTCTGACCAACGATAGATCGACTCAGTCTTTCACGACAGACGGTCCCTGATCGACATACATGGACGCGCGTGTCGTGGGCGCGTACGTAAGGGACGTAAGTCTGGATATGTACCCGCTCATCATCGAACCAGCCTAGATCTGGCGATCTGAACGGGCGCGTGGAGAATAACGGTTTTGTTATGGGTCTTGGTTCGAGTTTCCTTGACGACGCACATGAAGGTGGTGGAGACGGTCGGTAAGGTAAGCTGTGCAGTGTCGTTGTGAGATGTTGGCATGCATTAGATATGCCGTTGTTGAGAGCCGATCAGAGCTCATCGACGCGTCTCAGACCACGAGTAATGAAACGAAGGAGTTATGGAGAACCGGTCAGGATTTCATTCGATCTTCGAGGTCACCGGCCCCTCATAAGCTCATCCTTTACCGTCTGAGTTGTCAGTCTTGTCTGCGTGAGACGGGACCGAGAATTATGTCGCGGAGTCCGTCTTGTCCGTTCTATCTTCTTTCTTCTTTCCTTGTGCCTCTCGGGTTCGTTTACGTATCAGAGTTCTTGTATATTCCGTAGAATGGCCTCAATCGTCTTACTTACCACTTGGATCAAGTGTTGAGCCATATTCATAACATCAACGTATGAGAGGTACAATGGAGCTCCATACTCATTGGATAGCCTATCTTACCCGTAGCGAGCTCTCACATCCTCAGCCTTCGTACATTCTATCGCCCAATGACTCCGAAGCACAACCAATCGCCATCATTCCGATCATCTCCGTCCGGAAGCTGAGCCCGGTCCTCGCGTTTCAAAGCCTAACGAGAACAACCAGCACCGTCGGGCGTCCGTAAGCCGGATCATATAAGATCCGGAACAAGGCCATGTGTCGCGGTCACAACAGTCGTCTCATGTTTTCAGACTCCAATCAACTGGAAGAGTGACTGACAGTGTAGACATCTCATAGGAGTATCACGGCTGCGATCGCACATTCCACCTTGTAGCAAGATAGCATCTCTTTATAAATACCTCCCTAGACAGCAGCAGCAAGCGTAAGCTCGGAATCAACCACGACTAGATACACTCCACGTAGATAACTCTTCTCCACAGTATCCATCGTGGTAGGTAGCAACCAGCGTGGGCTAATGTGTATCGTATGTACGCAGTCAGACTCGTTGCCTTCAGCTGCGTCCGTGGATAGCTGAAACCTGGCCGTAGACAAGGTTGCCGCAGGTCCCCCACTCACTCGCCAGCATGGCGACGTGATTTATAATCGTGGTGAGGTTACAAGTAGTAGAGTGAGATGTTAAGCGATGTTCAAAGTAATTGTAATATGGAAGTCCGTGATGAATATAAGGCCTCACGCACAGGGTTGATAACATACAGTACGAGCGCAGATATCAACATTAGGGGCTGCTCTCAATAGTCGAGAGCTGACTTAGGAATCCATGCTCATCGTTGGCTGTCGGCTCATGCCTTTGGTCAGCCGTTGAAGGGAATGTTGACTATCATATGTTGACTAATAGTCATATTATCAACTTGCCTAGAAGATAAAGGATTCATATTACAGTAACACTCAGGTATCTGACAATACAGAAATTTGTCATCAGATGTAATTCTGGCTTCTCATACCGCATGTAGGTATCTTTTAAACACTCTGAGCACTCAATAAGATGTTCAACTGTACTCGTAGAACATTTCTAACGGGTAGTGACCTCGAAGTTGACAACTTCGTGAGACGCGGTGTCATAGTATGAGCATCAACATAAACGACTCTTAATAAAGGAGGACAATGACGATCCGATTGTGAACAACGTAGAACTTATTGATTCAGTGATGGGTTGCACTTCACGGCTTTGGTGATTGTCACGTACAAGCTGTCTAAACGTACGCAGGGTTTCGAGTTACGGCCAGGAAAGTGAGGCTCCAAAGCTGCCTGATATCGCTCTCTAGATGGTTGTCATGTCAGCCGTTTTCTCAGTAGTTCATAGCTTCAACATCATCACGTACCCGTAGGAGTCTGACCCTCAGGACCCGGTATCGCACCCAGAGGCGTATAAACATAATCGCCATCCCTATACACCCAGCTCCAAACTTCACTACTCAGATGTTCGCGATTCTGCTCAATGATATCCCAAAGATGATTATAAGCCCGGACAACACGACTATGCAGAACTGAATCAGAACAGAAATCCGGGCCATCTCCGTTTTCGTCGCATCGATTGAGTTGCCGTTCCAGTCCTGCGGCCATCATGGAGAGCTGCCAACTCCAGACTACCAAGCCGTGATACGAGCCCGTGGTGAAGTCGTTGATATTCACGGAGCCCTGCGCATATGCTGGATTGGCAACGAGTAAGCCGACGGATGTGGATAGGCCTAGAGGGAAAGGTCGGAGTATGTTGTCGGCGACCTGCGACAAAAAGGCAGAAAGCTGGGTCTGATTTGTCGGATTCAGGAGATAGAGGCGGAAGCAGTCGTCGGTGTTCATCACTTTGACGACGGGTTGATCATTCGCGTCTAGAGCAAGAGCATAAAATCGAATAGGGGACATCAGGTCGTTCACGTCGACATGACCGGGGAATTGAGTCTCGGCAATGTAATTTGTGACCAAGTCCCGTGCTTCATTTGTTGGTATTTCGACCTCAAAAAGAGGCAATGCATTGTCTTCCCAGAATTGCGCCCGTGTTCGGGCTGTTTCCGACCAGTCTGTCTTCGATGGGAAGAGACCTTCATCTACCAACGAAGAAATTGCGTAAAGGGCCGCTGGCACCAGCGCCGTGTTGACATCGTAAGGAACGAGACCGCCTCCTAATCCCGTGTTACTATCCCGCCACTGTCCAACTGGTTGTCCGTCCTTGAGATGAAGTAGATTCGTTACCACAGGAGATTGTTCGAAGGCCGCGGTGATGTTCATGATCTTCTCAAATGTCGTGAGCGCCAGGTCAGCATATGTGAGCCCCTGATTAGAACGAAGAAAGGAAGCATTTCGAGCGAGGAAAGATTCGAGTCTGCTGCGTCCCACGTTAGATTTGACGAAATATTCATTCATCGCGATCGGTAAGTAGAAGTCAGTGTCGATCATCTTGTAGTCACACAGGGGGTCGGTGCTATAAATCCCCTGTTGTTCGTTCAGATAGGTAGCGTAATCGCCAACCACCTCTTCGTGACAGAGACTCCCATCACTCGCGTTGATCCTTTCGACAGCCGCACTGAGTATTACCTCGACAGTTCCGCCGGCGCCTTCGCTGAGAACTGGTTGAAGAAGTAACAGCAAGATCAAGCTGTCTCGCCCGAAGTACGTTAGAAATCTCCAACCTCCAGCCACGACCTTTGACGTAAACGAGAAGAAAGAAAGAGACGCTGTCTCGTCCGGATAGTCCGTAATAAGAGCCTGGGATTGTGGATTCAGGACCTCGAGAGGGCTCAATTGTTCCAGCTCAGCGTAGGTGTGCCAGGCCTTGAAGAAATAAGCCCCATGATCGAAGTGTACCTTTCCATCATGAATCCTGACGACTTCATCGCTGCGAGGCCGAAAGGTCATGTACGTTTCAGTTACATTATCCAGCCAGGTGCGACTAAGCTGGACTGTTCCATCAGCCAGTTGCTGGAGTTTCAACGCATCCTGTATCCTCGGATTCAATGAGTTCCCCTCGACATAATCTCGTATCGTCCTGATGCTCCCTATTATAGCCAGATCTAGAACAGCAGAAGAGTTCAAGGAGAGGATCCCCGTCACGCCATTGTCCAGAGGGTTAAGGGTGCGATTCACCTCGGGCATGTTCTCAAGGGAAATGGCAAGAGTTGAACTCGACTCATCATCAGTCAAGAAGTAGGTCACGATACCACTGTTTCCAGACGGCCAGGCAATCTAGACAACGTTAGTCTTGATTGTGCTGTACAGTAAGGCAAAGTTTCCGCCTACAAGGAGTCTCGGCCTGTCGAGCCGCAAACCGTCCCTCGTTACAGGACTTGTGACAACGACCTGGGTGGCACTGTTGCCGTTCCAAAGGAAGTAGTCTTCATAGGGCTCATCGGTCAGGTGCAGGTAGCTTATGGGACAGTCATCGCTGGCATTGTCATCAGTAGAGTCCCTGTTCATAAATATGCTCCTCTGTTGAAGCTCAGTTGAGATATCATGACAGCTCCTTCGAACACTGTCCTGACATGTGTGCTGTTTAACATTAGTCTCCCTGGAGTGCGTTCAAAGATCGATAACAGGGCGCAGACTTGATCTATCCTTACGTCGGCGATTGAGTTTCTCTGGCTCACACGCGATAGTCGAGCTGGAAGTCCTCCAGCCCATCCTCCTCCAGTTCCCAGCAACGCCAACAATAGGGCCAAGGTCAACATCGTGTCGACTGTTCCGTGCTGTACCTTTCGAAGGTTGAAGTCAGAAGCTTTTTGTCTCTGGGCGTAGTGTTAGTCGAACAGATGCTGTGCGGTCCGAAGTGCATTATTGAAGGTACGGCGTCATTCTTCTCGTGAAGTAGTGAAGCCGGCCATCACCACCTGAGCACTCCGTCCTCCACGTGCTTCATGGTGATCATTGCAGTAACCAACACATCTCCTCGTGCTTGGTTATTGGAGGGTTTATGGGCCCCTTTCGGTTCAGCCTATTCAGCCGTCAAGCTGTTATTGGTGCTGTTGAACGAGGACATTTCTGATCATTGGCTGAAATCAGCAACTCAACTCCATGGAATGTCGTTGTCTTGACGGAGAAAGAACGCAAGAATGAAATACTTTCAGTACAAAGTACCAAAAGTATCGACGATACTTGCAAGGCAGAGGGGGTGTGCATGCATTTCCCCGTATCTCGGATATATTAAATACGATCAAGCAAGTCTTGTGCCTGCCGAGGTACGAAATATAATACGGAATATGTACTTGACGGTCAAGGCATTTCCGTACGGATTGCAGATGGCGTGACTTCGCGTTTCGCGCGAGCAGAGGGACTTACAAGAGCGCGTGGGCAATCGCCGATGTATCCAATACCTCGTGCTGCACCGGCTTTTACGCTCTTTGTTTGCCAATTTGAGGTTCCAGGTACCTGTGTGCCGAAGGTTCGAGTTTGAGGTCCTGCCGTTTGTACGGATTAGTTGACGATTTGGCAGCAACGGCACGGAATATTTCGTACATTCGGACATTCTCATCGCAACTGCCTCCGGAAACTCAAAAATCAGGTTGTACATAATCCGCAGGTGTGAACGAGGTACCTCGCTACTTAAGTATCGGTGTACCTAGCCAGAGCAGAGCAGTACATTAGCGTGCCGTGGGTACTGGTTTATAGGCGGTGTCCCACTGAACACGGGGTACGCTACAGGTGTCCGAACCGCCTACGACCGCCGCCAGCGACGCCGTCAATGCATTGCACAGCTACCTAAACTCACTCTGCCTTTTCCGTACGGAATACATTCAGCACAAGGTCAAATTCTCAACTCACTCTCGCGCCCACCTTACCTCTTCTCTTTTCTCAAGACCGACCAACTTCTCAACACCTTCTCTCCGCCTTCTTTCTTTCCACTCCTTCTCTCTTCACCATTCTTCGCCAAGTGCACCCACATTGACCCAGTTGCTTTGCACCTTCGCTACACACATTGCTTGTGCGCATCGATCGATCGACCCGACCCGAAGCATCATCGATATCCTCATCGCAATTGTCAGTCCGTCGCTAAGTACAGGTGCTTCCACGACGCCGCTGTCGAGTACTTCAACGCGATTCTGCGATTATCAATATCTTCAAAGAGATAACCCTCGGTAAGGAAACCCATCGCTTGTGTTCTGCTGCGGCGCCTGTACTTTCACATGTACGATACGCCCTTGCGAGTTCATCCACCTATTCCCATCGGCACTCCCATTCACTCATCCATCACATCGCATTCTTCTGCCATCGCCATCTACCTATTCTCATCACCCTCTATCCGCCTTCTCGACTAGACTGGTCTTGCTCCATCTGCTTTATAGGCGCTTTGTTTCTCTGCCTTTTGATCTACCTGGCGCATTGCAATGTCCACCTGCACGGATGCTGCCGTGAGTTGTTTGCTGAATGCAAATTTCTTGGCGTCTTGATGTGTACACGTTTTCACGCGCGTCCTCACATCTCCTCGCATCTTCCGGCTCCTCGCACTTCACCTGCCTCACCCACAATCATCATTTCCATCTCCATCACTACCAAATTTCATCGAACCGATCTTCAGGAAAGCCAGCGGCGTCATTTTGTATCATTTCGATTCAAGAGTGCTAACTATTATTCTGATATAGGAGAACAAGCCATGTCTGTTGCCAACGGCGCCATGGAGTCTCCCCAGGCCAGCCAGCCTTTCTCTTGGCTGTGAGTTTCTTTCTTCCTCTCCTCTCCTCCGCCTCATTTATTATGAACATTCCCACCGTTTCCGAAGGAGGAATTCAATCCCCTTCTTTATTCAACTATCATAACTGATCGGAACATCGATAGGGAGCCTCATCCGTTGTGTGTCGTCTTCGAAGCTGGCCCGCAGAAGACTGTCTTCCGTCTGCACGAAGACCTGCTTGCGGCTAAGTCCGCGCATTTCCGACAGCTCTTCAAGGACAAGAGCTCTGAAGCAGAGCGAACATATCGCTATCCAGACATCGAGCCAATCGTGTTCGCGCTCTTGCAATCCTTCCTATACACCGGTCACATAACGACCGAGCCCGAACCCATCCCCGGATACGATCTTCTTATTGAGCTTTGGAAGCTCAATGACAAGTTCGGCATCTGCGGACTATACAAGGATATTTTGTCTGGAATGGTTGACTATCGCACGGCCACGAATACGATCCCGTCCACCGAACTTCTCGTGAAGGTGTGGATGGAAACCGCGGCCGGATCGGACATCCGAAAGCTACTATTGGAATGGACCGCCGAGTACTTGCGGTCCTCCGATGCGAGAAATGAGTTCAGCAAAACCCTTCCCAAAGAGGTTTTGAGTGAGCTCGTATGCTTGATGTCCGAGCTATTCGTCGTTCCGGAGAGATTACAAGTCTCTCCTAGTCCAACCGTCGGGGCCCAACCCGTCACGCCGGAGGATACAGCTGGCGAGGCAAATGGCGCGGCCAATCTAGATGCAGACGCTGACGAGCCTATTCCCCGGGCCAAAGCCACCAAGCGTCGCCGCGCTACCGTGGACAATGCCCGTCCATCGAAGAAACCGGCCCCCGCGCGTCGAGTCTCCACGCCAGCATCCTCTGGCAAGCCTCAAAAGGGCAGGCGAGGAAATGCTAACGCCCTGGATGAATCCGAATGCACCGAGGAGGAAAAACTCGAGTTTTGCAAGGATTTCATGCTGCGCATGCTCTCCGGACCCGGTAAGTACTTCTATTTGCAATACCAGCCATGCAACAAAGCTGACTCCCTATTTCCAACAGGCTTTTGGACCCGCCTCGTATTCCATTTCAAGGAGCCGGTGGATGTCGTGAAGAATGAGATCCCTGATTATCACAACAAGGTCTCGAACCCGATGGACCTGGGCACCATCAAACGGAAACTCGAGAACGGCGAGTACCTGACCGCCGCCGAGTGGGTAGCAGATGTGCGACTCATCTATGAGAACTGCCTCACTTACTGGGGCGAGAACTCGGAAATGGGAGCGACCGCACTCAAGTTCAAGAAGTCCTTTGAGGACAAGAACAGGGACATGGTGCGATGGATCGCTAAGCAGCGAGACACGGATGCCCGGGAAGCTCAGCAGCGCTCGCGCGCTTAGAGCGGTTCTTTTCTCCGACATGGCGTCGGCTATGTTGGAAGAACTGGACTTGGATGGTTCACACTGCTTGCTCAGCCTGTGTGTTACTACCAACTGCTGCTTTTTTCTTGTCTTTGTATGCGGCGCGGATGCATAGGGACGGCGTTTAGGGGACCGCGGACCTCTTTTCGATTTATATACCCCGGGAGAAGTTTTTTTTTCCTTTTCAGTTGCTGGCCTTGAGTCCTTGGCGACTAAGATCAGCTTGCTGGACTTAATTGTCTGGCCACGGGCGTGAGGTGGAATCGGCCGATTGTATGGACTTCATTGTCTGACTTTCGGTAGATTAGGAGATCGAATTAGCTGGCCTTAGGTGTCTGGCGTTCGATGGGTTGTTTGGGGGGGTCCGGAGTTAGCTGGACCTGCGTGTCTGGCGCTCCATGGTGTCGACGATTTGGGATGTGAGTGACTAGGTAGGAAAATGGATCCGATGATGACCCTGATTGTGTGTCGTCAGGCCTTTGGTCGGTTGATCAATACATGGCTAGGACCATAGGATACCCATGCGTGGATTCTGGGGGTGGTAGTAGAATTCTGTAGCATGAATAAACTCTTTCCCCTTTTTTTTTTTGTCTCTTGTGAATGTGATTTGATGTCATTTGTAACAACGATTACTGTGGTGATGATCCCACGTAAATTTTATAAGATGGCAATACTTAACCCCTTTTCTACGAAAACAACATCTCAACTTCGCACAGCCTTAACGGGATAATCCTCGAGGTTATGTCTATTAGGATAGAGTACTAGGTTGACTAGTACCAAGATGTCTAGGTATATAACGTACATGAAGACCCGGCAGTCATAACAAGCCATGTGATAATAGGTACGTGTTAGTGTTACGCGTCTAAGGTTAATTATAGGGAAAGCTCTTTTATTACAACCCAGCCCCAGTAGCATCCGGACTCCCATTCCTCGTCCGCGACTCAACAGGACTCTGGGATCCGCGCTCCTTCATCCGGCGCGTGGCCCCCCTCCCCACGATCTTCTCGGTCCAATTCCACGTGGGGCTTGAGCTCTGCCGTTTCCCCTTGGCGCTGCCGCTGGCGCAGTCGCCCGGAGGCGGCGTCTGCGGCATGTTGGTGAGGTGTTGGCCGTAGGCTAGATCCATGTCGAACTCGCTTTCGTCCGCACTATCGGCGAAGTCGTGATCGCTCCAGGTGGCGGAGTCGGCTGTGCTCAGTTGCGAGCGTGAGGGGCTTTCGCGGAAACTGTGGGAGGTTTGTGTGGAGTTGTCCTGAGGGGTTGGGAGATCGGGGACGGAATCTGTGGCCTCGCGGATCTCGCTGGCGGAACGCGCGTGCATTGAGGGTCTGGGTAGACGGTCTGTGGCCACAGATAGCAGATTACCAGCGTCCGGGGTCGGGCTATCAATGGCCTTGATCTCTCCCGATGCTGATGGAGTACTTGTCTCGCTCTGCTTCCTACTCCCTGCGCGTGCACGTTTAACTTTGGTTACAGTCTCCTCTACTGGGGCTGAGAGAGCAGCATCGCTGAAATGGGCATCGACCAAATGCTTTACGACAGGCCATCCGTGTGCATTCGCAAACGTGCGACGTACTATGATGTTGTTGTGCGCGTCAGGCTCGAGATTAACGAGGACTTTGCGCCAACTAAGATCACGGTGGTAGGCACGAGCAATTTTCTCCTCGACCCTCATGCTAGAGCTGTCAATAACCTCATCTGGCTGTCTTTCGGGATCTGTATGCACACGATCATCATAATCGCGTGCAGAAAAACTTGAGTCTTGGTGCTTCACGTCGGCTTTCTGGCCTTCTTGAGCTGAGCTTTCCCCGCTATTTTCGTTCTTTAGTAGTCCGTGGCTCGTACTCCGCCGTCGCATTGTCAGGGTGACGGTTCCTCGTCTCTTTAAAGGCGGTGGAGGAATATCGGATGGACGATAGACTCGGTCATGGAAAATGGTGCGAGGGCGCTTCGAAGGGTCAAGCAAGAATTCTACAGAGGGTTGCTTTGGGTTGAGCAGATCACCAGCCGACTCAAAAAAGGTCGTGCGAGGAGGTGCGGACATCTCAATGCTTTCGTCTCCCTCAAACTCTTGACCTGTGGTGACTTTTGATCTGCTTGGAGATGTTGAATCGCTTCCCGAGTCGTTCAGGGTTTGGCTCCGTTTGTATATTCTGATCTCCCTATGAGACCAAGATGTCGGCGATTTTGGCCTTTGCGTCTTCGACTGATCGCTACCCTTGAAGAAGTTGAAGAGCCCGGAAAAGGGGGAATCGTTGTTCGTTTGCGAATGTTGGGCTGGCGGTGCTTGACCATGCTGCGGTCCCATAACAAGATTCAAGCTTTGGCGATCGTCGTCAACGGTGGCATTGCTAGGGGGTTGAGGCACTTCATGAAAGTTTTCAGGAGGAGTGGCTGATACAGAACTAGTTGCCGGAGGAGATGATACTTCTTCTTCTGCGTCAGGATTCCAGGGGGTTTTCCGGGAGGTCATGCTGGTGCCGGTCAACTCGGCCCATCCGAACCCAACGACAGTCTCTACCAACCCGGCTTCTCTCCTGGCTTTTTCTACCCGATCAAGACCCTGCCAGTCAAGAAACAGAAGACAGCTTGTCCGTAGTGGTACAATTCCATCGTTTACGACATTCGAGTAGACAGTTCTGTTACGAAACTTTTTCAATGCCGTATGCGCTGGTCCAGTTGGCAGTATCCTGAGCAGTGGTTTCGATTCGGGCTGCGTGTCGCCCATGACCCGTTTATGTGCACTCTCCCCAAGAGTGCCAACGATCGCTCCCCAACCACTTCTAGCAATGGTTGGTGCCCTCCATGTTAAGCCGACATCTTGACCAGTCCTTCCTACCAGGCCAAAGTCTAAGGCAAACTTGACATACAGAGGGTTCTCATTGCTTAAGCCTAGGAACGGTGAAGCTAGAGCAATGAAGTTGATGGGCTTAATCAGGTCAAAGAACTGAGGAGAGTGCTTCTGAATATATGCAACGGCGTAAGTCTGGACTAGGCCGCCGAGAGAATGCCCAATCAAACTGATGCTAGTTATTTGGAACTTCCGTTGCTTCTCAGAGTGCTTAGCATGCATAGGGCCTTGTTTGTGTCGCCCAATTGAGGTCCCCTGGGAGATCTCATCCTTCAAAGTATGGGCCATGTTGCCTACGGCCTTTTTCGTAGCCGGGAGAAAGGGTTGATCTGGGTAAGTCATCAAGAGAATGTAGCGAGCTAAGCGTTTGCCTAGGAACTTGATACCGCGTTCTGTACGAGTAGCATTTCCGGCAAACCCTCGCACTATGACTTGTTCTTCAGAACTGTCGTCTTCATCTTCGTCTTCGCCTTCGCCTTCTACCGGCTGTTGAGTTTGTTGCTCAGCATCCGTGGCATCTTTCCCCCCTTTTTCGCGAGCTTTTCTAATCTTTGCATCGACTCTAGCCTGCCTTGCCGTCGCATCAATGCTTTCCTTCAAATACAACATGTCGGCACCAAGATTACTATGCAGGCCATGTGTCAAGATCACGAGGTGAACCTTTTTGGGACGTTGCGCGTCTTTCTGTTCTCCCTCTTGACCAGCTGAACTGTCGTCCGATGTTTCTGCCCCTTTATCATCGCATTCATTGCAACCGGGTAATTTGGGCGTATTCCATAAGCTTGCTGTGTCCTCCACCTTAAGATGTACAGCCCGCGAAAATACGCCTCTGGGATGCACTTGATGGGCGACTTTTGCACTGCTGTTCTGCTGAAAATCGCTCACCTTTCCTGGTAGATGGAGGTGTGCCTGTCCCTTGACAGCGGGCGTGCTGCCTAGGCTTAGGCTTTTCTCGTCGCGCGCAAGCAACAACTCGAAACCGACGCTGGCGCTGGACGAGAAAATGACCTGGCTGGCAACCTCGATCACCCAGCTTGCACTCCCGTCCGTGCTCTTCCCGGCGACGCTACTCGCGAAGTCATCGTGTTTAGCAGCCGTTCCGGCACTCTCCCGGATATTGTCGGGCACAATCAACTGGCAGGACCAAGTGCCGGCAGCCTTGAGCATGGGCTCAAATTCAGGGACGCCATAGCGACGGGGGTTCTCAAACTTCTTGTTGGGGTCGAAGTGAGCGGGATACGCGGAGACGCTTAGGGTATACGGGCCATGAACGAAGGCGGCGCGCAACGGTAAGGGCGAGGTGTTTCGAATACGGAGATGGAGAGATTCGGGAGAGGGAAGGATACGATCGTGCGACGGTGTGTACGTGACGGTGTAGCGAACAACCTCGCCGATCTTGACACTGCCTACTTGGTGCAGGAGAAGCATGTTGTCAGTGTATGGCAAGGCTCATCTTGCGATCTATGTCGACGGCATCAATGGCAGCAGTTCATCTACATCATCTACAGGCAAACTGTGAAAACCTGGAGCGACAGCAGGACTTGTGAGAGTCGTTCGTCACGGGAGGATGGCTGATCACGATTATGATGGCTTTCTTTCTTAGGAGACGCGTTTAGCAGGATAAATTAGGTAGACAAATTGATGATAACCAGGCACGTGGGAGGAAGAAATCGCTAGGTTGGTAGGGAGAACGGCTCCTGAGGATTTTCTCAGCTAGCATGTTGGTTCATCAGCACGCGAGGAGAAGAGAAAGACTCGGTCAGTAATCCTTAAGGGCCAAACGTCATCTTCAGATGGTCATTGTTATTGGGTCCGAGCCAATCCGAGCGGACCCACATCAGCTCGTCGTCCCTTTTTCTTCGTCAACACGGATTACGTGCATACCTTTGTTATCTCGATACCACCCGACCGGTCCGTAGTCTATGTATATAGACAGTATGACCGGTATATCGGAAACTAGATTCAACAACCGAGGCACGAGACAAAATCACTGGTTAGAAGCAAACCTTAGGTTGACAGCAGAGCAAACGCTTCCTGCAAAATGTTCCTTGCAGCAAAATGGACGCGCTCCATACAGAACACAATGCAAAGCAAAGCACACAACGCATCACACTACTGTCGTCTGACCGCAAGAAAAAAAAGAGAAGATAATAGGCAGCAGATATCACATCGACTAGTGCAAGAAGCAAACAAGCAGGTAAGACTCAGGAGCAGACTCCGCGTCAAGGATCATTAAGCCGCCGGGCGTTTCTCTGCCACGGCCCACGATCCACCACCATGTTGACCCGTTGACTCACCTTCAAATTACCCTGGACGGGTAACCTGTACGAAGTGCTGCTACGGGAGATCCTGAGCGGGTAACCAATGAGACATGGACAGCAGCATCTCCTCCGTGATAGCAAGTAATACCTCATAGTAAGTCGCATGTCGCATGTGCTGATTCTGATTCTCATGCTCTCCGGATACCGGGAGACACCTGACAGCGACATGTCTCTCTCGCCCTCCCGGCGAGCGTAACGCATGGCTTTCCGTTTACATCCAGGTATCGGGGCTGTACAGTTACATCTCGGCGAGGAGCTCGGGTTCGTCTCCAGGAGTGCGTCTTATCGGCTGGGGCGCTTGCGACCATTAACAGAGCAGACAGCAGATGCCGCTGGCATTATTCAGAACTGATCAACGCGAGGGGTTTTTCGCTCTGGTCTTTTTTATCTCCTGTGGGTTACACTCTCGGCATGGGTGGTACCGGTCTGCCTGCACGGGATAACGGCAGAAGTCGTCAGAAGTCGTCCATAGGATGCTAGAGGATCTCCCATGACCTGCCTACTATGTAGATGCCCACTGCTACGGATTACTCCTTATTGCTTGCTATATTTACCTACTCTCTTCAGCTCGCTTCATGTGCTTCTACGGGCTCTTACCCCTCTTTGTGTTTACCTAAGAAGAGCGACTACGCCTCCGTTGCGCTTCTGCCCGAGCCAACGAGCCAACCAGTGTCATCCCGACCAAAACATTGCCCAAACAACAACAGCCAACCAGCCAACCACCTCCCCTCCCGCTCGCCCACTTCACCCACTCTCACCCTCACCACCTTCAAGTATCTTTCTACCTAACACCAGGCAGCTTACCTACCTACCCACTTCAACCGAAACAGGAATTAATTCACTGAAGAAGAGAAGCCGTTTCAACTGGTATACTGACCGTCGTGTGGACAATGCGAGCTAGCTGCCATATCTGACCACCTTCCTGCAATTCGCGGTGCTTGGCTCATTGATCAGGCCTTATTGGCGCCCTATTAGTGTTGCTCATCGGCGATCCAATCCCACTCTGATGCTGCCATCACTCCTCTAATGCAGAGTGTGTCCCGCCTTGCCCAATCAATACCAGAGCCTACATCCTGCAGGTGGCCACTCAGGAGCAACCAGTTGTCTTCCTTCTTCATCAGTACCGGCACATCTCCTCGTTCCTCCGAGCCAACGTGCTTTGCGTCTCGGGCTTCTCTCCGCACTATCTCTGACATCTTCCAACCAACACTTGAACTCTGGGGTTGACGCAGGAGAACCACAGCGAACAAATGGCTTCATTTCAGGACGCCTCGGGCAAACGTCGCCATGGCCACAAACGCCGCCCTTCTGCTGCGGAGGAGTTTGATTGGGAACCACGCCGAGCAGAATCGCGACATTCTTTGCCTTATCGAACCCGACAACCTGACATATCAAAGGCTGACCGCAGGCGGTCAAAACATCCCATCCATGCGTCCAGGACACAGGAGGATCTTGACATCCACTCAATGCCTCCCCCAGTACGCCTGTTGACTCGCTCAGCGACGACCCACTCTCGGGGTCGCCTAAGATACGTGGATGAGGATGAGGATGATTACGATGACGAAATTGACGACGATGAGGATGAGACAGAAGACGAGGAACTTGAAAGAGAGCGATTGAGAGGTAGACTGCGTTCGACTTCGAGAGGCGCATCGAGATCGAAGTCACGAGGAGCATCGAGGCCCCAGTCGTCAAGAGTAGTATCCAGAGCGGAGCCACCCGTGAAGTCAAAAGCGCAATCGGGAGCAAAGTCGAGAGCGCGGTCGAAAGTGAAGCCAAGGAACGACTCAAGAGTGAGGTCAAGACCGGCTTCCCGAAGCAGTCACTCAACTGAGTCCATCACTATCCCCACTCCAACGCGGTCGTCATATCTACACATGCGTTCTCCACCCTCTGACGCCTCGCTCAGAGGATCGTCCGATGAGTCTAGCGGCGAATCCGATGGCTCGTCTGACTATAGACACGATCGTCGACGGAAGACTCGAACGCTTAAAGAGCGAATGAATGGTACGCCCGACTCAGAGCCTACTGCTAATTTAAATAACCGCAGTCGGCCAACAACTCCAGAAAAATTTGAACCCGAGTTTGAAAGCCCCTCGGAGGACTCGGACGACCAGGTCATAGCCCAGCGCCCTCGTATCATTGTCAAGAGAACGCCGTCTCGACGCAGACACAGACAACAGTCGAGATCACCGAGTCGTGGTCCACGGCACCGAAAGCATGGCGATGCACGTGCCAGTTCTTCGCCCAAGCGGTAAGTGAGTCTTGAAGTTGCTGTGAATCTGCTTGATTGACCTTGCCATCCCTAGTCATCCTCAGAAGTATTACCACTCTGATTTCACGGCGTCCGAGAAACGGTCGTTCTCACGCTCGCGTGCAACTTCGGCCTCGCGCATGCCTTCGCCTTATAGCGTCGAATCTTCGCCAAAGCAAGCTCCCGCCGCCTATCCTGCCAACTTTTATCCGGCGCCCGCGCCCCCACAGGTTCATGAGAAGGACACGAAGACGTGAGTCTGTTCGCCGTGCCTCGAAAGGATAATTTACTGATTGACGTGCAGCCATATATGCTTCGAATGTGCTGAACCTTTCACTAGGCTGGCAAAGCTCAAATGTGGGCATCGTTGGTGCGATGGATGTCTGAAGAAGCGCTTCAGGTCTTCAGTCAAAGAAGCCCGCAGCATGCCGCCTAAATGCTGCACCGCAGATATGATTCCCCTCAAGCACGTCAATGAGTTGTTCGACGTTGAATTCAAAAAGACGTGGAACAGAAAGTATAGAGAGTCTGCCATGAGGAACTGCCACTACTGCCCCAGAGCGAAATGCCAGGAACGGATCAAGCCTGAGGACATTTGTCACCATTCGGATGGCCGCACCAGCGCTACGTGTAGGAAATGCGATACGGAGCTCTGTGGCGTATGCTTCAACAAGTGGCATGAATCCAAGCATTGCCCCACGGACACTAACACAGCCCATTGGAAACAGTGCTTCAACTGCCAAGAAATGGTTGAGTTGAAAGAGGGTGCTAACCGTTTGGCCTGGTATGTTTCATCTCTTTCTTCCGTCTGGGTCTCTCTAACTAGGTACATAGCCCTGGTTGTGGTGCTCGGTACTGCTTGATCTGTGAAGCCAAGATGAAGTCCTGCAAATGCCCCGCGTTTCGGTACGAGGCGGACGATGAAGATGAAGTAGACCAGGCAATACCCGTAGCAGTAGTGAGTCGAGAGCGCCTTGGTGGCTTTGAGGGCCCGCGACCCCCACATGCTGGCTGGCAAGGCCATCGCGAATATCGAGAGGACGAACCGCCTAGACGACGACTACCACCGCATGCTGATGCCAATCCTGACGACGACGACGACGATTTCATCGATGACATCAATCCCAACATCGGTATGGGAAACCCTGCGGCTCATCTCATGAACGAAGATTTCAGAAGAGCGCAGGGCGCGGCAGTACCGCAACCGCCACCCGCTGTACCGCTGCCTCCGCCGTCTGTTATACCAGATCGCATCGCCTCGGGCACGTCGTATGTCTCCGGAGTGAATAAAGCACGGGGCGTGCGGAGTTCATCGATGGAAAGACGACTAGCAGACCGGTTCTCCGAACAGCGTCAGGGTCCTAGTCTTCAACATCGACCTTTCAGTCAGCATTACTCCTCTCTTCCGATTCCCCCTATGGGTATGGGTCCTCACACATCAAGTCAGCCACCTATGATACCGAACCCTATTTCAAGACGTCACACGATGGACAACGACTTGTACGAGATGCAGTTCGAACGCCCGTACGCCCCAGCCCCCGTGCCCCGAAGGGCGCCTACGCGTGAGTACATGGATGATTTCGACATCCATCCGTCGATTGGCCGACGTCGTGTCCGCCACATGGCAGCGCCGCCGCCGTCCGCGCTTGCGGGACTTACCGGGGCGGGCAATGGTATGAACCGGGTGAATGAGTGGATGGATCATGTCGACCCTTATCCTACGGACCACCAGACGGTTGCTTAAGTGAAAATCACCCAACACTTCGTCCCCGTTTTTGATTACTCTTCCTTTCTTTTTCAGACTCATTTTCGGCTTCTATTTTTCCATTTTCTCCATTCTCTCATGAACAAAAACTCGCAACGCAGGCAAACGACCCATCCCTTGAAATGAATTTTACAGTCTTATGTGTTCTCCCGTAACGAAAAAATATCGATGTTCCTCTCTCACGAAATCGCACGAAATTGGATTGATTTTTTAGCTTAGTGAAAAAACAACAACTTGTACCTACGTCCCTCACTTTCAGTTCTTCTTCCCTCTCTCTCTCGGATTCACACACACACACGATGTGTACACTTAATTTGGATCTTTTCTCGTGATTTGGATCCGCGCCCCTAAGCGTATCTTCCCCCCGAAAAGAAACGCGGAGAGAGTACTGCATTTGGTCTACAGGTGCCTAGCGTGCATTTCCTCGGTGCTGTAGTCGTCGACCTTGAATGGGGATTATTTCCTCCGAAAATTGGGCGGGTTACGTGTTTGATAATGATGATGGGTATGTATTCAGCTAGGTATAAGGTATCTGTTTCAAAACTCCTGTGCTTTTCTTTTGATATCTGAATTGTTGTGGTATCTTGAGAAAAGTCATCTAGTTGTATAGCGCCGGGCATCTATTCAAACGGAAAGATTGATGTGCGGTTCATGGGGGCCGGGATTCGTTCCATGCGAAAAAATTGCGTTTGCTGTTTTACAGGAATGTTGTAAGGATGTTTTGTACAGAAAAAGGGGGAACTTTTGGTACGAAAAGCAAACGAGAGATGCCGCCGTTTATGAAAGTCGTGGCCCCGGATCATAAGATAAGCCTCTGGTGGCCGTAAGGAAGTATGGGAGATGTCTAATCAAAATCATGATTTCGTGGGCGAGAGATGAGAGGGATGTATGAGGCCGTCGATCCAGATTGTCGTCTTTTTCTCTTTCAGAAATATTTTTTGCATATCGGAGGAAGCAGGTACTATCCCCTTCATAACTGACGCCCAAGAATCATCATCCCGGTGTCCTCAAACTCGACCACCGAAGCAGACGTCTGCCCCAATTGCGAAATCGGCGAAACAATCACCGGAGAACCCGGTGCCTCGCTAGGATACGCACAACTCGTATCAGAGAGCGGTGATATACAGAACGTCGACACCGGACTTGAACTGCGGCTTTGTAAGGGCGAGACGGGGGGCCAGAGTGATCGATCTGTTGTCGTGGCGACGGAGATTGTGTCGACTTGGAGCCGCGGGGGCCATTCTTGAACTCGTTCGCGAGGAGTGGGATGTAATGGGGAATGAGTTGGGCTGTACGAGCCTGGTAACTCGTAGATGTTTGGGAAGTCGGCTGTTGGCGAGGGGCCTTGGATAGTTATATCTATTCTATGACTGTCCGGAGCGTCCTCGACAATCGACTCGGATCTCGAAATGATGAGCGTGATGTTTTGCTGTTCATCGCTGTTTCTCGCTTCATCGTGAGATAGATTCAGGCTATCGCTACTCTCGATGTCGAGATCTTCCGGCTTCGTCCATAGCCCGTACCGTTCGCGTCTCCGCCGGCGGATGACGAGCCAGTACCAGACTGAGAATAGCAGAATCAGTCCTACGAGGCCGCCTAGGAGGCCCATTGCGATTTTCCCCTTGGGGATTTGGTTTTGTGTGTTGGTGTCGTGAATAGGGGTTTTTGTTGGCGGATCGCTTTCTCCGGTTGGGGATGCGGAGAGTGTTGAGGTAGGCAATGAATTGGAGTGAGTTTGAAATATCTGAGTTGTAGGATTGACAATGGGAATAGAAGTGGTCGGATGTGGCCATTTATGCTTGAAGCGCGTACTGGTCGATGTAGATGTAGATTTCGGCAGGCCTGTGACTGTTGCCGTTATAAACGTGGAGTTGACACCCTTTGACATGACCGAGAGATCCGGGGAAGCAGATTGCGAACTGCATTCGTCGCTGCCATTTCGATCTCCTTGATGTATGCCTTCTTTAGATAGAATCCGGTGATGCCATGAAAAGACAGAGGGGGAGCCACGTTCTGACACCTGCGGCTTAGAGGCGAGCTTAGAATCTCGTCGTGCTCGTTTCCGCCTCTTCTCATCACCTCCTAGCCGGATCGCTGTCGTGCTCGGGAGTGCAAAAACGAATATATAGCAGCGCATCGTGGCTCAACGCTGACCTGGTAAGATCTTTATGTCTAGGTGAGAACGACAGATCGGACATATCATCGCAAACACTCAACTCACACACCACCGTCAGCTCGAGGGCAGGATACATCGACCTCTTAAGACCAGAGCTTCACATCTATATGTAGCAACAACTCCCTACGTAATCGCAGCGACGTCGTGCTCGCTAATGCCCTTGCATGGGCTGTGTGTTCGGAACATTTAACCGCGGGGTCGTGAAGATAGCGACTATTACCTGGGTGAGATGGGGATCTCTTGATGGTAAGCTATGTTCGATCTTCGAACCCCAAGGCGAAGGATTCACATGCTTGGATTCTTTATTGATGTCTTGCATGAGAAGCTCTGGGGTTTCCTTGGTATAGTAGCAGCAACTCCGTGGCTCAAGACTACTACTACGCCGTGAGTCACGAAAGTAGCAGCTCAATCGCATATTGTTGAGATACGACTTGAGATACCCGCCAGGGGAACTCCGACCACTCAGATCTTTGGAATCAAACAACCGCACACGGTCATACGAAGTATAATTCGCTCGAATTACCCCTCAGACGCCGCCCGCCAGATCCCATCACAACATTGGCCAAAAGACACGCCAGACGCCCCAATGCAACCACACCGAGGCGGAGGGCATCGTAGCCTCTTCTGAACACATCCTGTAAATGGGTTGCGTATGTATATGAACGGGTTCCTCACGGATACGACGCTGCTGACCGCAGAATTGAAAAGGGTAGGTGGTACTGCCATGGCTAATAAAAGGGGAGCGGATATCCGCACCTTCACGCGGGCGAAGTTAGGAGTCCGACGATGGGTTTATCTAGGTAGACCCTTTCTTCCCCCCTTGTCGAAAATTGTATCGTGGGCTATGCTGGATACAACGTCGACTTTTTCAACGGCAGTTTTTGGCGGCTGTCAAAAAAATCCTTGCTTCGAAGTGGAACTGGGTGATATTTGGGACTTCGCTATTGCATGTGAAATGTAACATGGGATGGGTTGGAAGTAAGGAACAACAGGGGAGTTGGCCAGAATTTGTAGCCAGCTAGAAGAGAATGTCGAATTGGAACAGTTCGGAGAAGTATGGCCGTGGCCACGAGACGGCCTGCTGAGTTCCATTGGTATCTGGATCTCGTTAAGAGCCTCACTGCAAAGCCTTTGAAAATGAGAGGGGGCCAACAGAGAGCACGCAAACCTGGGAATATTGATGTGGTGCCGGGTATTAGGTCGTAATATAGCTGTTATGCGTTAGGTGCATCATGGCACAGCTCCGGTCTAAGAATAGAATCTTTCTAGCACTGCTTCCAGACCAAAAGATTCCTTCCTTCGCACCGCCGAGGTACCTAGTTGGGGGTTTTTTCTGGGACATCGCATTTTCGTTTGCTGATATAGGTAGACCATTGTGAAGGAATCAGCGTCGCAAGCAATGTTCTCTACAATTACCTCTTCACGTAACTGGCACAACCCCGACTTTCGACCTTGGACTCATAACGAAGAAAACTAGGCGAATGGGTTTGAAAAGGTGCTATGAGAATCTCTAGCACACAGTGAATTAGGAATAGTCTTAGGGGGTTCATGATCTAGGCGTGCCCGGTCGGGACTAAAAGCCTCGAAAGCATTATATACATATGAGAGGGTAAAGCCTCCGTGATTAAGATCCAGAAGGAGCTTACTCCATAAACGCCGGCTACCTCAAGAGGGTATCATTCGCAGAGTGTTCATTAAAAGGGCCGTATGTTCAACGTGATGTAACCGCTGTGAGTCAAAGCCGCTCCCGAGGCCTTCTAGACGGAAGATCCAGCAGACCTGGAGAGTATCGTTAGGCTGCGGGGCCCAACGATCGACTCACAGCAGTTGTTGTGGTTGCCTTCGAAAGACATGTTTAGACGACTTGCGCCATCACCGTCTTAGTCGTCGAAGGGTGACTGACTATGGAATTAAGAATAGAGACTGAGGAAGACAGCAGAGATGGCTGACTTGTCGTACTTGATGTACTTGCCTCGGCCTTTGTCAACCTCGTGATAACGGTCCCAGAAGCGGTAGTAAAGCGGTTCGATGATCTGTTGCACGTCTCTGGCGAACATCTTTCGGACCTCGCGCTCCATGTTGTATGCTTTGTGACGACTCACCAGCTCATCAAAACTGGCATTGAATGTTTGAAATTTGCTCTTAATGGCATCCTTGTCCTTGCTGCTGAGTCCTCTGATAATGGACGCAGAGTCGTTGGAGCCAGACATTGGCCGCTGCGCGCGGTTGGTGTGGATGACATCGAATAGATGCATGGACGTGTCCTTGCAAGCTTCGGAATAGAGCGCTTTCGCTTTCTTGCGCCAGTTCTCCAGATTTGGAATGCGCCCGTCGAGAAGAGGACCCAGATCGGAGTCACGAATCATTCGCTCGATCACGATGACACAGTTTGCTAGGAGAACGCCCAGTACGGACTTACCCTTCAGGAGCACTTTGGCTTTCTGTTCCAGCGAGGACATGAGTGCCTCAAGGGTGTCGGCGCAGTAGTGAGCAAATATCTCATTCCCGTCTGCACCAACGTCAAACGATGCCAAATTCGGTGTCGCGTCCGTGTTGGTAGTGAATGGCGCACTTGAATTCCATCCACCATCGCCTAATGAGATCATGATGCTAGTTAACGGGTGCAAAAATTCGAGCATTGTTTGAAGCCGTTGCACTGTTTCGGCTATAAAGGGGATGGGCGAACCATCCGCTGGCAAAACCTGGATTGCGCCAACTCTGCGCCGTATGTCTTCTAGCAACTCGCCCAGAGACAACTTAGCCGTCTCACGTACGGGTTTAAGGGCTGCAGCGAGGGTTGTCTTGAGTTCACCCGTTTTCGCCTCAAGGCTGCTGGATACACCCGACATAATCTCTGTTATTTCGTAGGCAAGGAAACAATCCGTACTTAGATGAGCTTTAATGTGGTTGTTCAGCTCTCGAAGTGTTCGCGCTAGCTCTGCCAAGGGAGGCTGGCAGGTTGTCTGAAAAGCGGAGGCCCAGTCCTGTCTCATGAAAATGTTGCAAACGTGCTCATATTCGGCGAGAAACATGCTCTCCATAGCCCGGGCATACATGCCAATACCGTTTGTGCCAGAGCGATAGATGGCTTCATGGCTCGTCTTCTTCGCCGTATTGACACTCGCGTAGGCCAGGTTAACCAGAGATTGCGACAGATATGCACCCCGAACGTCGGCGTATATCTTGACCAGCGAGTTGTCGGCGGACGAGTTGTCCGACACGTACGAGTTCATCAAGCTCAATTTGGATACTGTGTCCGGGGAAAGCTGCGGGAACGGCCTATCCTTGGTGATATAGTGCAGGGGTTCGATGGATCGGGGCGTCTCGGTTCGGAGCAACTTCTCAAACGAGTTCTCTAGCTGAGTATTTCCAGTCTTGACGAGGCGTTGAAGATCGCTAATTGTCTGTTGATTGGCGCGAAGATTCGACGACTGCATATTCTCAAGAGCTTGGTTGAGGCGCTTGATCGAGTTGAGATAGTTGTTCAGGCCAGCCTTCTCTGGGCCTTGGCGGATGATGTTGTCTTCGTCATCTTTAGAGTCGGCCGGCTGTCGTATCTTCTCAATAGCCGCGAGAATGCCATCGATATCTAGTCGGGACAAGAGAGTGTCAGCTTGCCTGAATCTCAAGAGACCACACGCACAGAGAGGGGGGGGCTCTTTGGAGTTGCCGTACTATTTCCGAGGACTTGGAGCTTCTTGGTCTCGCCATTCAGAGGTCCGGTCACATCGCGAACACTCTTGCCAGTTGCCTCCAGCCTCGTCAGGCAAACCTGGATCTTCTTCGTTAATTGTGTGGTCTTCTCGAGGCGTGAATTCAGCACGTCGACCTCGGCGCGTGCCTCCTCGTCGGCAGCGTGGCGGCCATTGATTAAGCCGACCACCATGATGTGCCAGGTTCGCGGGCTCGAAAGGTATAGTTCACGGTAGGAGGATGTGCACAAATCGAGAGACAGGTCGCTTTATTGGTGTGCTTGGACTTGTCAAGGGTTCAAGATTGGTCGCTGCCGTCGAGCGACATTGCTAGCGGTTCGTCCAGAATGGGGATTACCGACCAGGGTCCATTACGTACATACCCTATATATGCCTAGATTCTTTTGTTAAATACAGATGTGTATATCGAGGGTTTGCAGATTAGAAGTAGTCCGTACTCGGCTAAATGCATGCACGGGTCTAGGTACTCGTAACTTCGCGGGTTCACGCAGTTCGACGTTCTCAACATCACATCATCAATTTTCAATTCTTGTTACTACCTGTGTTTCTTAACCTCCAAAACCACTGAGTCAATCATGTCAAAAAGAAATCCATGATCAGTTCTCGCAGAGTGGCTGCGATTGCCTCAACGTCCGCTGGCGAGATGTTGTATGGCGGAGCGATGATGATATGATCTCCGTTCACTCCATCCGCCGTACCTGACGACGGGTAGACGGCGATGCAGTACGGCTTGGACAGAGCAAATTTCGCTATTTTATAAGCCACGTTGGAAGAATTAGGAAAAGGGACCTTGGATGCTTTATCCTCGACAAACTCGATACCCCAAAACAGACCGCTGCCACGAATATCACCGACATTCGGGTGGTCGGTGAGCAGATCTTTCAGCCTTTTCGAGAGAAGCTGGCCCATGTCCGACACGTTCTGAACCAGGTTCTCCTCGCGTATGATATTTTGCACCTCAAGGGCAGCAGCACATGCAATTGGATGGCCCTGATATGTGTGACCGTGAATGAAGCTCCTACAAGTATTGTTGCTCTGTTAGGAGACCTGAAATAGGGGGGGACTGCGCCCGTCAAGACTTACCCGCTACCTTTCTCAAAAGCTTCTACCACTCTTTTGCTTGCCAATACGCCTGCAATAGGCTGATATCCTCCACCTAAGCATTTACCCAGCGTCTGAATATCAGGGGTGGCATCATGCTGTTCCCATGCATGATAGGTTCCCGAACGTCCCACGCCACACATCACCTCGTCGAGTATGAAAAGCGCACCGTGTCTTTCACAAACTTCTTTCATTGCTTTCAAGTAGCCGGGAATAGCGGGGACGCAACCAAGGGCCTATGATCATCAGATCGACATTGCGTGGACGGGTTTAGCTGGGGACTTACCGCCCCGACGATGGGCTCTGCCACGAAAGCACACACAGTTTCGGGTCCGATCCTTCGGAATGTGTGATCCAGCTCGTCTGCGAGCGCTGATACGTATTGCGAGTCGGTCTCATTTTCATGCTTGTCTCGATACGGAAAGCAACGTGAAGCATGAGTTGCAGAGTCGAGAAGCATCGGCCCGAAATGTGCCCGCCGCATTAAATGTCCACCGACTGAGAGGGCACCCAGTGTTGTTCCATGATAGGAACTTGCCCGCCCTATGAAATTCGATCGACCAGGCTCCGCAGGAACTTTCTCGAGGTAATACTGTCGCGCTAGTTTCATTGCTGCCTCCATCGCCTCCGAGCCTATCCTTCGTTTTAGCCATAACATCTACCAAGTGAACTTGATATGCGCACCAGAGTTGACGATGTATGCACGCTTCATGACGCCATGAGTGGAATCTACCAGTGCTTGGCAAAGCTTCTCGCATACATCCGTCGTATAGAAGACTGTCGAACAATACGAGATTTGCTTGAGTTGAGCCGCAATCGCTTCGTGGACTCGGGTATTGCCATGTCCGATGCATGCAACGGCGGCACCACCAGAGGCATCAAAGATTCGACGGCCGTCTTCTAGAACAACATAGTTGCCTTCCCCGCGTACAACTCGTGGGTACTCAAGTTTCAGGCTTCTGTGAAGCACAGGTGATGTGTTTACGAGCGGCATCTCGAATGGCGGGACTGCAACTAATGGCTCTGTCCTTTCACTTGTATCCCCGGCGCCTGACGGTTACGAGGACGGCTTGATAGGGAAGAGAGTTCTTGGGGCATGGAGTTTGAGGGGAAGAGCTACACATTTACCACGTCGATCATGACTCCAATCACAAATCGGATTCCGCAGTTACATTTCTGACAAGAAGCATACGACGTGGAGAGTCTACGATGAAACAGTCATGGGATGATTTCCTCCAGGTTTGCGTGGGTATAAGGCATTTGTTGTTTGATTCATGGCCGGATGCCCGTACCTCACCATGAATCCCATGATAAATCATAATAACACATGTTTTCTAGACTGGACAAGACATATCTTTTTTGGGCTTAATGCCTCAATAACGTCGTACGTCGCTCGCTTCTGATGGGATACTCACCACACATGGCTACGTGAAGGGACATCAAACCGAAATACGAAGTGAATACCCACTGAGAACTCCTTTTCGCATCGAGCTCTTCGAGAATCAAAGGCGAACACCTATTACTTGCACTTGCACAGAGGAGTCAAAGGAGAAAAGAAGCAGAACTGAAAATGGGTTTTGACTGAACATTGTCAACCGGCCAAAGCATGTTGTCGGGGATAACTATGTCCACAAAACCTCCTCGAAAGCGTACCCTCTCTTTGCCATGATGCGTCATCAAGCTCCGGGAGAACTTCACGGTAGAAGACTTTCGATTCGCACGTCCCACAGCTTAGGCGGAGGTAAGTACCATTCGGTACCAGCCAAGGCGCCTAAGCTCAACGTGGATCGTGCCACGACGAGCTAAGAGTTAGCGTTTCCCCAGAGAAACCCACTGATTATCGAAAGTACGAGTACATAAGGGGAATGGAGTTTATGGGAATGTAACTTTTCCGTATCTTACGAATACAGGAAAGAAAGCTGGCTCTCGAAGTGAGTGCTCGAACTCTCAGAACTTGGGGAGAGTGAAAGATGAAAGTAGCGTCCATGCTCAAACTGATTAGTGGATTGCTCTTGTTTGTCGTTCGGAAGTCTGACTCTTAACTGCGAATTAGTGGTACGGATTATACGGAATACAAAAGCACTCAATCGCAAACGGCAAACCACCTCCGTCTTGGCTGTACGGATTACACAACAGGGAAGTTGTCATTCGAATGCATGAAAACACATACTATGTAGTTTTCAAACGAGCAGTTTCAAATGCGATAAAAGACCAAGAAATACCTTTTACGAACGAACATCGTCCCGGTCTACCTTGAAATATTCACACAGCATATCGAGATAGGCATTTGTGGTTAATCCGTACTTCGACTTCCCGTAGACATTCAGAATGCCGTGCTGCATGAGGAAGTACCGGTACCTGACGTACGGTTCAGGTACAGCACGTGATACTGCTACCTAGAGTGTGCCTAATGGTGGTGCCTATTCCGTAGATCGGGCGCGCAAGCGTTCAGACGCGGATCAACGGAGCTGTGGAGATGCGAAACGTCATTGGTCATGCACTCGATG
This sequence comes from Xylaria sp. L1 SY-2022, assembly GCA_023079495.1. Classification (NCBI taxonomy): domain Eukaryota; kingdom Fungi; phylum Ascomycota; class Sordariomycetes; order Xylariales; family Xylariaceae; genus Xylaria; species Xylaria sp. L1 SY-2022. The sequence goes on along the minus strand of JALIDW010000013.1, from coordinate 916,549 downwards.
CGTCAGCTTGTGCCTGCTTGTTCCTGCCCTTCTCTGCCTACTCCGACCGAGACACGACACCTCTCTTCATCAACTCTCCATCAACAATCCAGTATCATCATTCTGTAATCTATCACTAATAACCGTTGTTTATATCGGTCTTGATTTCTCTATTGTTATCAAGCTTCCACAATCATCTCACATATCTCACGAATTGTCTTATCGCATTAATATAACTCAATAAATCTCACATCATGAAGGCCGCATTCGTGTCGTCGCTGCTCTTGTCCGCGGCAGCTAATGCCCGCTTCATCGAGGCCAACGAGGCCAACCGTGTCCTCATCTCCACAGATGCGCTCCTAGAGGAGGTATCTGCTCCTTCAGAGAAGTTCCTTGTTGAGTTATCACCCGGAGAGACTCGATGGATCACTGAAGATGAGAAGTGGGAGCTTCGCCGAGTATGTATTTTCTGGAGACCTCGCTCCTTTGTCAATTGGCACAGTTCCGACTTGCTCGGTGGAACTTGAAGCTGTATTCTTTCGGGGCGATTGCTGATCAATGTATGTAACAGGCTGGACAACGGTTTATGGACATCACCGAGCACGGTGATCTCGGTACCCTGAGAATCTCATCGCGAACCACCTCCGTCTTCCCCGAGAAGATGAAGCTCCAGAGCGAAGTCGTGCCCCTCCTCGCCAACTTGTCGAAGACAGGAATGCAAGAAAACCTCGAGAAGTTCACGAGCTTCCACACCCGTTACTACAAGTCCGACTACGGCAGACAGTCATCAGAATGGCTGCTCGAGAATGTACAGAACACAATCAAGGAAGCTGGTGCCGACAAGTATGGTGTCAAGGCCAAGCACTTCAAGCACTCTTGGGGCCAGAACTCCATTATTGCCACGATACCTGGAAAGTCCGAGTCCACCATCGTCATTGGTGCACACCAAGACTCCATCAACCTCTGGCTCCCATCTATCCTTGCCGCTCCCGGTGCTGACGACGACGGTTCTGGAACCGTTACCATTCTCGAGGCTTTCCGTGTTCTCCTATCCTCCCCCGAGGTGATCAAGGGCAACGCGCCAAATACGATAGAGTTCCACTGGTACAGCGCCGAAGAGGGTGGTCTCCTAGGCAGTCAAGCCATTTTCTCCGCATACGAGAAACAGGGCCGGGACGTCAAGGCCATGCTCCAACAAGACATGACCGGATTCGTTCAGAAGACCATTGACGCCGGCAAGCCTGAGAGCGTCGGTGTCATCACTGACTTCGTCGATCCTGGTTTGACCGCTTTCATCAAGAAGGTCATTGAGGAATACTGCGACATCCCTTATGTCGAGACGAAGTGTGGCTACGCTTGCTCTGACCACGCCTCGGCTTCGAAGGCGGGCTACCCCTCCGCTTTCGTCATTGAGTCGAACTTCTCTGAATCGGATAATCACATCCACACCACTGATGATTTGATCAAGTACCTATCATTTGTAAGTTTTTATGCGGATTTAGCCCGATGCTGGACTTCACACTAACAGGAACACAGGATCACATGCTCCAGCATGCCAAGATGACCCTTGGCCTCGTGTATGAGCTCGGGTTCACAGATTTCAAGGAACTCGAGGATTTGGATATTGGCGAGTTGTAGATGCTTATCTGATCATTTATTTTTCGAGGCTTTAACTTAGGACATTGATTGTCCGCCGTAATTCGCGCTTTGGCTCGACCTGATTATAGCACCAATTTTCAACTTCCTTTCCTTCCTGCCTTCATGACTTCTTGCTGTGACTTTTACAGACTTCAGTCGATTAATCAGCGTCCTATGGATAGCCGGTGCGATCCCGACACAGACTGGTTTGACTGATGCATGAGAATAGGCGGCCGACCTTTCACACTTCTGCAACCCGGTTTCCCGTCCGGGATGGAATACAATCCCCGTTAGTTCAGAAGTACCTAATGTGTTTCGACATCAACTAGGAGCAGTCACCTTCTTGAAGTCTCCCTGTCGGCCCTTCTGGCGAGAGTTCCATGTGGAAAAACGATCGTCCTCATGCGGCTTCTCCACAACGGGATCGGATGCGCCATGTTTCAAGCCCAACAACAAGCCCGTATTTCTGCGGCCTGTTTCGAATCTATAACGGTCTCTCGCCTTGGATGCCTTTTTGGGGTATTTTGAGGAAAGATTGTCCATGAAACATGCTGCCAAGCGCATCGTCTAGCGCCAAATTCTGGCCGGGAGTACGCGGTTCTTCTTTCATTATCTCCTTCTGTGCTGTCAGTGTACTGCATGGCGTCTGTTTCATGCTAGTTTCTGCAACCCTTTTCTGTGTTGGCCCCTAATTGTGGGCTAACTTCTTCTTCATCGTTGTCTCGACTTGGGCGGGTAATACCGACAGAATGGTATCGAATCAGATACCGGCGCTTAGAAAGGATTTTGATCTGTATTTCTAGCTTCGTGGAAACCCGCCTGCTTAGGTCCCATCTCAGTGGCAAATCTGTACCGCTAATAGGCCAGACGAGTCCCGACGCTCTGGACCGTCACCATTTGAGGCATCGAATTCGCTTCTTTCCGAACCAGAAAAGACACTCGCCATGGCCATGGATAGAGGATCGACATACGCGCCTCTGTAACCGAACGTCCGTTCACTCTCCAACAGTATGCTGCCAACTGTTCGTTATGAGAGCCGATATGCCGCCAAGTTGCGAGGAGTCTTTTTTCTCAATGCCAGCACGTTTGTTCTGTTCTGTTCGATTTCCGTTCTGTTTGACACGTTCTGGTGCCATGTCGCGGCATCTCTCCGAACGGAATACACACGCGGGCACCAGACGGGCGGTTATTTTTAGACCACACCCGCACCATCGACCCCATCACGGTTAATGCTCAGCGGCTTTTATCACTTTCACATCAGCAGATTATTCATCAGAACGTTGGCAAAAGAGACGGCGGCGGTAATTGGCCAGTTGGCGTGAATCTCCCCCATTTCTAGCGTTGGTGTTGCTGAAGGACGGTTCGGTACGGATCCGTAGCTAGGACACTGAACCAATGGCAGTGAAAGCTGGTACGGGACGATCCACCTCGAGTCCACTGGCACGAGCAATGACGCGCGTAGCGACCACGCTCAGCCGCAGATTCTGCTCGACCGCTCCTCAGGAACATCCCTCGCTTCACCCCACCACTACTACGGATTGCCTAGTTGGGCTAAAGAAACGGGTTCCAGTTGAGCTGGCGTGCTCGCGACGAGTGTCAATCATTTGCGGTGTCATGACCCTGAATTTGCAATGTTCAACAGCTTCGGTACGACCGCTTTGTTGCCGGACCACAACTCGATGAAGATCTGAAGCACTCCGCCAGCATTCTCCATTGCTCTGGCCTAAGAGATGGTTAGGCATCGACGCAGCATGTTCGTGTTCGAAGTCCTACATATCTAGGATTACCTGTTGCTTAAGGTATCACGCGACCAGACCCACGGATTACTACACTTCGTAAGTCCGCTGATAACTCCATAGAGACCCATATTCATGCTGGACATCATGACACAGTAACTGGCCAGTTGAAGAAGATTCGAACGCTTCAAAAAAAATACTGCTGAACAATGTCTCGTCTCTTGTCGTTCTTCGGTATACTGTTATATACAAACTGAACTGCTCCTGCTGTGCCGTACTCCTTTCAATGTCGCTAACTTGAATCTCTCTAAAAGGTATATATCGGTTGTTCAAACAAATCCCCAGGAAACAACCTCTGATGATGATGATGATGATGATGAAGTTCAAATCGTATATTACAAAAAATGCGTCCTACTTTTCCGCTAGTGATTAAATGGTATCAGGCCAACCCGTGTCCCCTGCCTCGGGCGCGCTGTAATTTTCGAAATGAACATCTCTCTCTACTACCCTCCCAACTCATATCGTACTGCCGGAATCTTTCGATTCGCACCGTTCAGCTCAACGGGCAGGACTGGCGGTCCCCCTATTCCCGTGAGCTCGACCGGCGCTCCGTGACCGGGTAACTCCCCGGCCCATTTGTACAATTCTTCATTGCCCAGCGGATAGTACGTCGGTTGCTCCGGCTCGCCCTCGACAACGCCTGTCGTGCCCCCTTGGTGAGTAACGCGCTTCTTCTTTTGGCGTCGGCGCCAGAGGAGTGCGCCGATGGCGATGAGAAGAACCACGACGGCGCCCACGATTATACCGGCTATTGCGCCCGGTGATAAGGCCGGCGGTGCTGCCTCGGCGTTCTCCACCGTGCTTGTGTTCGTTGAGTCGGGACTTGATGATTGTATCGGGGCCGTAGAGGGTTCGCAGAATTCACTGGATGTATGGCCCTCTTTGTCTACTGCTACCAGGTCCTGAACGGTGGTTGGGTTCGCCGTCCAGAGCGTGAACTTCCTGCTGTCCTGGTTCACCATCACGTATGCCGAGGAGAGGAAGATGCGGCCCAGCTGGCTCAGATCGCCCTCGTTGACGGTGTTCAGGGAGTTGATGGCGAGATTCGAGCGCGAGTAGTTCGAGTTGATACGTCCCGAATTATCGTCGACGACGCGCTCAGGCAGCACGAGTTGGCTGTTCGGGATGCGGATCGAGGGTCCGTTTTGGATGCTGATGGACAGGTCGCCGGCGTAGGGCATGGCGCCGTCGTTGTAGAGCATGGTGTAGAACTCCTGGCCGAAGGTGCGCTGCGTGATTTCGGAATCGGTTATGGATTCGAAGGCTTGGAAGTACGGGTCGTTCGCGAGCGTCACGAGACCCGGGAAATCGGGCGTGATGCAGGCGTCGAACCCGGGCTTCTTGATCCCCTTGACGATGCTCGTGTCGGTGCCGTTGGCGAAGTGGACGATGATGTCGTTGACGTGCACGAAGATCTCGGAGGTGCAGCGCGGGTCGGTCTTCAGGTCTTGCGTGAAGCCTTTGCCGGATACCTTGGCGCGGTCGTAGCCGCCGAAGACGAGGGTGCCGTCCAGCTGCGCATTAGAGTCGCCTCCGACTAGACCGTAAAACATACTCCAGACCCGGGAGGTGATGTGTTTCCCGGCTTCGAGAGCGTTTAAGAATGTGGAGTTAGTACCGAGTCCGACGGCCATCATGGGGTGATAACCTTGTTGTTGCCAGTCGGAGAGTGGTACGCCTATCCCGAAGTCGTTAAGGGTGATGTTGTCGTTTACCCTGAACCTGTCCGTGTAGGTCGTTGTGGCGGGATATGGCGGCCCATCGATAGGATTGGGGTTGGGCGGTTGCCTTCTCGTGTCTGAGCTGAGTAGTGCGTATTGACCACCACGCCATGTTGTGCACGCCGCCGTGGACATTTCAGTGTCCGTACAATACCCATCTGTTCCATACACAAGTGTGTTGTTTAGAGGCCTAAGTATCAGCTATAGTAAGCAATAGTTCAGACATATCTCAACAACTATGAAGACGTTTTGTTTCTGACTTACCATTGTGGAAAGAAGGCAAAGCTCTGAGGAGGATGACCAACTGCTAGCTCAGCTCCCCTTGCTATGTCACCGTTTGAAAGTGTGACATTGTGTATGGGGACGGCGATGGGATAAGGGAGACATTGCGCGGAAACAGCTTCAACAAAGGCAAGACAGGTCACCAGCACCATGGGCTGACGAGCCTGCCTCTGCTCGTGGAACCACATAGGTGAGCTTACAGGTCCGATGGACGGCTGGGCTGAGTTAGCACGGGAGAGACTGGCAAGTGAGAGAAATGCCACTCGGACAAGTTGACATTTGCTAGTCCTCCTTCACACAAGAGAGATGTGCAGAAAGATTTATTATAAGACACTAGGTAAGTGGCTTCGAGGGGGAGATCCCTCCTCCGCCCCGGGTGGGAGGACACCCATCTTTACATATTTACCCAACCGAGAGCGAGCGAGAGAGAGAACACTCTCATCCGTCAACTCTGACAAAGGTCGGCTCGCCCTGCAGTGAGACCGAAACCCTACAAAGTTAAGAAGCACCCCGTCGACCCTCGCTAGTACGTTTCTAACTCTCGTTTACTAAAACCCACCTGCGTTGTTTAGGCAAGGCGTTATGCATCGTTGGATCCTGTCAACCCAACGACTGCGCGCAATTGGTCTCAAGGCGCCGAGGACTAGCACGGTTCCGGTTAGAGACGTGGAGGGTACTTGGTCGTCTCTCGCGACGAAGATGCGATTGGGCCCAATGTTACAGTCGCAGGCGTGTATTTTCATCACTTTCCTATTTATATCATCGGCACGGGTTATCTTGCTTATAAGTACTTGGTATAGGCAACTTCCTATGACGGGTTTCACATTGCTTTCATCCATTTCATCTTGATCTATCTATCTAATATTCTCCTTTTCCCGTACAGAGACTGGTCACTGTTTCTCGGTGACTGTTCTGTGCAGTCTTTGCCATGTTTAGTAAAAAGCGCTCTACCATCTTCGCGCTCGTCGTTGTTCTGGTCTGCGGCATCACGCTGGTCTCACTGAGCGCGAAGCTATATCTACCGGATGGCATCACATACAAGTTCCCGGAATGGCGGCCCAGGCCTACCCAGGTAGAGGCCGGCTCTGACTTACCGTATGAAGCTAATGAGACGGTACTGCTTGCAGCTACTCGGACCACAGCTCCTACAGCTACTGAGACCGCAACGTCTAAAGATGATGAGATCGTAGCGCCCCAAGTTACGGAAACGGCAACCCCTGAGGTTATCGAGAATGTGACGCCTCTATCATTGGAGTACTACCCGGTGGATGACTCCGACGAGATCTGCTCTCGTTTCTCACCAGCCTACTTCCAAGATTTCCACAACCACCCGGCCACATACTGCACTCCCGATTCACCCGCAAAGTTAACATGCTTCCATCGGTACTCGGGATTCGAGGGCAAGACGGATTCCTTCTGCTATGCCCAGGGAGCCACCTTAGACCTGCAGAAGGAGATGTTTCACTTAGACTGTGCGTTGAGGAAATTCTCAGAGCAGGAGGTATTGGATGGCCTTTTGCCATTCGATAGACTGCCCTTCTACTGGTACGAGACCGGTCCTGCTGCCATCTTCGCAACCTCTATCGATGTGGGGCTTTCGAGGATTCAGCGCAGTGTCAATGAGACCGAGGTCGACTACGAGGAAGAGGCGGTAGATGAGACGGAAGCTGAATACCAAGAGGAGATGGTTGAGCCGACAAACACGACTCAACCCATTGTTGAAGAGGAACCAGAGGAACCAGTACCCACCATTGCGCCGCCCAAGACGCTGCTTCTGCTCAAACGCGAGGGCGAAGGCAACCCCTGGCACAGTCTCATGGAGATCTTCTCGACCTTCATGACCTTTGACATCATGCGCATGCCGGGTGGAGTCAACGGTGATCAGCCACCGCTATTCAATGACCCCACCGACTCCGAGGATACGCAGGTCGTCATCCTAGACGATCGCGGCCACGGCCCCTATTTTGACCTCTGGACGCTCTATGCGCGACGGAAACCCATGTGGCTCGAAGACTTCCTTGCCGATAAAGCCCTTGTTCAGAGCATCGATACCGTCAACTTGATCCTGCCCCTCACCGGCAGCAGCAATCCGTTCTGGAAAGACGACGCGGCGACGGAACAATGCACCAACTCGCAAACTCTCAACGTGTTCAGTCGCCGTGTACTCGACTTTTATGGAATTCCTTCCCCGTCACTCCGGAACCCTGGTACGCCCATGATTGTTACCTTTGTGTGGCGTCGTGAGACCCGTCGGTTGAAGTACGAAAACACCTTACTTGCCGAACTGGCCAAGAGAAACCCTCACATCAGTGTCCGAATGGTTGACTTTGCCGTCCTCTCATTCGCCGAACAAATCCGCATTGCACAAGAGTCGGACGTCCTCATCGGAATCCACGGCGCCGGACTGACACATTCTATCTTCATGCGCCCGGGCGCTAGTGCCGTGGTCGAGATCCAACCGGAGGAGTTCGATCACCGTGGTTTCCGGAACGTAGCCGGCATGCGTAACCTCGGATACTTCCGGACTCACGCCGCGATCATCAAGCAGGAGACATGGGTTGCTGGAGAAGCGGACCCGATCGTAACGATGCAACCGGCGAACGCGACTCTTCCTGAGAAAGAGACTAAGCGAAACAGTCGCCGAGAGCAGCATCGCGCCATGACGGCGAAGAGAGGAATCGAGAAGCGAGAAGAGTGGCATACCAACGACATCGAGATTGACAAGAATCGCTTCTTGGACGTTGTCGAGACTGCCATCAAGTACATGTATACCAAGGGGCCGTGGACGATGGACGTAAATTAGACACATAAATGCATGGTAATGATACCTATCGGCGTTGGGGGGTTGGGTCATTTTCTTGTATATTTTTTCTATTTTATATCATTGCGGTCTATGCAAGCGAGACCCGTGGGCTGGTTACCACGCGCAACCGCAAGGAGCGTGGATGAGAAGACCCATTCATCATATCGTGGTCATCGGGAGGATATGATGTAGACATAGATGGCCATGTCGACGATATTCGGCGTTGGGGGACATGTATTTTTTCACAAGACTCTAGACCAATCGGCCATTTACTTGGTACAAAGCATTGAAGAGCAGACGTGATACTGCTGAAATAACGTCCCTACCTTGATGATAGCTCGTTGCTTGCCTAGGTTACATTGAAATTCGTGAATTTCTATGATTTATGATTGAGAGCAGAAAACAACCACGGATCTTGATTGTCGCATCACGACTTTACTCATCACAGCAACGACAATGAATAAGACCTCGACCGGGCGTTGCCTTGATTCAAGTTTGCTTCGACTGGTGGCCTCGAGATGCCTAGGAATGTAGGTATTCCGGATCGTACGAATATCCCGTATACGAGTAGAAGCACATATCCGAACTGGGATGCCGTATCCTTGCTGACGGGGTGATAATAGGACTTGCTGACAGCTTGCGTGCGCGACTTTTTTCCGAATGACGCTCACTTGCAAGGTGGAAATGCGGATGATGAGCTGGGGATGGGATTCATGCATGAGATGGTTAAAATCTCACCCCATTTTCGATCAATATGAAAACGGATGCGATGTGGCATAGTTCAAGTGCGGAATGCTTCCAGAGGCAGCAAGGCAACCCGGCGAGTTCCCGTCTTACGCTCCACCATATTTTCTCCGTAATGGGTTAGCCGGTTGTACGTAATTTACGGGAAAATGCCGCCGGTTCAATTTTCAGGGTCTTGTCCGTTTCCACAAACCGTATCACTGCCAGTGTGGCGTCAGCGCGAAAGGGAAAATGTCGCTTCTTCAGCAGCGTCCTGGAAATGTCCGACCTACAAGCACAAAGTCCTACGATGAATGCTGGATCCTTAACAATGCACCATCCACACCGTTTTGAAATATGAGCTGCTCTATTCCGTATACCCGTACTGCTAACCCGTCTAGCCATCGAGAAATGATGAGACTCATGCTGTCCACCGTGTCGCCGCGCGTAGGACTTGCGATATGCAACCGCCCGCGGAATGTTTCCTACCTATGCAAGCTGGCTGCAAGGAAGACATATTACCCGTTATTCACACATCAGCCCTACCGGCGGTAATGCGTACGACGCACACATGCCCGTTTGCAGAAGGGCGACAGCAACACTAGTCCTTCAACATATCGAAAGCAAGCAATGACGGTTCGAATCTGCAGGGCAAGAGGAACGCGTTATTGCATCAATTGCTGTTCGTCCGGATAGGTGGTCACGATATGTCTCATCGTTTGACTGAAATGATGTCGACTGAAGTGGGATCAACCTTCATGCTCAACAGCACGCATGCTTGGAGGTGTAGGTGGACACATGCAAGGACAGGTTTATACAACCTCTCTTCACAGATGATCAGGTTCAAATAGCAGTTGGCTAAAGTGACTACTGCAATCACGAGGATCAAGATGGACTTCAGAAGAGTCGATCCCAGGCTGGGAACAATGGCTCTAGCAGTCTCGGATACCAATGTGGTGCCTATCTGTCTTGACACATGTACTTGCGCAGTCCCCCGACCATGGGCAACTTGTTAAGTAAGTCGATGGGTACGAAGTTCGTGAGAACCAAGACGACATCGATGATACCCACCGGCAGAGACTCGTCGACGGAGTATGCGCATGGCCCAGACTCAAAAGCCGACAAGGGACAAAAGAATATGTCCGAGAAGAGAGCTCATCTACGGAATGCTCTATTCTATTCACCTTTGCGTGCATCGCTTGAAAGAAAACGTGGTCCACTTGCATTCCATACAACCAGCGCGACCTTTCCGTGCAAGACAGGCCGTTTTGGGTGACTTTGAACAGGCAAAGGGTCCGTTCCTTTGTCTCGAATCAGTAACGGCTTTCCGCATGCGATACTAGAGTCGACGCAACTTACATGGCTTGTTGTTTTCGGACAGAACTGCGACATTACAGGTTTGAAACAAAGGAGTGCAATCGTACCTTTGTTGCAACACCCGATATTAACACGATAATGGCAATCGACGTTGGCACCGAAACTCATGTAGCACTTCGATTGTCGTCTTCAAGATCGTCATCTCGTCCAGTGCACTGGCAACACATCCATTTCGTTGGTCTTACTCGAGCTCACAAAACACTTCGTGCCGAAAGTATTATATCGTGCTCGTGGACACTGTCACTACAAAGGTTGGAGTTGACCCATTCGCAACTTTCGTGGTGAGCTCTGGTCTAACTAGCTACAGTGCTCACAATGGCGTCCGAGTTGCGCATGCAGCTCGCTGACCTCGAGGATTGGGGCAGAGCTAGTCTTGAAGAACACGAGTGCTCTTTTGACCAGTTTCTCATCGAATTCAACGAGCTGACCACTGGAGAGCCTGTTTCACTCCTGACGTTCCAAAGGCTTGTTGAAGAGCACTACGAATCGGCCACAGCGGCCCGCCAATGCCTAAGGGATGGACTGGCTGAGTGCGTGCCACATGGCCTGGAGTCTCTGAGAAAGGAAGATATCGCTTCTCTGGACGCATTCGACGATTTGTTGACAAGAATCTCTACTGTGATGACGAACTGTGCGCCTCACGTCGATTGGACAGAGCTTCATGATGACGGCTTTGACAACAAGCTAAGAAAGTGGTTGCAAGGAAACAATCTGGGACTCAATCAAACCACCAGTGAAGAGAGGAAGATGAGCATCCCAGCAAGTCCTGAATGGCGTGCTATTGGAGACTCCTATGCGCAGGCGATGATGGCAGCCAGACATTCGAAGAGACCTCACACCGGCAAGGCCCCGGGAGGTAGTCCCCCAAAGAAACAGAAGAACCAGTTCACCCCGGGGAACGAGTGGTACGGACCTAATAAGTCGAAACTTGCCTGTACCGATCGGTTCTTCGAGATAGTCCGCCAGTACAAGGCTTATCTCAACAACCCAGCTGACGAGCCAGGAACAACCAACCACAAGAACCAAATGGAGGGCTTCCTTAAGCAGGGCCTCGCGGAAACGAACCTGGGCACCAAGCTCGACAATGTGATGCTCAGGAATGACTGGGACTTCCGTACCGGTGCCTTCAGGATTGGACGTGTGCCGTCATTTGTGGTTCCTGGCGCTGGAGAGGCAGCTTGGCGTCTTGGTGGGGATATGCGTCTCGGCCTTAACGCCTTCAAAGCGACCTTGGGTGGCGGACTCACTGCCGACGAGCGATCAACCAAAAACAACCCTGCTGCACACGCCTTTGGGATGTTGGCACTATCCACTTCGCTGAGCCCCAAGGAAATAACCCTCCGTGGTGGCGGGTCGAGTCTTTCCGCTGCCGAGAAACTCGCACAGACGAAGCGGAATATCCGGAAGAGCATGAATATCCGTTTTCGCGCACCTCACACTCTGTGGGCACAGATACAAGAGGACGCAGACTTCCCTGTCGGTCATGTTCTTGCCGAGTCTACTTTCAACGGGGACCGGCCGCCAATGATGGACCCAAATCGTGGAGGCAAGACTATCGACACATTCAGGAGACTGTTCCCAAGAGCTCTTCGGGTCAGAGATTGGAACACTATTGAGGGAGAGAACGATCCAGACAAGCTGCGAGACTTGGCTACCCGACAACGCCAGCCTTTGGTGGACATGAGACGTAAGGCAACAGCATTCATATACGATAATGCTGACAAGATACTGCCTCATCAGCCATCACTGCTCGAACCGGGAGGCAAAGTCAAGCCCAGACAACGGTTCAAGAATATTTTTAGCAGAGACTTTGTCGGCCCTTTGAAAGCAGCGTTCAAGGCGAGAATGGCCCAGCTTCTTGTGCTGTTGATCTATTGGAAGCTATACCAGATGAATCGCTGTACCTTGCAGGATTTGCTCGCCGTGGAGAGAGAAAACCTAGCAATCTGGATCGAGATGGAAGAACTGTTCATAGAGTGGGAAAACAACCGATGGTTCGAACTGTCGAACCGCGTAGCTTTGGGAGAACTGGAAATCCGTTATGCTGGTCGGAAGGGCGCAGTGGACATTTGGAAGGGCGAGATCGAACGCATCAAAGCCGCTATCAATGCCCTGGCCCTAAATCCAGCTGTTTTCGACGCCCCCTCCGGCTCTGGACCGAATCAATCCCAGGCAAATACGAATCCTAACAACTCGTTTTTGACACCAGAAAGTGAGAGAAGGGCTCGGAATCAAGGAAACCAGGATTATGGCGACGGGCAAGACGACTCAGGCATTACAGCCTCGACTAATCTTGAACTCAACCCCACTCGTGAGGCTACCGCTCTGAGTGTCAGTATTCTTGAGAAGTCGTTGCGTGCCTATGAGGACCAGCTCGCCCTAGTAATCAGTCAAAACAACGAGTTAGATGACCTTGACCCCGGTAACGCTGCTCTTATAAACCGAAACAATCTGGACATCATGGCCAAGCAGCAGGTCATCTGGTCTCTGCGGACCGAGATGGAGAACTTGCAGCGGACTTTGGACCCTCTTTCCGATGCCGGTATTGGCAGAGGGGCGGGGCATTCTTGGGAAGTCCAAACAAATGAGAGCTACTGGAGAAACACTCGAGTAATCCCGAAGAAGCCGCCGGTCCCTCTGGGGATCACAAGCGTTGGTCTTGGACCCCTGCCTGCCCAACGTCCATACCCTCGGGACCCTCGAGTCCTTGTGGGTGCTCCAGAAAATCTCGGCCATGAAGTGTACCCCCAAGAAGAGGATATTAAGCCTGCGGATTATGACCTGTTTAGTACGCCTGGGGACAAGGGTCCGGCTCCTGATTCACACGGCAATCCACCAGATGAATCCTCAAATGCAGCCCCCGATGCGGCCGGGCCAGACACGAGTAAAGACGAAACGTCAGCGCAGACAGCACCAGAAAGTTCCAGTAATCCCGGGGTCACTGATCCCGCTGCGCCTCAAAGCTCGTTCTTAGAAGAAGCCACCAAGCTGTACTCAGAGGCTTTACAGAGCCATAAAGCTCTGAAGAACAAAGCCAAGGAAGCCAAGAAATACGCATGGGCCGCCGGGATGGCGGCAGACCTGCTTAAAGATGCCCAAACAACGGATGCTGCTAGTGGCGCAGAGAATACAAGGGTTTCAGTTGAGAAGTTGTCTGTGGAAGCCGCGATAAAGTCTCATATCGCTCACGAAGCCCTGACAGCTCAGACAGCATGGGACAATGATGCAGAGACGGTCGCCGAGCTTCGCCAACGATACGGCAATTTGACCCAGGACTTCGAAGCTTGGCGTAACGGACGCACATGGGGAGACTGGCCGCAGACCCCTGAAACAATAAGTAGCATGTGGGCACTCGAAGCTACCAGAATGATGCACGAGTGCTGGAAGTTGGTCGGTCTGAACCCGGGTCCGCAGTACTGGCTTAACATGCACAAGTCCTTTTGGGAATCAAGCGGTGACACGCTGGAAAGGAAGCGCAAGATCTGGCTATACTCCTTGACGACGGGCTTGAAAGAGCACCTCCAGGGAATGCCTGGCGCGATTAAGCCCTTCCTCGAACCATTACCGCCGCCGGCAGAAGAGTCGATCACCAAAGAGGCAGCGGTGGAGGATAAAAAGGGGTCTCAACCCGTTGCAAACCCGAAGTTAGTCAAGAACCCGTCTTTGCCTGAAAATGAAAATCTGACTGAAACTGAATTTAAACCCCCAGCGTCAACCCCTCCGCTTAAAGAGCAGGCAGAAGCGCCGCTGTCAGCGCGGTCGCCGCGGAAGATGGCAGGTGGACAGGCATCTTCGCGACAACTACAGATGGAACGGCAACTTGAGCAGCGAAATCGGGAGAGGGAATATCGACGTCGGGAACAAGAGCTTCGACAACAACAGGTTCTGGTACAAAAACGTCAGGAACAGCAGCTTAAGGACTTGCGACTTAGAGAACAACAGTACCGGGAAAAAGAACGTCAGCAGCGCCTGGAACAACAACGGCTTGAACAACAACGCCGGGAACAACAGCGTCCGGATCAACAGCGACTACAACAACTGCTCGAACAGCAACGGCAACAACAGCAACGGCAACGGCAAAAACAACAAGCCCTGGAACAACAGCGGCTGCAACAACAACGGCAGGAACAGCTACGGACGGAACAACAGCGACTCGAACAACAACGGCTGGAGCAACAACGCCTGGAACAGCAGCGGCTCGAACAGCAACGGACGGAGCAACAGCGACTCGAGCAACAACGGCTGGAGCAACAGCGCCTGCAACAACAACGCCTGCAACAACAGCGGCTCGAACAACAACGGCTGGAGCAACAGCGCCTGGATCAGCAGCGTCTCGAACAGCAACGGACGGAGCAACAGCGACTCGAGCAACAGCGACTCGAACAACAACGGCTGGAGCAACAACGGCTGGAGCAACAACGCCTGCAACAACAGCGGCTCGAACAACAACGGCTGGAGCAACAGCGCCTGGATCAGCAGCGTCTCGAACAGCAACGGACGGAGCAACAGCGACTCGAACAACAACGACTGGAGCAACAACGACTGGAGCAACAACGGCTGGAGCAACAACGGCTGGAGCAACAACGGCTGGAGCAACAGCGCCTGGAACAGCAGGGGCTGCAACAACAGCGGCTCGAACAGCTACGGCAGAAACAACAACAACGGCTACAACAGCAACGGGCGCAACAACAAGCCCTGGAACAGCAACGCCTGCAACAGCAACAACAACAGCAACAACGTCCGGAAAGATCGCGTCCAAAGTCGAAGTCGCTCCTAAAAACAGCCCTTCGGCGGCAACAGATGCTTCAACAGGCAACGCAGCCGCAGGGCCTGAATACGAAACAAATTCCGCTGCCACCGCCACCACAACCGGCAAACCAGCGGCAAAAACGTGAGCCTAAGGCACCTCAAGAACCAAGCTCATCCCTAGTGCCGCTGTCACCGCCCCGACAATCGGCAATACCACAGCAACGTGAGTCGCAAGCCGCAGAATACAGAATACCTCAAGAACCAAGCTCATCCCCAGTCCCACCCATCAGAACAGCCAGAGCCAAGATACTCCAGCCCGTGACACAAACAGTAACACCGCCTGTAACGCCGTCGAAGACAAGAACAACACGCTCGTCTACAACAAGGTCGCAGACCTCTGAGCGACAACGGATCCAGCGCGAAATGAAAATGACGAACGACGCCTGGCCCGAGCTGGCGACGCTGCTGCAGGCGACGTGGAACGCGAAGCTTGCGCATGCGGCGATGGAGCAGTTGCCTAGTAGGTCTGCCGACGACCCGGTCCGCATACGCGCCGATTGGCCCGCTCCTGTGCAGGCGGGATGGTACTTTGATCTTTGAGGAGTGTTGTTCATCTCCTAGACGCGTTGGTTTTCTCTTCTTTTTCCCGGTTTCTTTTGCTCTCGGTTTCTTGTTCCTTTTAGGTTGTTGGTCAGGGTGTTCTTGTTGAAGGGCTGAATTGGGTTGTGGTTTATGAGTTCAGGTAGGGATTCGTTAGTACTTATGCGTTTGTTTTCAAGACTTCTGAGGAGGACGGAGGACATGAAGCAGGAATAGAGACGCGGGATAACGGGCTGGGACAGGATGAAGCTTAGGGACGGGCCGCCCGGCGGGATAGGGGGATTCATACACGCATCATGTATTCACATCTCACTTTCCTTATTTCATAACATTTCGAGGAAACCATACACATCGACTTTCTTATTCTCTGCAATAAGCCATTTATTCCTCTCTCTAGGTAATGTGCAATTGCTTGTGAACAACATGGCCTTCTTGATATCGCGCCCTGTTCCCACTCGAATCGTCCACTAGGACGACGAACATATTCTCATCTCGTCTCTCTCTCTTCGTCTTCTTTCTCTCTGTCTCTGTCTCGTGGCGTTTTCTTTTCTTACAACTGCTTTCGTTCGTCGAGACACAGACACAGACACAGACCACACATCCCCAACTCCATGATAATCCGTCCGAGAAAAAAAAGGAAAAAATGAAAACTCCCTAAGAACCTTATCCATCGAAGGTTCGGTTCCCTTTTCACACCAACTCCGTAAACCCGTCAATTCCTTTCCTTCGCAATGGCTCAATACTGGTATCGTCGCCAAATGCTGAAAAAGGGGGCTGCTGCACCGAATAAGACAGAATGAGATAATCTGTGTAAGGAACCATAGTATTTATTGGCGCAACCACCCCATAAGCCCCCGGGCCATGATTACAGGAAATAATCCGCGACGGGTTTCTTGGCCGGCATGCCTCTGGAATCCTGTGGTGCGGCCTGGAAGACACGATAGCGACGAGCAGGGCCTTTCTTCGGAGGGAAGTTACCGTCGATGATCACGCTGTGACTCAAGCCACCGTCGCTTCGATTGACGTCGCCATTGCTGCGCGCGAAGAATCCCTGGCCGCTGGCGTCCTCGGAGAGCTCGAGGACTGCGGCGACATTGCCACAACGATAGCAGTAGTTTGGTGCGGACCAGACGGTGACGATGCTGGCATCAAACATTTCCTTAAAACCCTCCATGACCAGCTGGTGCGCGCGTGCGATCAACGACAGATCGTTGCGGTAGTTGAAGACTTTCACAATATCGGCGCCGAACAGGAAACCCGCGCCGCGTGGTGACAATCCCCAGCCGTCGATTTCGTCGGGGTCGGACCAGAGCAAGTCGCACATGGCTCCTTCGTGGGGTACTTCTTGCTTGCGATCTAGAAGGCGAATCTTATCCACCGTGTCTATGAGGGGCGAAAGGCCACCGTGCACGCAGAGGACCGCTCCGGTCGGGTTGCCGATTGTACCACCGCTCGAACCAGAGGCGCCAGAACCGGGAGGGCCTGTGCGATCCGCCTTGCCATTCGGGCTGGGTTGCTCACTTCTGCTTGATTTCCGACGCCGCGGAAACTGGCTAATAACGTTACCGTCGGCATTACAGACCTCGATCTCCACCTCCTCTCGCGTCGAATCACTCGATGGCTCCAAACTGCTGGACGCGCCTAGGACAATGGCACCTAGCGCGAGGTAATCGAAGACATCGCAGCAGTACCGCCAGACATTGGCGCTTCCGTACTTGCGCAGGCATTCGTCGTAAAAGCCGTAGACAGTCGTAATCTGTCGCGATTCATGGTTACCGCGGATGAGGGTCATGCGGTCGGGATAGCGGACTTTGAGGCAAAGAAGGAGGAGGAAGGACTCGAGGGAATAGAAACCACGGTCGACGAAATCACCTGCGCACGATTGACGCGTCAGCTAGTTCCAATGGATGAAGGCCCAATGCATATCGTACCCATGAAGAGATAGTTAGTGTCGGGTGGATCACCTCCGACGCGAAAGAGTTCCATCAAGTCATGGAACTGGCCGTGGATGTCGCCGCATATCTGCGACCAGGTCAGTATGGCACAGTAATGCCTGGAGATGCGTCGCCATCGTAGTCGCGTCGCTGCCACGAATGGCATAGCATGGTAAAGAGACTCACGGTCACAGGCGCAGTGACTGTCACCACGTTTGCCTCCTCGATCAGCAGTTCGCGAGCTTTGTGGCAGACCTCGCGAACCTGGGCTTCGGGAATCGGGCGGCAGGCCCGCAACTGGGCAATGGCTCTGTTGAGACACACACATCAGCTTTGTTCTCCAGTAAGTGGAATACGGTGAGAACGCACTGATCGAGGTCGCTCATCCTTGCGACGTGCAGCCGGACTCAGAGGTCGCGTCGGCGCACAAGGACGAACAAGTGTGAAACCCAGTGACTTATCTCTCTGTTGCAGGCGGACTTTACGAAACAACAACGGAGTAATCACAAATCGCGTGGAATTGACGGATACCGTGCTAGAGAGTGAACATGCAGTGTAGCACGGGTGGTGATCCAGGTATGAATGAATGGATCTGCTGGATGAGATAACGAAGGTGGGATGGAAGTTCAGGTTGCAACTTGGGAAGAGTACGAAATGCTACGGGGAGCAGTCAGTGAGTGAGTGGTACCTAATAGGTACTATGGCGCTGATCTAACGGACCTCAGGCTTCTGTAGCGTAAAGCAGGTGCGAAGTCGCTGTACCTACTCGTACCTACCCGTCCGAGGAGCACCTGCCTAGAGCACCTAGATAAGCGTCCGGCATTAGGCCCGATCGGTCCCCAAACTGTGAAATTGTGTCATGGCTCCTGGGGACAAGGTTTTGAGGCGAGTGGGTCTGCTTCACGTTAACCTTTACGCGTTAAAAGTGGCTGCTAATACGGAATAGTCAGGACTCAAAATATGATTGGTTGATTATTCCAATAAAGATGGGTTCTCACTAGCCACACCAAACCTTACCTCATGGCTCGCAGTGCGCTCGTACCGTCCTTTTAGGTGCGGCCCGTGCGGCAAGTACCTGAGGTATTCCGTGCTGGGAGCTCGACTGTCCTCAACAACTTCCAACATTCGACTCTTGAGATTGCCTACGGAATATTCTCTGCGCAAGGAATTGATTGGCAGACTAGGATTGTCATATGGACACACGAGTCTGTGGTGTTTCCAGAAAACTTCCGTCTCATTGTTTTGTTGGTACGGAATATAGACGGACTCGTACGAGCAAACTGCTTTACAGGCCACCATGGGCGACCGCACACGCTTCCACGACTTAT
This sequence comes from Xylaria sp. L1 SY-2022, assembly GCA_023079495.1. Classification (NCBI taxonomy): domain Eukaryota; kingdom Fungi; phylum Ascomycota; class Sordariomycetes; order Xylariales; family Xylariaceae; genus Xylaria; species Xylaria sp. L1 SY-2022. The sequence continues at coordinate 897,619 of JALIDW010000013.1, read as the reverse complement.
CATTCCTTCTCATAACCCACGGAGTTCTGTAGTGAGACAAGCACAGCACGAGCAAGGGTTCTTTATCGCGCACCCATTCGACATGCAACGTTTCAAAGGACGGTGAACTGTGGGTTGGTTAACTTACCATAACGAACTGGGCTCACCTCGCCGCGAGGTTGCCACGGCAGAAACAATAATCCGCACCCCGAAGAGCGAAGTTCCGACCTGGCAGTCATTGTCGAGAGCTGATCGCTGGGCTGGTCTGATACGTCGGACTGTGCAGTCGGAGTGCTCCCATTTGCTGGCATCAACGGAGATGCTTCACTCGAATGGACGAGTTCCGGCTTAGCACGCCCTCGTCCCCTCCTCGGCCTTATTGCACTGGCCATGATTTTAGTATGAACATGGAATCCATTTGGCGATATTCTCAACCTGCTTGCTCCCGAAACATGCAGTTGCCGTTTCACTAAACATGACCATGCTTCTTTTTTCAGGGCCCTCGAGTGGCTAAGACTGGCTTTATATTGCTAAACGGCATGAGACCTGGGGAAGAATCGACGCCTTCCGAAAGCGCCACCGCGACGCTGCGTTGTCTCTCAGCTGTGATGTAATCAGGTCAGGTCTGGCACATGAACGTCCCGGAGAATGTCTGGTGTGATGTTACAAATTTCCGTATTCGCATGGTGTTCTGTCAAGCACGTCAAGCTCACATGTAGCACCGCGCTGGACTATCACCACGTTTCTTCCGATCTGCCCACACCTCAATCCAATCGGAAAGATATGGCTTCCGATCATGGAACTCATCGAGTTTCTCTGCCATCGTGACTCATAGGAATTCTATATAAAAAGTCCCTGTATACGACGGTCCAGCCTTATTCACGGATATCCCCACCACAAGTCCCCTACTTGCAGTTCAGCGCGCTGCCCTGCGAATGTGAATCGTCAGTGTCGTGTTACACGACAAGCCGCGAAGGGGAGACGGGTTGCAGGACAAACCATTCTTTGACAGGGAAGCTGCCATGCTTGCCACTCGAATCTCCCCGAGGTATCCGGCAAAGGTGGTGTTACCGATTGTCCCCAGTTTCTCATTACCGCAGGTAATTGGATCCTGAGATGCTATTATCAATGCTTCAGCCAAATGCCTAGTCTGACCACCACCGGCTCACCGTTGGGGAACTTCATGATGTGCCAATTTTGGGAACCAGGGCGGCATGTGGACAAGTCGATGGCTGAGCTGAACGTCGGCATCGCAGCTTAACCCGACACAGGTCACGGCTCACTGCGCCTGGTAGCTTCTGATACTTAGATCTGTTATAGAATGATGGCCTCGAAGCTTGGAATAAGCCGCTGAACCGGGTAGTGGTTGTGATTGGCAACAGCAGCTTGGACAGTATCTGACGTTTGCCTCGAGAAGTCATGGCCACGGCACTCGCTTCGTTGAACGCCGATGGTTACGAGAGTAGCATGTCCGGACCTTACAGGCCCTCTTTCAGGGCTCGGCGCTATAAGAATGATCTATCAGCTTTCCTGCCCCTAGTTCAGCCATGATTTCGTCTCTCCTCCTACCCAACCGGCTGTCTATCGCTTGGTTGTTGCTCACAAAATGGAGAGTCTTCGTCTTCTGATAGTGTGCCTCGCGGTACCAAGCGTCTTGATATCCATATTTCGTCAGTTTCTCGCGTGGAGGAAGAATGGCTCGAATTCAGGCAAGGCCTTCCCGGGACCACAACAGTTCCCAGTCATCGGACGGGTACACGACTTAGACAGATTTTGCATGTGGAAGAAGTTCAAGGAATGGGCCGACATACATGGACCGATCTACCGTACGAGCATGCTGGGGCAGAACTTCATCATCGTCTCTGATGAGAAGATTGCCGAAGAGCTCCTTGTGAAGCGAGGGAACAAGTATGCTGGCCGACCGCAAATCCGGGCCTTGTTCGATCATAAGACAGGTCCGGGTTACGTCGCCTTGATGGACCGTCAGGGTAGGTGAAATCATCGCACTTGGCATGGCACTTTTGGCTGACTTCACTTGCTTTAGACTACTGGAAGGAACAGCGCAAGTGGGTGCACGCCGCCATGGCCGATTTCCACCGACACCACTTCTACGGAGTGATAGAGACCGAAGTGAAGAGATTCCTTGCCATTCTCCTGGTAGATCCGGCCAAGTTTCACGCTTATTCCAGGGAGCACTGCGGTCGTATCATGAGTCGTCTGGCATGGGATGATGCCACTCAGGGTAAGGAAAACGGAGACAGCGCTGACTGTACGTTGGGTCAAATGTCTGTCTCCGGTCCTATTGTCAATACCATGACTCCATTATGGTACATACCTTGGGCTTTCAACCCCTGGAAGAAGTTCGAACGGGCCAGAGAAGACAACCAAAGGGCATGGTGGCTCAACTCCTTCCAGACCGCGAAGCACAGGTATCTACAGGGTACTCTACCTGAGAATACATGGTCCTACCGTTACTTCAAGGGTCTTCAGCAGCAAGGCAATATGACTCTGCAGCAAAACGCAAAAGATGAGGAGTTCGCTAGTTGCATGCTCGGGTTCCAGAACCTCGTCGGAGTGATTACCATCGCCGGACCCCTTGAGTTCTTCCTCATGGCAATGACTCTGTACCCTGAATGGCAGAAGAAGGCTCAAGAGGAGATTGACAGGGTGTGCGGTGACAGATTACCGACAACCGCAGACATCCCAGAGCTCCCGATTGTACGAGCTTGTCTAAAGGAAACACTTCGATGGCGATCTGGTGTCCCGCTCGGTGAGTACTCTCACTTGTAGTTGACTTAACATGTTCCAAGGCTAATACGTCTCCAGGTGTTCCTCATCAGTGCGAAGCCGATGACGAATTCCGGGGCGAGAAGATCAAGAAGGGCACTATTATTCTAGCTTGCGAATGGTAAGTTTACCTCACGTCTCTTTTTTATCACCAAAACTAACGAACAATATAGGGCCATGAACCGTATCCCAGAGCGGTACCCCGATCCCGAGACCTACCGCCCCGAGCGATATCTAGAGAAGGAGTGGCCTACATACCAGGAACCCCTCTCGAGATATCCCAACTTCCGCGAGGGAGTTGGCATGCACACTTTCGGCTGGGGTCGTCGGACTTGCCTGGGCCAGCACATAGTCGACGACGAGATGTTCGTCTCTGGTGCTGGCGTCCTCTGGGGCTTCAACCTCGACAGAAAGCGGTGCCCCAAGACGGGTGAAATCATCGAGTTCGACTCGGAGGCAACCAATGCCCATGTCATCTTGGAGCCGCTCCCTTTCCCCAGCGACATCAAGCCTCGAAGTCCTGAGCGTGCTGCTCGGATTCTCCAATTGTACCAAGAGGCGAGGGCTGAGATACAAGTCTAACTTCACGATTTGTTGACATGATGGTTTGGTTTTCTGTTGTATAAGCGTTGAGTTCGGATACATCTGCTGGTGAATATAGTACACTGTCATTTCGGAGTCGACGGTTCTTGCTGGGTCGGATACATAGGCAACTCTACACTCTACCGCCCAAGTCTCTGGTTACATATGAGATTAGCATGTCAAATAGACTGAGACTTGAGCGTGTGCAATGCTATATATTACTGTTGGCTAATTCATTTTGTCTCTGGTCCTATGCGACGTTAACCCTCACCTTATAAGCAGGTCTTGTCCCCGGCTAGATAATGGGAACGATGCTGTCACCTTAAAACCAAAAGACCCTATCACCTGTCACAGAATTCGGTAGAGACCAGCTGCTGCCTACCTTCATGATATCATGAGCGTAAGAAGCTATCCCATACTTAGTAGATATGACATGGGACGGCTTTTAACTGATCATCTGTGCTTCGCTAGGTAGCTACACACACACGTAGGTAACAGTTAAGCACGTGAATTCACAATGCCCTACAATAATACTCGTTTGTATAAGACACAACGATTCACAAGTTTTAAACCTCGTTTCGTATAATATCCCATCGTTACTACTAGTCGACGATGAGGTCCTCATCGTTCCATTGAGCACTACAAAGTTAGGGTTTAACAATACGTCAATGGGCGACGGTGCCACCTGACTCAAGCAGATCTTAAACACGAACTTATTCACGAGATTCACATTTGGCACAAAACCTCACACTTAACTCCCCACAAAGACAGCAGATATTTTCAGCACCATTTTCTCAATTCCTACGAAACTTGGTAAAAAGCAATGGCCTATCTCACATAATCCCCGAGAGCAAGATTATATCTCCAGCCACCATCTGAACCACATTCTGTCCCATATGGTCCCAAGCAACGCAAGCCAGCGCGAAAAGAAAATAGCACAAAGGGCTTCTCGAGGAACGCCCTCGCCGTCCTGTTTGGACGAGCGAGGTATCCGAGAAAAGCATCTGCACCAGCACCAGCAACACGCGACGACGCCCACAACTCCCCAAACTCCACAACTTCCACAACTCCACGACTCCACAACTCCTACCACCATCCACCAAATTTGCCAAAGGCGAGGCAATCACTGTTTGTAATCACCCACAGCCTCAGGCTATGTTCACCAAGGCGAGGTGATCACTGTTTGTGATCGCCATCAGCCTCGGTCTCCTGGGAACCAGCTGGCGCCTTTCCCTTTCCCTTGCGGGAAGTACCTTCTTCCGCCTGGGAACCAGCGGACTCCCCTCCCTCGCGGGAACTACCTCCTGCCTGAACACCAGCTGGCTCCTCTTCCTTGCTGGAACTGCCTTCCTCCTGGACACCAGCGGGCTCATTTCCCCTGCGGGAACTACTTTCGGCCTGGGACTCTCCCGGCGCCTGGGACGAACCCGGCTGGGGATTCGGCGACAAATCGTGCCAACTGCCGTCCGTGCTCAAACGGATGGCGTCGTCCGTGAGCTGGATCCTAGTAGTGCCCCTGGGCAGCATGAGGACGCCGTGCCGGGCGCCCGTGTTGTGGGGCATGGGCGTGCGCACGTTCGCGGCACCTCTGCGCCCACCCATTATGGGCTGAGGGTTCTTTTCCAGCCCGAGGTCGGCGATGGCGTCGATCACGGCCATGTTCGCTTCCGTGATTGCGCCCGGATATATCGCCAGGGACCGTCTCGTTACATCAATGATCACCTCATCAATGATCTTGTTGAGGTGCTCCATGGTGGCTCTGGTGTAGGGCTGGTAGTCGTAGTCTACCCTATCACTCCGGTGCGCCTCCGAGGAACCCTCAGCCTGATCCGGGCCATTGCCGACCGGCGTGTCATGCGGGTGCTGGCTTGCCGCCTCCGCTTTGGCAAGCGTAATCCGCTTGCTGACCTCCTTGACAACCGTATCGAACGCCTTATGCCAGTGGTAAATGCCTTGTTCACTGTACTGAGTGACGGCCGCTCGAGCAATATACTCGTTGTCGTTCGGCGTCGGGTTCGTGAAGAGCACGAGGATATGCCACTTCATGAACTCGCACCTGGCCTTCAACTCTTCCACAGTGTGCTGGATCGGGGCGTTGGGATCTCGTGCCGGCATGGCCTGCGCTCCAGAGGACTCATTGTTGCCATCTCCCGGCTTCGGGCCGTGTTGATTGTTCTGACCGGCGTTTTGACCCTCTCTAGGCTTATGCAGCTTCTGGGCGATTAGACGGTCGGTCCAGATTTTCAACAATGCATCCTGGCCATCTGGGAACTCGTCGTACGCTTTCCTGGATATCCATACTATATATATCACCAAATCAGTACTGATTCTCATGGGGAATCTCATAGATGGATAGGTTTTCTTACCCTTCTTGTACGGTTCGAGCACTTCGCCGACAGTGAAGACAGGATAACAGGGGGGACCACCCAAAGCAAGCCTGTACTTCGGATGCGCGTATTTAGTTTTGATCAGGATGAAGACTTTATGCTTCACCATCTCCGCAATCCGGCGCTCCACATGTTTGTACTCGTCCTGAGGCAAGCTGAGGATGGCCTTGAAGGTCTTGGTGGTTTTCATCGCCGTCAAGACCTCCTGCAACTCCTGGACGAGTGCGGTAATGACCTTATCACGTGCTTTCAGCTGGTGGCCTTCGATGTTGTTTTCAAAGTCGGAGTTTGCGTAATCCAGGGATCCTTGCCGAAGAGGGCTCAGCACGTAGTTCGGCCAAGCGCGCAGTTCGGACCAGGCATCCCAGGGCGCAAGAACCTCCTTCCAGCCAAGCTGAATGCCAGTGAGGTCAATTACGTACTCCTCGCCAGAGTTGAGGGTCACCTTGAGGGCCTGGTACCTCTCAATGGCATAATTGAGAGCATACCAATAGGTGCTCTCTCCAATGACTGGGCGGATTGCGTTCTTTACCGAGGTCGTGGCAAACTCAAGGCTTCGACAGATTGCTAGTTTTCGAGTATCAGCACTAGTCCTACTGGAGTTTGTGTGTGTGGGAGTACTTACGAGTGAACATGAACTTGATCAGAGTATAAAAGGAGAGTCGGCACTCTCCCGTCTGACCAACTCGGTACACTGCAGCATATAAATTAGCGATCTTTTCAACTGAGCAAAGGAGCAAAGCAGCATGGAAACTCGGCGTTTAGCGTCTCATGTCCGAGAGATCTCGAAGGAGATGCCGTGGTGAAGGAGTTGGTCTTTGTGGGCGGACTTACGCTTGTTCCAAATGTCGTCCTCGACCTTCATGTGACTGGGGACTTTGGCGAATAGGGCTCGTCCGGTCATGCCATTGCGGTGGTACTGGTCGTGAGTCATGCGGACCACGTTCTTGGTCACCTCGAGCTTGGCAAGAGGGAAGTTCCAGGTCGACTCAACGACGCGGTCGAACGTATACTCAAGCAGAATCACCGCGCGCTGCAGCATGATGCGATGCTGGCAGACATTCTCGTGCTTCTGGCGATGAGCCTGCATGCACAGCTTGTTGCAGTAGGCTGTTCTCAAAAGAATGTGCGTGTCATCGCTGAGAGAGCACTGGGGGCATAGAAAGTTGACCGAGCCAACTTTTCCACAAGACTCGCACTGAGTGGCGGCCACAAGGCTAGCCAGGCGCGTGGTAGAGGGCAAGCCCTTTGGCTCTCCGGTCGCGAACGGGTAGCTCTCGGTCTTCTTGCCGGAGGCGATCCAGCGGAAGTAGCGCAACTGCTGGGCTTTGGCGGTCTTCAGCTTTCGGGACACCTGCTTCTCGAGAGCAAGCCATCCAATCTGCTGGATAAAAAAGTGCTCCGGAGTCTTCTCCTTCAAGGCAATGATATTTCTGCAATGAGTGGATTGGTTAGAAGTCAGGCGCGGTCAAGTGACAGACATTCACGGCTGAACAGATGTAACGGGCGATCTGGGGGTGCACGGCATCGAGGATTGTGATGACCCCGAGCCGGCGACAGCTCTGATCTACTTGATAGGAAGTTCCAGCATTGGGCACGGGGACAAACGAATTGATGGGCGGAAGCAAAGGATATTGGTGCGAAAGGAAGGCAGGAGAATGCACTTACGTGATGTGATCACGAATGAACTCATCGTCAGGGTCCTTGCTCGGGGGAGAATTGAGGAAAGCCTTCAAGACCTCAATAATGTCAGGGATGGAGTGGGCATCGCCAAAGACAGGTCTGGGGAAGTTCTGGAAGAGTCGCTCGAGAGAGTCGTCCTCTTCCTTGGGGACTTGGTCGGGCTTCTGGGTACCCTGGTTTCCAGGGTCGCCCTGATCGGTCGGGATCGCGTGATCCGCCATGTTCTGTTGATTCTGGCGATGCAGAGAGTCGCGATCGAGATAAACTCGTGTGTCGAATGATACGAATGAATGCGAGGGGAGGGGGATGAATATCGAGGGGGATGATTAGAAGATGTGAGGAGAGGAAGTAAGAATGTGGAGGTGGATGAATTGAAGGGTAAGGTGGTTGTGTAAAGATGGGAGAGATTTGGTATGGGTGGGGAGGTCGAGAAGTAGAGAGGAATGGTTAAGGTGTTGGGTTATGAGGGAAGGGAAGTTGCGAGGGAATTTGAAGTGACTGGGTCAGTTTAGATAGAGGGTCCTCGGAGGCAGGAGCAGTGATGCTGGGTTGCTCGCAACACATTATGAGTGATCGCAATTGGCAGCCTTAGACATCTTCATTCACACGGTGCTAGGGGCTCACTTGGTAACAATCAGTGAATACCAGCTCCCTAGAAATTGACCTGGCGAATTACTGATGGATGTTATAGAAGGTCGTGTAGGCTTGTTCCCCGAGTCCTAGAGGGTCTTCCAACAGTGCGTGTTCACTTAGTCAGTTGCTGCCATCAACGGAAGGCGCGACTGTTCCGTTCGTTTGCCCACTGAACTACGCGACAGCCTTATCAGACGGAGTCAACTCTTTGATAGACTGTAGAGAGAAGGTGCGATAGAAGTAACGTGCAAGCACCGGGAAGGAACCAATGGTGCAGGAACGGACAACACTTGATCGTGATTTCCTCGTCTATCACACTCTTGGCAATAACAGGTAAACTTGTCACAATGAGATGCTTGATTAAAACCCGAGAGTAACGTCGTGACTGGAATTCGAAGTGTTCAAGAAAGATGCGCACATTTCCCCTTTTCTCTTCGTCTCGGGCTTCACGTCTGAGCCCCTATCTCTTCTTGTAGGTCTGGTCCTTCTTTGTTTGTATACCACCACAACTTCTCAGTAAAGCCCATTTTAAAGAATACCGATTCATGCTTCTAGACCTTGTAATGCAGCTTCGTGAGTAGAAATTCACGTCTCTTGTGTTGATTTGTAGGTATCTGTAGGCCGTGAAGTCAAGTCAACCCCTTAAAAGGTACGTACCGACATCCGGTAGTCAAGAGTGGAGACCTGTGAGGATACCATTGATTGGACCGGAGGGTCGGACGGTCCCATATTTGTATGCAGTCGAAGCAGGTAGGGACGTCGGCATCATTCAACAGTTGCTTCTTCTGCATCGAACCTGCCTTCTACCAATTTCTTTTATCTCATCGTACCTACCATGTTTCAAAACTCATGATTTAATGCAGGCAGGTACATCATCGTATAGTGCAGTGTTCTTTCCTGGTTGAATGCCGTCCCGTGCCATGTCTCTAAACGCCGACGCGAGTTCTCGGTTAATTCCTGGTTACCCGGGTAACCATCCTGTTAAACAACGTCCTCGTCCGCCTCCAAACAGACGCCGTGACAAGCCACAACTCAGTTGCAACTTATGTCGACAACGAAAGTAAGAATGTCCCGACAGGTCACTGAATCATTTTCGCTCAATAGTTTGTTAGACTGCGATGTGATCGTCAGCAACCGTGTTCAACTTGCAAGGTAGTTATTCAACTGATCGCATTCTGTACAAATGAAGAACGGGTGCTGACAAGCAACACGCAGAAACGTGGGTTGAGCTCAACATGTACATTTGTCATCAATAGCGCTTCTTCAGGCGCTCAGAGTAGTTGGTATGATTCAAGGCAGAATGAAAGAGCGGATCTTCCCGTCGCGACTCAGGTCACTCCCGATACCCCGAAATTGGTTGCGTCACCTGCATTATCTGAAGTTGGCTGCCTACAATCCAGCGGCACAGAGACAAAATATCAAGATTCGACGCACTGGAACTCCATTTTGGATGCGATCACCAGACTCAAGAAGGCGGACTTTGGGGAACCGGACGTCCCAAAGTCTGCCTGGGCCAGCAATGACCTTGCGTCGGCTACTTCTTTCGACTCGCCGCTGTTGTACGGCTGCAGACCTTGTAGCAGGGAAGAAATATTAGCGGCTGTTCCGTCGAAGAATATCGCCGACTGTCTAATCTCAGAATGCTTTGAATTCCTCGAATTCTCATCATGTCGGTAATTCTAGACCCCAGGCGACGAGAAATCTTCGTTCCTGACGTGTGAACAGGTGCCATACACAAGTGCGAGTTTCTAAAACAGGTATTGTGTCTTGCGAACTTCAAAGATAAACCCGCGCTTACACTTATTAGTATGCCGCGTTATGGGAAGATCCCCAAGCGGTTCCTATTACGTGGCTAGGACTGTTCTTCAGTCTCATTTCGGTCGCCATCAATATTCGAGAGTTCGATGCTGAGCAGCTTTGGCCTGGATCACAGCTGGACCGTGGTTCGCTTGGCGCTATCTATCGCGAGAAAACGGTACAATGTCTGATACTCGGGCAGTACACCAGATGTGGGCCCTATGTGATTGAGACGCTGCTTCACTATTTCGCAGCGGAGTTCACGAGACGGCGTGAAGCAAGTAATGAAGCATGGCTCATTTTGAGTATCACTGTGCATCTCGCAAGTACGTCGGATTCACTTCTCGTTTGGTTGGGTCGAATCAGTCCTGATTGCGTCCTTCTGTCCCTGCTTGGTCGCCTGAGATGCTTCAATCGCGATAGGGGTTGACAGGTGCATCAAATCTACTTAGTAGGGAGACTGAGCAGGGCTAGATCCTTATCCTGTCATTTTGTTCTCCAGAGACTAACTTGTGAAATGACAGTGTGCATGGGTTATCATCGAGATCCTGATCATTTCAAATCGTTTACACCCTACGGTATGATCACCATGACCACCATACTCACAGGCAAGACTGATCGCAATACATAGAGGGAGAATTACGACGTCGCTTATGGGCGATGCTTTATCATCTAGGGTGTGTACTCCTCATTCTACACTCATTCTTCAAGCTCAACTATTCCATAATAGCATCGCTAACATCCTCATAGTGGGTCAGCATAAATACATGACGATGATGTCTGACCTCGACCGGTCTGACTCTACTATTGTTCAGGTGAAGACGCTAATCCATGCAGATATCGCGATGTCTGGACAGTTAGGAGTGCCACGATTGATCAATGTTTCAGTGGTCGACACGGCCGAACCACGAAACCTCCTGGACAGCGACTTCGACCCGTCCTCGACCGAACTACCACCATCACGTCCACATAGCGAACCGACTCCTATGTTGATTATCCTGTCGAAGTTCCGTACAGGCCAGATGTATTCAGCGGTGGTCGATGTTGTCACAAAACCGCAGCCACTGACATACGCCCAAGTTCTCCAGGCCGACCAACAGATCGAAGAGATGTTCCTCAAGGTCCCGAACTATTGCAGAATGAAACCTCAGTCGGACGGCGTCGATATGCCGCAAGTACTCCTCCAGCGAATTCTCATTCATATGAATTACTACAAGGCCAAAATCATCCTTCATTGGCGGTACTTGACTCTGGCGGGCGAGGAGGAAGGGTACTCCTATTCAACCAAAAGGACCGTATCGGCGGCACTTGAGATCCTGAAGCTCTATCAAACCACCTATAACGGGCTTCAAACCGGGGGCCGCCTTTATTCGATCAAATGGCGGCTCACTTGTTTTTTCAATCACGACTACATGCTGGCTACGAGCATCTTGTGTTTCCATCTGCAGAAGAATGGCGACAGCATCAGCACCGATGAAGCCGACGAGATTAAGGGGACTTTACGCCAGACGAAGATCATCACGGTTCCTCGAGTGGGCTTATCAGCCGATTCAAAACGAATTGCTGCTGCCATCGAGTCGGCGGTACCTGGTATCTTCTCCAACGGCTCGGAGGGAAGCTCGAGTGATAGCAGGCCCTTGACACCAGCACAGAGCTTTGAGTCGCATGCCCCTATCACTTTCCAAGGTAAGTAACTGTCTTATCAATTTCGGTTTCGGTCGACCTGTCAAGTGATTGCTAATAACCGACCAGATTCATTCTCGGGCCCAATGCTGCCTCTCTTCGACCCCATGTTCGAGGGAGCCCCGATGCTGCAAGGAGCGCCTATGTTCCCATCACACATCTACGACATGGAGAGCTTCATCGACTCGGTCTTAACCGGTTCCATTGACCCATGGCTTGAGGTATGTACATACGGGCACCAAACAACTGGAGACGATCTTCCATGCTGAAAACCTAGTGAAGACCCCTGGTCCTGGATCATGCTTCTAGCCGTCGTGCGCGGTGCGGCCCGTACCTCGTGAATGCATGAGCCGCAGCTTGTAAACTTCAGCTTTGCTTGCATCGACTCTGCCGACTTACATGCCACTCTCACGAATTTCCTTTTAGGGTCTCAATGCTTGACGACATCTCGACTCCTTTCGCCTTCAACATGCTACTTGCTCCTACTTCAATTCAGCGAGCTTCTTTCATCTGACCAATTGGTTGATTTATAGTCGGTAAAACATATTGATGGCAACACCTTTTTCCATGCCAACTTCGGAGTGACTGAACGTACGAAATACCTCGGTCAATCAATCAATCATCCATTAATAGTACCCGGCATCAACTTTTCATTGTCAATGTCACTACTTTCTCGGGTTAAAATGTCAAAATAGCTTTTCCTGTGCCCTTGATTCCTTGAAAATCCCGGGCGACTTTCATGGGTAGGTAACTGCCAGTATCTGTTGTTAGTTGATTGCTCAATCAGATTGTTGACAGCGGGGGAAAACAAGCATGGATTCTCACGAACGAGGGGCAGCAAAGGAACATCGGTACTTTGAAGGTACCTCTCGACGCTAAAGATCGCGAGATGCCATCATGGTGGGGTTGGAAGGTACGGAGCAGGTACCTTTGGAGATAAATAAATCCAAAACCGAGGTAAAACACTTCACGTATTCTCAATCCCAAAAAATCACACATAGACTTGGCTTCGTCATTGCCCGTCGCTGTGGTAAATTGGAAGTAAAAAGATGGAAAGAATCACCGACTTGTTGTTTACGCTCTTGCCCAATGATTGCCGTCGGTACCCGTCAGGTACCCTCATACCTGGATGGTTCCCCAAAAGCGCCCCCATTGGCTACAACCTGACCAGTAGCGCCCAATCAACACGTGACAACGCTGGAGACTAGCGCGGTTTCCATTGTTTACTTCGGCCGTAGCTTGTTTGCGAAAGTTATCCCGTAATTGCCTGCGCCCAACCATGCTCATCGTCGGTTGACTGGCATCACGAACATCACAGCATCAATTTACACCAACATTGCAGAACCAAAAAGATGCCTCGTGTCGCCCAGCCCCCACGGTCAGGCGGCGGTAGAACCGCGTCCGTCTCGTCCGGCTCGCCCTTCAAGTCGCCGATCAAGTACGTATTTGACCACCCCCACCTTTTATTTACATTCTGCGCTGCCGCCGGGCAACCCAGCCAGCCGGCCCTGACTCGGAACGCCCTCATCTCACAACCGCCTGACTTAGAATCCCATTGAACGACGACGTCTCCGAGAAGAAGGGCCGCTTCCACTCGCGCAAGGCCCTGCACGAAAAACAGATCACCGAGCTCCAGCAGCACGCCACCCCCAAGAAATCCGGCTTCCGCCTGGCCGACCTCGATGGCGCGACCCCGCGCTCGGCGCCGCGTACGCCGCGGCGCGTGCCGCTCCGCGATGACGGCCCCAATGAAGATGGCTTAGTAGTCACGGGCGCCGCCGTCACGCCTATGAAGCGTGTGCCCATCCTGGCCAATTTCGAAGAATGGATGAAGATGGCCACCGACAACAAGATCAACGCTACGAACTCGTGGAACTTCGCCCTGATCGATTACTTCCACGATATGTCCCTCTTGAAGGACGGCGACGGTGTCAACTTCCAGCGAGCCAGTTGCACCCTTGACGGTTGTGTCAAGATCTACACGAGCAGAGTCGACAGTGTTGCGACGGAGACGGGTAAGCTGCTGAGCGGCTTGGCGGACAGCAATTCCAAGAAGAAGGGCCGAGATGGTGAGGAGGGGGGTGAAGAGAGTGAGGAAGAAGAGGTTGATGAGGACGGCAATGTCGTCACGCGGAAGACCAAGAAGCGGGTAGGTTCATGTCTTTCGTGCTGCTGCTGCTGCTACTGGTGGTGGGCTTGCTGATGATAGCGGGAATAGCAACGGTCATCAGAGGCGACGCTGGCTCCGTCATTCGCTTCTTTGCAGCTGAAGAAGTTTGATATGGAGTTTGCGGTAGACCCCCTATTCAAGAAGGCGTCTGCGGACTTCGATGAGGGTGGTGCGAAAGGTCTCTTGTTGAACCACCTCATGATCGACGGCCAGGGACGTATTGTCTTTGACAGCAGTGACGACGCGAATGACAAATCGGCGGATGGTATCAAGCCCCGACGAAGAGAAGACGTCACCGAGGAAGAGGAGGGCGAGATCGAAGCCGAGGGTGAAACTATTATCGACGAACAGGCCGAGGAGGAGGAAGATGAAGACGTAGAGATCGACATCGCCGCCCTCGGAGCCAAGTTCTTCCCCGATCTGAACCTACTAGACGAACAGGATGTCTGCCCTTCGTTGAAGACCTTCGACATCGGAGACCCATCCGGATCACTGGATATCCCGTTCCTACGCGCCCCAGAGATCGAGGAGCCTGAGGAGGAGGCCATCAATCCTAGAGACCGCCACAAATCCGGAATGTTCATTGACGATACAAACCCGATGGACTTTGATGATATGTCTAACAATGAATTTGAGGTCGCTTTTGGTGAGGGTGGTGAGGCTTGGGCAAAGGAAGCTGCCCTGGAGCCTCAGATGCGCCCCTATAAGATCGGGCTTGACGATGGACTTGGCGGCGGCGAAGGTGGCGAGGTTTTCGACGATGAGAACGCTGACTACATCGTGTCCATGAACCGGGCCAACAATGACAAGATGCACGAGGATATCCTCGGCTACTTTGACCAAGCTCTGCAGAAGAATTGGGCCGGCCCGGAGCACTGGCGGATACGGAAGATCAAGGACGCAAACAAGCCGGAGACCGCCGCTCGACCACGCAAGGAGAAGGAGGTTTTTGAGATCAACTTCGCTGCGCCACTTGATAGCAAACTTGCTGAGACTATCTACACACAAGCGTCAAGCAACACCACCATCTCGCTAGCCAAGAAGGATTGGAAGTCCAAGACTCGCAACTTGCTTCCCGACGACAAGCACTTCAACTCGAAGCAGCTTCTCAGTCTCTTCCTGAAGCCCAAGGCGAGATTGAGCAGCAAACGGAACCGATTCGGTAGCAAGATCGGCATTTCCGGCAATGCGCAGTCGGAGAACATCCACCCAGCCGACATGAACGAGGCCTTCTGGGCTCAGAAGGAGCCCCTGCAGAGTCGCGAAGAGGACGACGCCCTGCCCAAGGGAGACTACGATGCCAACTTCTTCGACGACGGCATGGCGCCTGGTGGTATGCAGGATGACGACGATGATGAATTCGCCGATGCTAGGGACCACTTCTCACCCAGCGCTGAGGCGCCACCTGCCGGCGCTATGAATAGCACAACTATGCTTGATGCTGGTCTGACCTTGGGTGGATTCGGTACACAGTTGGTCACGTCTACTCGCCGGTTACGGCCTGAGTATGTGCAGTATGCTCGTGTTGCCAAGAAGGTCGATGTTCGTCGACTCAAGGAGGAGCTTTGGAAGGGTCTTGCATTTGAGGATCTGGTAGTAAGTTACATCTCCTCGCTCCTCCATACACTCTCAACTAACCACCAACAGGAACCAAACCGCTCATCAATGGAGCCCACACCCTCCATAACAGAAGAAGAAATCGAAAAGCGCAAGGAAGAACCACCCCTCAAGTTCACGGAGGTCATGAACAACCTGAAGTCCGTCTACCCCAAGAACACGATGGACGACATCTCGACGAGTTTCTGCTTTATTTGCTTGCTGCATCTGGCGAATGAGAAGGGTCTCGTCATCGAGAAGACGCCTGAGCTGCTCGAGCTTGAGATCAGGAAGGACTATACGGCGGAGATTACGGAGGGGGCGTAGGCTCTTCGATAGGGTATACGCTTACGTTGAAAGGGGTGGTATACGTCATGGGTTAGGGGGATGGCGCGCGGTTGTGTTTTTTTTCTTGAATTATGAAGTATGGGTTACGAAGGGCGGTTACGGGTGTTTCCCGTACGATTGGTACTGACTAGAATACGTGGAATGCAAGTTTTTCTATCAACTATTACGTGGGGATTAAGTTCTTACGTGAGGTGTGCTCTCTTCTCTCGTTTTTCCCAGGTGGTTGGTTGGTTACCCGGTATCTTGGCTGGCTGTGTAAGTCAGCCGTGCGCTCTCGGGTACCTATCTATCTATCTATCTATCTCCTCGGACCACATGGTGTTTATTCATCATCATCATCATCGCACAAAGTCCATAAGTACAGTCATCCCCTTCCCGTCCATGAAACACCGCTTGCGACTCGATCGCGATCGCCCATCGTGATCTTGATCTCCTATTTTGCACCAGTCTTGGTCCGCCCCGCGGCCAATATTTTCCCAAAGTGCCGACATATGCGATAACAGAAAAGCTCGTGCCGTATTTTATCCTATCGTATCCTGTCCTATCTTATCCTGCCCTACCCTATCCTACCTCATTCACCGATACCAGGGCTTGATATGGGATAGAGGGCACGGAATGGACACGATGACAGGAGAGCAAAAAAAGTAAGACAAGTGATTCACCTGGTGTTATGTTGCTCGTCTCGTCTCGCAACCGTCGGATGCGATCGATCGATCGATCGGTTTTTTTTTTTTTTCGTCGGGAGGGAGGGAGGGGAGGGGAGGGCGCGCATTGAGATGAGATGGGATTTATTCTGTATTGTATACGGGAGGTAGGTGGTACGCGCGACGTTGTTGGACAGGCGAGGCGGATGCTGTTCTGCTTACTGGGGATTTTGGGGAATGGGTTGGGGACGGATAGGGGGAGTTTGGGCTTTGCGTTGTGCTGACGGGTAGCTATGGTGAGAGGAATTGGAATAGGATGAATATGCGTCCCGGGAAGCTCTATGATGGAATGGAGGGGAATTCATGGGCATTGGAATTCAGAGGCGTTTTGGTTGATACTAACAAACATCGAATTCACGAATATCTCGTCTCCATCGGATAAACCGCCTTCATAAGCAAAGTAAGGATTGTCATTTCTATAACGCCTAAAATCAAATTCGTATCACCAAATTCATCATCCCGTTCATAAAAGATTGGCTAAAACTGCTACAATTCCTAACTACTGTCAAAACGTTGGTGAGTTGTCGTGGTCGTGGGGCGTATGTGTACAGCAGAAGTTTTGTTCCCTTTTCTCCTTTTCCCTCTCTCTCCATTCGGGGGCTTGAGCGCTGGCCTCTCTCACTCTCTCACTTGTGATCCAAAAGAACTTGCACGAAGAACGTAAACAAATACTATCTAGCGGTCCTGCAACAAAAAAGGAGACGGGAAGAGAAGAAAGTCTGCTGTGGGCTTCTTGTCAGGGGGGTGGATTTGAGGATGCCTTCAAGGACTTGCGTCGATGTCTTTTGCACATACGGAATATGCGCAATAAGACTGAGAGACAGATACATGCAAGCCGACAATGTCGGAAGCATATATCATAAGCGACGGTCAACGATTTCTCGTGCCTTAAGAAGAGCACTGATGCCATCTAGTGCGTTTACATTGCTGCCTCCCTGCTTCACGGCCGGCATTGAGCGTGAATCAGGCGGTGGAGCGATAGGAGGCTCATGAGGCAATGCAGGCATTGGAGCAGAATGACTCAATTGGGGGCCTGGTAGGGGACCTGGCATACCGTTGTCATGGAAACCAGGCGGTACTCGAGTAGGCTGTGGTTGACGCAACGATATGGGCATCTGCACATTCAGCATCGGTGGCCGGTTCGGGACAAACGAAATGCCCGGTGACTCCGGTCTCGATAATAAGGCGTGGATCGGGAGGGATGCTTCGTTCGGAGTTCTGTTGGGGTAAGACGACGTCGATGCCGAGGACGACAGACTTCCGTATGAGGAGTGATCGTACTTGAGACTCGGTGACTGTGAAACAGATGCAGATCCTGACGATGCGGATCCCCTCAACGACCCGCTGGAGTGGGAACTTTGACCTACAGGTAGGCTGGCTGTGTCAACCTCGGGGGACTGCGTGATCTTTGCCGGTCCCGCTTTCATGTCGACCCAAGGTACTCCGTTAGTAGACCCGTCGCCAGGCAGAGACACCCCATCCGTCCAGCCGATACGCTGATGTACCGAGGTATCCCGAGACCGATGACTTGACAACCCCCGCTCCCGCGCATGATTGGATTCCTCATGAGCAGATAACCTGGGTGAAGTCAGAGAATCGTCTACGTGGCTCGTCCCGGTGGACAAGGACGCCATGGAGCCGAACCGGTGCTGTCTGGATGGGGGAGGTTCACTTCCGTTGTAGCTATCGGAACCGCTGCCGGTGCCGCTTGTACCACTCGGGCCTATGGACGCTCGGCTGGTACTGCTGCTGCGGGTGCTCTCGACATCGGTCCTTAATCTCTTGGCAGCATCTTTTTCTAACCCCGAGTTAGCCACAGTCAACATGGAGTTTGGAGGTTGCCGGCGGCGTGAGTACCTTGAGTCTGAACCGCCTGTCTCTTACGGAATTCTTGGAGATACTCGCTGTACTTGCGGTAATCCGACGTTTTCTTGTACTCGCAGAGGTCCTGGTTATATTTCTCCTTCGTATCGTTCGCTTGTTTTTCGTAGGGGTCCTTCTCGGTAGGGCCCAAATTCTGCCAATTCTCACCCACTAGTTTGGCGATTTCTGTGAATGTGAGGTTTTGCCCCTTTAAATCCTCTCGCATTTCTAGAACTCGTTAGTAATCTTCGTGCCCTGTAAAACTGTCGTAGGCGGCTGATTTGTGAGTGGTCACTGACTATTGGAGAATAGGACGTAGGCAGACGGGGGGCGTTCGGGGGGCATTCTCGTCGGGCTGAACAGTTAGTTTACTTTGATTCAGAGTGAGACTGTAGGAATGCTGAGGGTGAAACCACTTACCTTGGGATGTCTCCTGTACTTTCTCTTTATAACCGCCGGCGCAACCTTGCCGTTCGGCCTGCCAAAATCAGCACGGTTCGAGTCATGTCGAGCATCCTCGATGCTTGGGCGCGCGGTCTGGGCCAGAGAGGCGTCCGGAGCAATGCCTCTATAGTTAGCAATACGACGCTGGAGTTTCTTCAATAAAAAGTCAGCGCAGGAACAACCAAAATATCGAGCGCCTGACCACTAACTCGTCGATGCCCGAGCTTCACGCCTAAGGCGTCACTTATAATCAATTAGCATCAGCAGCGTCAGAATCTCTCGGGAGATCATCGAAGCTTACAGGTCGGATTCGGTGATGTCCAAGATGGTATCCCATGAGTCGAAACCTTGGTCTATGAAAGAATCAAGGTACTGAGAAATGCCCAACTCGCCGAACACTGTTTGAAGGGAATTCATATAGATAGCCTGTCCACGTCCACACGGTAACGAGGTCAAAGGTATCAGCATCAAGATGCGCGAACGCGTGATCGCACATACAAGGAACTCGGGCCGTGTCGGGGGGAGATAGCAACGATAGCGCAGTAAGCAGCGCGATAACTGCACGTCTCACAGGAAAACTCTTTGAACTTGTCGTACGATGTCCCGTGAATCTGGTTTATTCGACCATGAAGTCCCCAACACGAAAATTCAGACTCTCTCTCAGCAGGGCAATTGGTCTAATAACCTGTCAGCTGGGGAGCCGGGCCGCTTGCTGTATGGTACGTGTGGTGGTGAAAAGGTTAGATAAAGATATATGGTGGAAGTCGAAAGGACGTGGCGGCGGCGGCGAACAGGGGACGAGTATCGACTCTCTCGAGAGCGGTGCTTGTGAAGGCGCGCAAGCCGGATGGGGTGTCGAGTCTCGTTCCCAAAAGCAAAAGGCTTTGGGAAGCTGTCGACTAGGGAGCTATGGTGAATGATGAAATCGAGGCCTGACAGTGCCAGGAATCGGTACTCATCCACGCAAGGTGACGGATATCGGAATGGATATGGTGAAGTAGCAAGCAGTATACGATACGTATCTTAGGAAGGTGATCCGTATTGTGAAGATACGAGGATAGTCAATATGTAGTATTAGTTTGCCCAGCGAGCGTCAATAATAATATGTAATGTTTTTTAGGGGATTCTAGAAGATTGTGACATCTATGGGGCCGACGTTGGTTCTGTTCGATCTACCAGCATAATCGAGATCCCCATTGCGTGGGACAATACCTACAGTATCAAGAAATGGAGATGGAGGATCGAGCTCATTGAGCCATCGGTTCGCCCAGGTATATGTACTTCGGTTGCCAAGCAGTGGTGGCATTACACTAGGCACCTTACACTAGGTAGGTCTAGTGTCGGTGGCTCAATCCAGTGACGAGAAATCTCAGGTCCGCTTACATTTATTTGTACCACTTTTCGTTGACTCGAGGAATCTGAACAACCCAGAATGGAAGACAAGAGAAGAAGCAGGGACCAGTCAGGGCCCGGTATGACCTGGTCGGCCTTGCTCGGGGGGTGATGGCTATCAGGTTTGTGTAAGGCAGGTTCAGGCATTCCGTATGTCGACGTGAGAGGCCAGCAGCTGTATCGTGTCTGGGACTCGGACGGGGACGGGGACTGGGACAGAGCTGGGAGTCCGGGACTCTGGGGCTCGTTCTTACCCCTGGCCAGCAGGGAGTCGGAGCAAAGAGGCCCCCAGGCGAGTAAAGGTACCTCGTACGGAATAATACTTCGTCACCCATCCATCCATCCATAAACCCGTAAATGCAATCCGTACTCCGTAAATCCGTGTCGTTACAGCATTTCCGCATTTCCCCCCGCAGAAAGGCGATTAACTCTATGCGGTTCTTGTCCAGTCAAAAGGGGATGCGGGGAAAAACGTAGCTGATATACAAGCATGTTCCTCTCTTCTCTTGCTCCCATCCCTTCGTGGGTCCTGCATGAGGATGACCGGCGTCGTATCACTGCTGGTGATGCCAACTAACATGCATAGCACACACCTCGAGACTGGATACCGCTGGACGGTTTAATGTAGAGACGGCGCGGATTTCCAGAGACGACTCCCATCAGGAATTCAAGGGACCTACTGCTCGACGATGAAAAGTAGGAACGTGCCTTCAGTGGTTGTCACTGGACTGACGGCCATGCCCCGAAGCCCGTAGCCCGTGGCCCGCCGTGGGCCGTGGGCCGTGGCCCAGACGAGGTAAGGGCAGAGGGAGTCCGTAGAGGTACCGGTACCTTGGGAAGCCGAGGCAGGATTCCGAAAAGAAAATATCCCGTAGCGTTCCTAGTGTAGCTACCGTACCCATAACGGATCGATTCCATCATGTAATCCGTACATCGTATGTACACTAAACACTTTTTAACACTAGGGAGCCGGCGGGGCGTGGCCTGATCAATGGAGTCGACGATAGCAAGGGCAGCGGGGAGTGGCCTGATGAACGTACAGATGAACGAGGGCCAGGACAGAATGGCAGCGAATGAAAATGAAGGTCGGGGAGGCGACTAGGATGCCGCCATCGGCTTTTCAGCCTGGGATCGAACGACTTGGCAGGGCAGCCGTGTCGGGCAGGCATCAACTATGTCATGGGTGCTAATAATAGGTAATAGAAATGGTCATTCTGGGAAAGTCGGGTTTGCTTTCCGTCCTGGTCCTCTCACGGCACATCGAAATCTGTCATGGAAAATGGGACTTATCGATTCTTCTTTCTGCTGTGCTGTCGGGAAGGATCAGCGTACCCTTGCCTGGGAGGGTCGAACTGGGGGAGGACTGGGCGTGGACTGGATGCTCTCAGGGGTGGGCGTGCTTGTTTGCCCATTCCAGTCTGACAGGAATGGCAGAGGCAGGACATCACATTCTGAATCCGTAATGCGAGCAACGCCAGTATTCCGTCTGCCGGACCCGGTGAGGCGCCCTTCGCAAGTGATAGGTATTATTGAGGAGGCAGATCAACCTTATTGAGATCGTAAACGTAGCCAAATGTAGCCGCTCGACGGACTAGGAGGGATGGTCAAATCAGAATCGCCGGCCATGACTAGCAATATCCGGGTGATTTTCACTATCGGGCGGCCACTGACCAGTCGTGCCCACTGGCCGGCCCGTTTCGGGCTTTCGTTGTCCGACATGCTCGTGCTTTCATGCTCTCATGCTCGTGCTGATGCTCCATCTGCCCCATGCTTCTGTGGCCGGTTTTCGGCAAACCATGGTCGCCACATATGAAAAGAATGTCGTCGAAATCTGTGAATGATATAATCCGTCTGAATCCGTTCTTCGTACAGGTACATATTCCGCATATTCCGTAAATTACGTGTGTGGATTCCGTATGTTGGGCACACTGTACTTCGTACCTTCTACTCCGTCGACACCGTCTTGCACTTGCACTCGCACACTTACATAGCACATTATGCACTTCCACGGCCAGCGACTTCCAACAAAATTCTTTGTCTGTCCCGTTCCTTCTCTAATTACAACGATCACACGCGATAAAAACTGGCATCTTCGGACTTACGCATATAATTCACCAAGTCCATAAAATACAACTGAGAAATAACCCCTTTTGCTCTATAATAGATCCCATCAATATATGCATTCAGACCCTGAATTATGCTTGTCTCCCGACTTCACACGTCCCGTCTCCAGCTCCCTGACTTTATTGCATGAACGCGAGATAAAGCATCCATCTGATATTGCGGCACGGAACTGCGGGTTTCTTGACGGATTACTCGTACATGTTGGATCTAGGGATCTAAGGGAGAGAGAGAGAGAGAGAGAGACTGTGCTTCCATCATATGCCCAACAATGAATTGGCTGGCACCAAAAGTACGAGTACCCCCCTAATTGTGGGACGTGGCAGGAATGTTACGTAGTGTACGAAGTAGCATTCCGCGCACTACTACCCATCTGCTTCGTAGCTATCCATCCATCCGTCTATCTAACTTGCAAGGTAGCTATGCAGTGAACTGTGCTCCGTCCATGCCTCATGCCTCTCGGCGGCGGCACCGGGGAGGCGAGTTTCGACTAACACGCAGGAGTCCAGGTGGGACCAGCCGGCGATGCCTGGTGATGATAACCATTGGTGTTGCTGCGTTCCTTTACGGATTACTCATATGCGCGGATGGGAGAGTGCGTTGTTGACGGCTACGTCTTCGTCTTCGTGCAAAAGTAGGTAACAAATCACAAGCTTGGGGATGGTTGAAACATAGGAGAAGCAGGAGTATCGATGGTGGCAATTAGCGATCAGTTGAAGATGTGATTCGTAATCGTGACGGCGTTTCTAGTGTAAGTGCTTTTACGTGTACGAAAAGGTAGGTACTCGTGAGTCGTAGCTATGACTCGGGGTCGCAGTTCCTAGCTGAACAGATGCTGACAGCTGCTGCCGACTGGCCCCATCATGTCAGCACAAACGGCTGCTTACCTGCAACACTCGCTGCGTACAAAGTGATACCAACAACTTATCAACAAGTCATTAGCAACCCCATCTCGATCGCAACCCCTCGACGGTGCACCCCCCAAAGAACCAAGACCCAAGACCCAAGCCATACATACGTTTCCATTATTCCCATTAGTTTATTCCCTCTTTGCCAATCACTTCCCTTTTACACCAATACGCCATGTCTCGACCCCAGGATCAACGAACGAACGGGGCGGGCTCTCACGAGCCGGAAGGCCAGCACTTACCCGGTGCCTCGACGGCGCAGGCGGAGATGGCTAAGGTGAGTTAGTTAACCTTCTATTATGCCAATGAGCTTCCCGTTGGGCTCCGAGGAAAAGAATAAAAAAAAATCAAAAATCAAAGATAGCTCCTACCTACCCAAGCATCCCATCGACTGACAAACTGCCACTTTTTCTGCAACCCGTTCTAGGCCTTTGCAGATCTCGCGAGGTATGTACCTATACATTCCCTTCTCCATGTATCATGTCGTCACCAGGCGAAAGGCGTGTGTGGAGCGTGTGTTCGTTAACTCACCTCACATCTCTCATTCTTTCTTTTCTCTTACCCATCGTTATCGTGGTTGTTTTTTTTTCTTTGTTTCCCATTACACTACCTTATTACACTACCTACCTACCTAGTCCTCGCTATCAAAACAGAAGCTGTCCTTTCTTTGTTCTCGCATACCTATCCCGAGCTGGGATACACACGAAACCGTTGTTGATCTCGCAATCTCACCGTCCTGCACGCGCGAGCCTCCCTGCCAGCTCATTGGCCCAAGGATGCCAACCTCGAAGGGCCAAAAAAAAAAAAAAGCAGTCAAGAAAACCCATCATGCACGCAGTCTAGACCGCTCGTGCTCCCACCGCCTTACACAGAAAATGCCTAGCGAAATAGATCCGGACAGGATGGCATTCGTCAGAATCCCATGTTGACATTCGCCTTTTCCTTCTATCACTTTCTTGCTCTTCCCGCTTGTACACATCACACACACACACAACAAACAAAACCTCGCCACCGAGAACATCACACGGTACCCTAAGGCAAAGCAAGCTGCAAGTCAGCTCAGGGGGGCGCCTCGACTCACTTAGTTGTCATACACTGTGAAACGGGACCTCTTTTTCGTTTTCGCCCCAACGGACTTTCCCCTTCTCTTTTCGTTTCTTTTCTCCACTTGTTGTTGATAGTCGATTTTTTTTTTTAGCGTCGACGATGAATCATAGGGACTGACGTATTCTCCAGAGGCGAGCAACAAGCAGCCGGCATGGAAGCCTATCTCTCCCGTCTGGAGAGAAAACTAGAGGAGCTCCTCACAGACGTCGAGGCCACTGAGGCTGAGGTGTCGGGAAGCAGCAGCAGCAAGCCCGGGGACCATAAAGAGGAATCCGCGGCTGAGAAGAAATAAAGCGGTGCTTTCCGTCTTCACCACCGGCCGGACCCGGTGGTTGAAGTTCTCTTGATGAGTCGATGAGGAGTCCATAGAGCTATGTTCTCAGAGAATGGTATGCCGTGGGGCTCTTACTACGAGCTCTTTCCTGCTCTTTGTTCGGATCATAGCAAGGATGGGAGCATGTCTCAGGAGCAGATGTTGGTTCAGATCCTTACGTGCGAAGGCATTGCAAGGTAGATACAAGAATGGGAACGACGAGGTTAAACTGAGCCGTTGAATCAAGTGTAGACCTCAGAACTCCTAGACATGCTAGAATCAAGAAGTCATGCAAACGTTTTGCTGATTGCCAGGGGGTGTCATGTTCTAGGTCTAGTCAAGCATACGAAAGCATTGAAGACGAATTTCATGTCCGGGGTGTTGAAGTGATAAATCATTCATGGCCGTCGTGTTCATCTCAAGATTTACGATTCGTGAAGTCGTTTGTTAGAACCCTCCCAGGGGAGTGTCGTTTATGATATTGACTTGACCTGGTAACTTGCCGTCTTAATCCCCTTGCAAGGGGTCATTTCAACGTAACAGCATGCACCATTTACCTAGCAATATTGCCGTATATAATTTCGGTAGGTAGGTACGTAAGAGCCCGTCCGACGGTGTAGGTGAGGTAAGTTAGGTAGTAGGAGTAGTATGTAGTAGTAGTACTAGTAAAAAAAAGGATAATGGATAATGATAAAAAGACGGTACACAATCCTCTTAACATGACCAACAACAGCAAAAAGAACAAACGCCAACTGAACTCCGGCTGCCGTGACAGGCTCTTTTTGTTCCATGAAGTGGGTGTTACATTGTTGCGTGTTTTTCGTTTCTTTGCAAAGAGTTTCTCCCCTTCCACCCTCCTTTCCCACCCCCCTCCCCCCAAAAGAGCTTGTCACAGTTAATGCATAAAAGCCCATTGGCCGGTACAAAATGCTGAAGCACAACAGCTGGTACTGCAATGATTGAGAGCATGAGATAAAGATAAATTCAGGGCTTGCTGGGAAGCAAGAGTGAGTGAGTAACTCGGGCCCCATAGGTTATCGAGAACACGTGATACTAGTATATATCAAATGATCGACATGCAGCCGGTTGCCCGTCGAAGCCCTGCCAGGGCACGGGCTGCATGGGTTTTAGTAGCTCAACTTCAGTTTATACTGTTGGCTCTCGGCCCAAGCTAGGTCTAGTCAGTGATTTAGACAGAACTGTCAGGAGAGGGTTCAACCTGCTTTCTGCACTTGTTCAGCCTGGCTTCCAGTTTCGGGCGTCGTTGTGCTTGCAGGTGTGCTCGTGGTCGCACTGGTTATGGCGCGAGGCTCAAGGGCAGGCCGCGTGAGCGTGTGAGACCTCTGATCGCCATTGGCCTTGAAGTTTGCAAGCTCTCTTTCTCGGTTTTTCTCGAGTAAAGCACCGCCAAGGGTTGCACATTTGAGCATTGTTTGAATTAGATGGTTCTGCTGCAAAGGCTTTGATAGATATTCGTCCATCTGTGCCTGGATGCATCGCTCTCGGTCTCCCATCATAGCGTGGGCTGTAAGCGCAATAATGGGAGTGCGTGGAGCTCCAACCCTCCGTTCATACTCACGAATCTTGCCAGTGGCGTCAAAGCCGCCCTATTAACATTAGTTAGCGATCAGTAGGGGAATGCAGAGAAGTATCAGATAGACTTACCATGATGGGCATCTGAACGTCCATGAGAATAACGTCGAACTTCTTCCTCTGGACCGCCTCGACGGCCTCCAAACCGTTCCCAACGACAGTGACGACATGGTGGTACTTTTCAAGAATCTTGACCGCCAGACGCTGGTTGACTCGGTTATCCTCAGCAAGCAAGATTTCGAATGATCGAGTGTTGTCGGCAAGTGAGGGAGTCGCCCGATTCTCGAGAGCCGGGACCATACCATTTCCAAGATCGATAGGCTCGCATGGCGTTGTCATGTATGATGTGATACCAAGGTCCAGACAGGACTTTAATGTGATGTGAACGACAGGCGCAAGAAGAACGATCGGGAGATATCTGAAATCTTCGATGGAGCGTAGTCTCCGAGCCGTATCAATGGACTCGACGATGATGACATCGTAGGGAGGATTGTCTGAACCCGGTGTGGCAGGGTTGCTTTCGTGGTTGACGACCACAGGTACGAGGTCCAACCTCCGCAGCATGGAACAGATTTCTTTTCCGTATCCGGATAGGCCTTTGTCGATAAAGAGGACCTGGTGTCCTTTGTATGGCTTAAGCATCTTCTCAATGGATTGTAGTCCACCACCAGCCAACTTCACAACGCATGTGAAGTAGAACGAGCTGCCCTTGCCGAACTCGCTCTTAACCCAGAGGTCACCTCCCATAAGTGTAACTAATCTCTTTGAGATAGATAGACCAAGACCAGTACCACCAAACTTCCGGGTCATGGAACCGTCAGCCTGTTGGAAGGTATCGAAGATCAGATCCAGCTTGTCTTGAGGTATTCCTATACCGGTGTCCGACACGACAAACTCGATAGCGTACTCGTTGGAATTGGTTGGCTTGGGGTCCTTGGCTTCGCGAATCGTCAAACTGACTTCGCCGTGTTCTGTGAACTTGATGGCATTGCCTACCAGGTTCAGGATAATCTGGCGCAGACGGAAAGAGTCACCAACGACATAGTCAGGGACAGAGCTGTCAACCCGGTATGTGAGATCAAGGAATTTCTCGTTTGCCTTGACGGCAAGAGTCTTCAAAGCGGCGAATACGGTTCCACGTAACGTGTAAGGAATCTCTTCTACGACCATTCTACGAGCTTCAATCTTGGACAAGTCCAGAATATCGTCGATGATGGTCAATAAACTGTTGGCCAGCTGGTTCACAATGTTCAACATCTCTCGTTGGTATGATGTCAGATCGGTATCGAGAGTCAACTGCGTCATGCCGATGATACCGTTCATAGGTGTTCGGATCTCGTGGGACATATTAGCCAGGAATTCGGATTTCGTCTTGTTCGCCTGCTCGGCAGCTTCACGAGCTTGGGTGTTCCTTTGGATACTGTCACGCAAATTGTAAACCATCTGGTTGATCTTGCGTTTGAGTTCGTCCATCTCGCCGGATGCTTCCACATCGACCAGCTTGGTAAAATTACCGTCGGTAGCAGCGTTGGTGATATCCCCGAAAGCGCGCACTTGCGTAGTCTACACCACTGTTAGTAACCAGTCTTCGATCAAGAGAATACTTCAAGAGGGTTTACTGACCAAATTAGTAGCCATTGTATTGACGTCTGCAGTGATTTCCTTCCAGCGTCCCTTTAGGCCACCAACGTCTGCCTGACCGCCCATTTTACCATCCACGCCGACGTCTCTGGCGACTCTCTGCACTTCGTTGCAGAAAACGGAGAGACGGTCAACCATGTTGTTTATGGTCTCCTTGAGAACTAGTATCTCACCCTTGGCTTGAACATCAATCTTCTGGCTCATGTTTCCGTCGGCAATGGCTTGGGTGACAGTCGAGATACCTCGCACTTGGGAAGTCAAGTTCAAGGCCATTGTGTTGACATTTTCGGTTAGGTCTCTCCATTTGCCTTCCACTCCATCGACTCGAGCCTGTCCACCAAGCGTTCCGTCTGTGCCGACTTCTCGGGCGACCTTGCTCACTTCGAAGGCGAATGTGCCAAGGCGGTCGACCATAGAGTTGATGGTGTTCTTCAGTTCCAAGATCTCTCCCCGGACTTCGACCCCGATCTTCTTGGTCAAATCACCACTGGCGACAGCCGTGGTGACCCTTGAGATTTCGCGTACTTGAGTCGTCAAATTCATAGCCATGCCGTTGACATTGTCTGTCAGGTCGCGCCAGGTACCTTGGACATCGTTAACAGTAGCTTGTCCACCTAAACGACCCTCTGTACCGACTTCACGGGCAATCTTGCTAACCTCTCGTGCAAACTGCTGCAGTTGCTCGACCATAGAGTTGATTGTCGACTTGAGCTCGAAAATCTCACCCTTGCACTCGGCTTGGACCTTTTGGGTGAGGTCACCCTTGGCAACTGCAGTAGTAACCTTGGCAATGTCGCGCACTTGAGTCGTAAGATTGTTCGCCATGGCGTTGACGTTGACCGTGAGCTCATTCCACATGCCTTGCACACCCATAACATCGGCTTGACCACCAAGCATACCCTCGGTGCCTACATCGCGAGCGACTCGTGTAACTTCAGAAGCAAACGTGCGCAATTGTATCACCATCGTGTTAATCGTCTGTTGGAGCTGGAGGATCTCGCCCTTAGCGGGTCTCTCAATATTCTTCGTTAAGTCACCATGAGCGACAGCGGTGGTCACGGACGCAATTTCGCGCACTTTTTGTCTTAGAGTCAGTCACGAGAACGGATTATGCCTCATAACACAAAAAATGAAACTCACCTTGATCCGTTAGATTCTGCGCCATGACGTTGACTAGGACCAGGGTCAGTAACAGTTCACCAACACAAAATCGCGGATGGTATTACCGTTGTCAGTAAGTTCTTTCCAGGTACCGTCTACGCCTTCAATCTTGGCCTGACCACCGAGAATTCCATCTGTGCCGACTTCACGGGCGACTCGAGATACTTCGCTAGCAAAGACCTGAAGCTGATCCATCATGGTATTGATAGTCCTCTTGAAAGTAGTAATTTCAGGGTCCATTTCAACATTGTTCATGCGAACCTTCTTGCTCAGGTCACCCCGCGCGACAGCGGTGACGATCTCGCCAATCTCACGCAGCGCCTTCTGGAAAGCTTCGTTCGCCTTGCGGTGCTTGAATAACTCACGCTCTAATCGTGCCACACGCTCCATCTCCACAATCTGAAGTGCCCTCTCCTGTAATTTCTTCTGCTCTACGAGCTGAGCATTTACATCAGTCAACTCCCGGGAGTGGTTGGCGAGCAGCTTGGACTGGTCAATCACATGTTCGTGTAAGCCCTCAAGAGCTTCGTCAGTGAGAGCGGGCGCGTCGGGTAAGCCATTTCGGCTTGTCAGGCATTTTGGTAGAGCGCAGAGTTTTTCGCTGCTGAACGGGAATACGGGAACCCCGTTGGGAAAATCGGTGGAGTGGCCGTTCGTAGCATTGCTGATCAGCCCTTGAACGCGAACAGCGAGAGCCGAGAGTTCCCGCTCGAGTTCCTCCTTAGCAGCGCTGCCCGGCCCGGGCAACTTGATGTCCGGGCTGGCGTTGCCATCGGAGCCAGAGGAGTTATTCGATGGGATAGCTAGATCTTTGATAATGGCAGCAACCGCTGCCAAGGTACGATCCTCATCCATGTCGTAACAAAATAATGGTCTGATAACGTCCTCGGCTGGCCAGAGCACGCGGGATCAACCACAAGAAATGGGGGCCCCCAAAAACAGGCAAGAGGAGCGACCAACAAGACGCCGAGGCAGCCTTATGACAACTGCATAAGCCAAAGGATGCGTGCTTCAAAATTTCGGCTCGGTAGAAGATACAGGCAGTGCAAAGCACAGATACAGACGAGACGAAGAGATAGGATCAATCTATACGAAGTCGCCGACACAGATCAGCCCCAACGAGCGAGTCGATAGACGAGGCGGCTATTGGATGATGCGAATACGGAGAATCCTATTTTAAGAGCAACCCCAGCCGCGTTTGGGATCGAGCAGGGAGCGAAGTCGTGTATCGATCGGTCAGAAGGAGTGATACCGCAGGCAGTGATTGCTGTCAGGAGTGCATAGGTGTGGTGTATAGGTTGGTGTGTCTTTTGTGGTGGTAGTGGTGGTGATGTTGCTGTCGTGGTTGGGGCTTTAGGAGTCAGTCAGGGAGGATGAGACAATAAACGAATATTGTTGAGCAGAGCAGTGCTATACCATTAACCAGACTCGGACTCGCTAAAAACCCTCAACCAGAATCAACAGCGGAGGAGAGTTGGCGTCAGAAGCGTCGATGACAATGCGGAGATGGAAGGAATAAAGGAACGGGACGTATCCAGGTGGGAGAAAGAGAGACGGATTATTCTGTAACTACCTACGGCTAATGGAGAATGTCTGTGGGCACCAGCAGCCCGTCGTGATTGGCTCCGTGTGGTCAGGGGACAGATAGAGCCAACCCGGGATGGGGCTGGGATGGAAAACAGATTCGGCCACTGAGAGGCGAGCTCAGCAAAGGGATTGACTTTTGGGAAGCGCCACGACGTATCGATGGCTAGGTAAACGAGTACTAGAAATATACTTGTAGCGACTATAGTTATGTACCTGGCGATATATATAGGTAGTACCTGACTTCGTGTACACACTAGTGTACTATGGAGGTCACTAACTAACTAGTGTAGGTACATCGAGCCAGTTAGCCTGTGGATGGAGCAGCCTCGACAGGGATGCCCGGGCTTCGACGTCTACCTGCTGGCGTGCGAAGAGGTACGCCGCCCCTACCTGCGGAATACACCACATGCTACGCATCTAAGCAGTGTACGATGTACAGGCGATTTTCCAGCGAAGTACATCGTGCTCGAGGGAGGTACACTACGCCAGTATAGGTACACCAGGTGGCAGTCACCTACTGCGTACGAGTTCCGTGAGCACACCTAACCTGTGCTGCTAGCTACAGGTATTCCGTAAATGACAGGTCTAGGCCCGTTTCCCTCTGATCAACTCCCGATATCCGAGTGCCACTCGTGACCAGAAGAAGCTGCTGTTGGCCTTCAAAACCGCCTAAAGGCCAGCCTAGTGCACGAGAAGATAGGGAGCTCGTAGCCCTTGGGATCGGTTACCAGGTAGGTTTGTAACAGAAGGGGGAATACACGCGTTATCCCATAGTGGAATTCGTAGCGTTGAGGCTGTGTAGGTAATGCCAGTACCTAACGGATGGGCGGGTTGGCAGGTTCAGGCACTCGAGTGCATGTCCTCAGAGGCGTCGTCCTCGCAGCGTGAATTACACAAGACCCGAACACTGCATCACCTCGAGGACAAGACTTACCAGGTAGTTGGGGCAACGTACTACCTCGCACTCTCTCTTCTGTATTCCGTACTTGCACGCACAAGCTCGGTATGTAAAAATGATGCATTCGTTATTGTGACAGAGGCTACTCAAAGAACGACAGGGCGAGACCCCTTCGTGCACTTGGTACACTAGCAGTAGGGCCCTGTCCCCTCCGGCTGGGTCGCGAGCCGTTGTTAGGCCCCCTTCCGGTGCGTGCTCTCGGTTATTCAGGCCGAAACGGACCGATGAAGACTGGACGAGACGCAATGGTGTTCGGTGGCTGTCCGCGCGGTTAGCAACGCTCAACAATTACGATGTCTCAGTTCCGCAATGTCATGCCATGTCGCCCGCCCTCTCTCAAGCCCAAGACTTGTTTCTCTTTATCAAGCAAAGGGGGATGTTATTCTGTTGCCAAACAACAGATACACGCTTACTACAGCCTAAAGTAGCAAATTCTCTTGAAGAGTCGACTTGACTGTGAGTGAAGATAAAGGCATAGTGGATCCACGTGCTCCGTTCAGGTACCCATAATAGGTAGGCAATGGACGTGCACGTCCGCTCGTTCGAATATCTTTCCCTGCTTGAACCGGTTTCCAACAATAATGATTGTAATATTGTCACGGGAATAAGGAGTTGGTAACACAAAGCGAGAAAACGCCTCAGATAGGCATCTCGTTAGTAGTAGCATGGCGCGCCTCCACGTTCCCCTCCAACCGCCGCGTTATTTGACCCAAACGAGACTGTGGCGGACGTTTTGGCTTTGTTTCGTGGACTGACACAAGACTGAGTCTCATCAAAGAAACGCCACTCGGGTCAAATAGAGAAGCATCGTGGAGTTATTCCAAATCTATAGTCGCCTCTTATAAGCCTGGTAATTTCGCTCAATCTCCTGTTCCGGGCACGTGATATCATTTTGTTGCTCGTTGCAGTTCAGCTGCATAGAACAGGTATATCCAACCCCCTATCCGCCTTCTGAGCAGGAGATGTGAATCTGTTGAGACCTTGAGATGCTTGACATCGAGATCGTGAGAAACGAGACACCACGATGCGCAATTAACCTCCTTTATATGTTTCACGATATGCCCCCCGCGCCGGCATCGTCATTGTGCATCTGACTCCAAGGGTTCAAAGCTAAATAATCCGTAGACTTTCGAGCAGAGTTTCCGTCCTTCAGCCTCTAAGCTTTTTCTCCCCACGTAACCGCGCAGGAACGTTCGGCCAGAAGGGAAGGCCATCCGGACCCTCAAAATGACGCATTCACGACCTCTCAGGTGCCTCTACTGCCGCTGTCGAAAAGATGAAAAACAGTGGTCGTAGGGCTGTCTCTCCGGCGCTATTCGGCAACTATGCAACCGGCCAGACGGTGCCCCCGGGCACTCCATCTCATTCCCGTGTTTTAGCTGGGATTTTTTTCACGCGGTCTGAGAATTTCTCACGCAGCAAATGCTTCCCCTCCAACCCACCACCTTCGGGTACCTACTCTGCACCACAGATTCATGCAAATGATAATCAATGCATGATATCTAGATTCTCTGCATGGAACTCACTGCTTAGTAAGTACATGGCATTGTCCCTGAATACGGGATACATACGGGAATATTGATTTGCTCGTTTCTGATCAAGAAAGACATGACACGAAGGACCTCAGCTCCCATGGTGGATGTCTTTCTCGCCACCCGGCGGGGAGGCTCGCTACCTGAGCGAGACAGGGCACATACAGGCGGTTAGGCAGTGAAGTTAGCGAAGCGCAGGACTTTTACAGCGCACTAGAGGGGTACCTAGCGCGGTGTACCTATAGTGGGAGGGTCCTATTAGCGCAGCAACGGTGGGCAACCGGGTTCGGTCCCGCACATGACGTCGAGTCGTCTGTCTGACGAGGTCTGAGTGGCTGACGACTTACCAGAGACGGCTAGCGGCGAAGGTTAGGTCGGGAATAGTGTACACTTCCAGCCTAGCGCGCTAAAAGTACATCATTGGCTAGCGAGCTTCGTTTCTAGTCGGACCTGCAAAGTCTTGATCAGGCCAAGAGTCCAAGAAAGACATCGTCCGAGATCGTTCTTGTGAAATACCTACGGTAGGTAGGTACCCACGTTACATTCGTGGGCTACCTAGGTACGGATCTCTGACCACCGCCTACCTTATCCCTCATTTTGTCTCAATCGGCGTTCATCTTCGCCGTTCAACTTGTTCGCCGTCTACCTAATGAAATTGCGCTGTTCCGAGACTCTCGGCTGAAGAGCGAGAGTCCGAGAATCGGCTCAGATGAAGTGGCACGCGACGCGTGAAGGCGCGCCGAGAGACGGCAGGGAGACGATCGAGAAATGGACACATCTAGATGGTGGACCCAGCGTAGGCAGATTGCTCCCTTGGATCGTAAACGAAAGCTACGGTACCTAGGGATTACGACAAAACCCACCCCCAACGGATCCAACGATACCGGTACCATTCCCTATCCAGCTGCACAGGAGGCTAAGGGGAACGATCACCCGTTTCTAAAAGCCCTCAGGGTGGGCCGTCGAAGCCTTCTGTTGGTTTTGGTGATTATCAGGCAGGTAATCCGTATTGTGGGAAGACGTTTGCAGGTACCTAATCCGTACCTATTTCTTAGAAGCATTTGGGATGCCTCACTTTTCTCGCTTCATGATCGGAACATTGTACAATTCAAGTGTAGTACGGGGCATACATGCTGCTTTCCACCCCACAGTTCAATGCTGATGGCATGCAGAGGCAGGAGATGGTACCAACGTAACAAGCCAGATCTTGGCGTCACGGCCTGATCGAGATGTCTCTTATGGGGTTCCAGAGATGGTCACCGGCGCACTACCTACTTCCCTGCCTACGAGTAGGTAGTCAAATTACGGATTACCGACTGTCGACAGGCAAGTGTTACTACCTGCCTAATCATCTACCGACACTACGAGTGCTTCGTACATTTGCCTCCTGTACTCTACGGGTAGAAGGACAGCATCCAGCGCACAGCATTCCCAAGACTTCCCCGGATATCGCCATTGGTGTTGCTATTTACTGCTCGGTTACATATCACGTCTGTGGTTGTGCAGTCACCGAGGACAGCATGCTTCGAGGTGCCAATTATTATAAGTTGTACGGAATATCTCGCCATCCACCTACGAAATGCCTGCAACACACCTGTGCGGATTGCTTCGTACGAGTATTTACGAGTATTTACGAGATTTCCGATGCGGAACAACACACATCTGTACTCGTATTCCGTATTTCATATTCCGTACCCCTTCTGCCTACCGGTTGTGCATACCTACCTCTAGCTGCTGCGTATGCACACCAATGAGCAATCTGTAATCCGTACGAGCATTCATATTCCGCAACTCACATCCCGTCATTTTAAGGCCTCTGCTGAGTCTGCTCAAACTGAGCTTCCATCTACAGAAGCGGTTAGTCCAGAGTCCCAAGGGCCATGGGATCCACCATCCAGCAACCAGCAACCGATTCCCCGGGTCACCCCCTTAAACGCAAGAATACCTAAAAGCAGCACTAATCTAGTCAGTCACTACACCATCAAAGACATTACGGGCGTCCAAGGCCGTTGGAAAGCCCAAACCACTCGCTGCCAGGCTGAGCTCAGCAACGGGCCAGACAGATACCTAGGCAAGGGTAGAGATACCCAGGTATCCAAATCTGCTATCATTTGTCAAATGGATGGAGACTGATGGACGTGAGGAGGAGCTTCCTCCTGGCCCGGCCGGTTGACCGCTACTAGTACTGTGCCACTCTGTGGTTGGTTCGAGGACGGAATTCCTCCACTGCTGCTTTGTTCGCCGTGATGGATACCTATCACGACTGTGCCGTGTGCACACTTCCGCTGCCTACGGATTCCATACGGATCACCTACCTTTTTAGACACTTCACTACCTATTGTACTTCAGAGACAACACTACCACCTACCGAAACCTATTGCCGTACACTAACATAGACCCTCGAAATTCCGCCCAGGAAAAGTACCAGCTGATAGCCTGATTCTACGGTCGCAATCTCAGAAACGCCGGTCTTCCTCGCCGCTTTCTAGCTCCAAGAGACGGCGCCGCCTTATGACCACCGGTGCTTGACTCGAGTTCACTTTTTTTCCTTACGAATACACATGTCATCTTCGTTTATTACCTATTACGTGCTCAATATGATAATTTTGTTGAGATGAAGAAAAAAAATCTGAAAGAAAAAAATTTGGAGACGGAGGCAGGCAGAGCAGAGCAGACAAGGGCAGGCAACTGAAACTTGGAAACTCACGTGGCCTCGGCGATGACATGTCACATCCCATGCGTGAAGCGCATTGACATTGCGTGCGTGCGTGCTGCTTCTTGAAGGGAAAGGAAAGAAAAGAACCAGAAAAAAAGGGTAGGTAAATTCGAAGGAAAAAGAAGCTACTAATCCGAAAATCGAAACTGTCCAGCCCGTCGCCTTGGGTTTGGTTTGGGCCAGATAAACTACAAGTATCCCTTCCTCCCTAGCTTATGACATCAACGGGGAGGTGTTATCTACACATGTCAGAAACAACCGCACGTCCCGCGAAACAGGCTTGAGCTGCCCTATCACAAGTCGGTACTACATACTAGGCTGGGGGATAGGATTTCCGAATCACCAAGGGGAAGAGCCTAACTTGCGCACGTCACGGCCAGATGTGTTTCCTGCCTGCAGCTCGCTCGCCTCTTTTATACTCGAGATCTTGGCAGTCAACGCTTGGTCTCTGACCGTGTCCTATCAGGGACGCGCCCGCGGTCGGGCCCCCTAGGTCACGCCGTTGGGTGCGCCATGGGCCGTACACTGGAACAATATGGATGGTACCAAGCTGGGGGGACGTCAAACCCCTCGAAGGCTTGTCTGTCTCCTCTGTAAGTAAAGTAGATCACCAACAGTAGAAGGTCTCTACATGAATCAGAAAGAGGCAGGCAGGTAGGTAACCTGGTACGAGATAGTCCTCGCTGTCGTTACTGGCAGCTCCCCCATCTAATGTAATATGTAAAGGACGTCGTGACGTCCAAGTTTCGGCCCTACAAGTGGAGGTTTTGCGCTCGTTCGACCTTTGTCCATATATTCATCCACTCAGATACTCACTTCCACCACGCGAGAAACCGATTCGTCACGGTCCTCGTTACAACTCCCAGATCCCCAACCCATCCGCACGATTCCCAGTCCAGCCCAACACCTCCCCATTGGTTCTCCTCGTAGCCCGTTGCACAACGCGGTACATATCGACACAGCATATCTGATATCATATCAGCGAGAGGGGGATGGTGACGATGCCCGATTAACACCCGGTCAGCATCTATGCTACTACCTATGGAATGTAGGTCGGATATATGCTATGAGATGTATCTGACCTATAGTAAGTGGATGAGCGAGATGTACAGAGTATGTGAGATTATAGAGTGAATGAATGAAGAGAAGTGAAGTGGCCCGATAGCCGGGCACGTGGTTCGTGGGAAATGTCTCGATCACGTTGTCCTCGTGTGATACCCGCGTCGTGGAGGGGTTTCAGCGAACGAATAAGCGAACAACAAAAGACATCATTGTCGACTGATTGTCTACACCATCTCAACACCGAATCACGATCAATCTTCAATAGCATCTATCAATTAAGTCGTCTCGCTAAACTATTGACAACACAGAATTTCATCCCAGGGTAAATAAGAAAAAAAGACGTAATCTCATAGGAGTAATCTTCGTGACATTATCATAGAATTAAGAAAAAAATAAATAAAATAAATACTTCGACATAACGACAGCAACAACCACTACCCCCTCGCTCCATCGATGAAGAGAGACATATATATATACGAAGCCCGTCTCCCAAAGAGATATACCACGCTAGGATAAAACTTGGAAAGCTCGCCATCGACCCGGGAGGATAGAACAACTAACACCCCCTTTTTTCCTTCCAGGCATGACTTTGATTTCGAGCTGGGTATCGATCGAATAACAGACAGAGAGGTACAGCTATAAATAATGAGATACCTGCATGCCAATCGTGCCACGGAAAATTCGTCAACATAAACAGCTCAGGTGGGACGGACATCTTGGTAGATAGAAGATGCCCTGACTAGAGTCTGGTCCGCGATATCGAGAACGCCGAGTTCCTCAGAACCAAGCTCAA
The DNA here is from genome assembly GCA_023079495.1 of Xylaria sp. L1 SY-2022. Taxonomy (NCBI): domain Eukaryota; kingdom Fungi; phylum Ascomycota; class Sordariomycetes; order Xylariales; family Xylariaceae; genus Xylaria; species Xylaria sp. L1 SY-2022. The sequence goes on along the minus strand of JALIDW010000013.1, from coordinate 860,079 downwards.
ACACGCTTGCTTTCTACGTAACTTTGATGGAGGTGACCTTCTTAACGCCGCGGTACTCCGCCACGGCCAAAGGCACCAGCACTGTTCCAACCCTGGTTGACACTCTGTCTCACGATCATCGCGGCCGCGGCCGCTGCGGCCATCCGTTCCTTTTGGCGATGTCGTTCCTTGAGATAGCCCGTTGCTTCGGGCCGCATGCGCAAGATGCGCAAAATCATGTCGTCAGACGGGTCGGCCTGGGCTTCCTTCCGCTTCTCCTCCTTGGCGCGGCGCATCGTGCCGAGATTACGGTTCATCATGATGCTCTTGCCACGGCGAATCGTGCCCATGCTTGCAAAAGCCGGTCCCGCGGCAGCCGCACCAAAAGCGGCCGGTGCAGATAGACGATTGGAGCTCATCTGCGTTTGCAGTTGCTGCTGTTGCCGTTGAGCAGTAGCAGCCACCATGCGCTCCGACGTCCGCACCAGGTTTTCTGTGCTATCAAAGTAAAAGAAGTTAAGCGAGTTGAGCTCGTGATACTTAGGCGATCTGAGAACTTCAGCGGGGACACCGAGGACCTCTCCATTCTCATCCTGTGCATTAAAGAAACTATACAGTAGTTTCAGCCATTTGAAAACAATGTCGAGTTCTCGTTGACTTAGCGGACGTTGACTCGAAGGCTTGTCGGAAAGGGGTGGCACCACCAGCGCTTCAATGGCCATGAGAACCTCTTTCCACAGCCGAGTCATTACCGCCACCATCGTCGCATCAGTTAACGTTTGCTTCATCGTCGAGAAATTATCATTAAAGTATGTGAAGAGTGATTGCAGGGCATTCTCGACATCAGCGTCTGTGATGATAGGCTGAGTCGAGTTCCGCTTGAAAAACGAGTTGACTTGAGAAGCTAGGTTGCGGCCTAGGAGGCTTTTCAGGGCATCGTACGAGAGTGATGCATTGATTTGTCGTGATAGCTGCAGTAGTTTGTTAGACAATGCCCCGAGAGCCCTAATATTGCGTTTGTATAGGTTCAACTTACCTTATCCGTGATTTTGCGAACCATGTCGCGCTCCGTCCTCTTCAGAAGTCGGAAGGCTTTGCCAAAATAGAATTGAATGTCGTCGCGCTCCCCTTCCATGCTCACGCGGAGGAGAATCCGACCTTGAGTATCAAGATCAAGCCAGAACTCCCTGGGTAGATAGTCGCTGAAATGTATCGGGTCCAGCTTGAGTGACGTTCTTCCCACAAAATCATGGTCGCCGAAAGTATCGTAGTCCCAGATTGTTGCAACAATGTTGAGCGGGCTTGATACCGTCACGTCTACGGACTCATCCCATCGAGGGTTCAGTGTTCTCATGACGATTCGCGTCTTATGTAGGCGCTTTTGGTATTCATCCACGAGAACAACGTAAGGATCGCTGGTCCCGTTTGGATCGCAAGCTTTGATCTCTTCGGCCTCGACAACCTTGATCGTGAAGACATATTGCGCTGGTCGTTTGACCAGTTTCTTAGGTCCGTCTGCTTTTGCCAATACGGCCACACAAGCGTCAACGTTCGAAGTCTTCTCTAGCTTGTCTAACTCCTGCATGGCCCATTCGATGTTGTTAAGCTTGACCAAAGACTATCACGATAGGTTAGCACTTATCAGAATCATGAAGAGGAGAGCGTAGCATACCTCGGGGTAAAACTGGAAAGGCTCGATTTTCTCCTTGTTATTCCAAGCATCTTTGGCGTACTGCATGAATCTGCCCTGAGCCGTCTGAGCCGATGCAGCTGCTTCCTCTTCACTGGGTCTTGGTGTGTCCATTTCCTTGATGAAGCGCTGATCAACAATCTCGCAGTATCGAGCAATACTGTTGGCGAAGATCTTTGACAGAGCCGTCATGAAACGAGCATGGTGGATGTCGTTATCCCATTCGAGTCGATATACTTGGTCCGCTGTTTGGTGGAAAAGCTGAAACATATCAATCACTGAATGACTGTGGCGATCGCAGTCTCTTGGCGGTTCATCGGAATCTTGGCCGCGGACTTGGAAGGGGTCATTCTTAATTGCCTGCTCTACAAACTCCTCAGCTTGTACTTCCGCATTGTGAATCCATCGCCAGACAAAATCAACGAGAAGTTCTTCAATATCAAAAGTGAAGGGCAAATCGGGAAGCGATGTTCGATGAATGCGCCGAATTTCGACAAGATCTTTGTAGAGGTCAAACCCTTCATCTAGGAGAATCTCTTCGCCCTTATCTCGGGCGAATTGCAAAATCCTCTTGACCAGTTCATGAGCATCGTTCTCAAAACTCGGAAAGATGGTCTCTGCAAGGACCGTCAACGGATTAACCCCCATGATTTCTGGGCTGTTTTTGTAGCGCTTCTTGATCTTCTCGCAGAGCTTTACGACTGAATTGCCTAGATTTTTCACGTGACTGAAGTCCCAATCCTGCTGATCTGGGGGAATCTCTGCATCAAGAAACGCACGATAAGCATTGGCAGCTTGCTCTACCATGCCGCTCTCGAGCATTTTGCTGTACTCCGCGGCCTCGTCATCTTTCCTGGAGAAAGCAGAATCAGTGAAGATGTGGTTTGTCAGTACGTGAACAGCAGGTCCTGCCGAGGGGGGTTTGGACTCATAACAGTGCATGAGAACTTCGTAGAGTTCGCGTAAAAGCGCATCATTTAGAGTATATACTGTTTGTTGATAAGTCAGAAGGTCGGCCAGAGTCCATTTACCCCTGTCCATGCTTGCCAGGTTCTCGCTGAACAGATAGATAGGAGGAGGCTTCTTGTGCTCCTTTTCTGGAGGAGTGCTCTTGACAAAATCAAAAGCGGAATCCAGATCTATGACCGTGAAAAGAGTGTCCGCAAATCGACGAGCGGCAACTTCCATGAAAACGACGAGCCGGGTGAACTGAGGTATTCGCCAGCGAACACAGAGTTCTGTCAGGAGTTCCATCGACTGCTTTGAGAATGGGCCGTTTTGCTCGTCGCCGTTCTCATGCATGGCATCGAACTCCAGAGCATAGTTTGCGATAACCCTGAGGAACTCTCGAGGTTCGGAGGGAATGAAGGTAAAACCTCCTTCGTCCACGGCCCTAATGCTGTTGACGTCCTCTAGTGTTATTGAGCTCAGACTGAGCCGATTATCTAGGAGAAATGTAGAACTCCTTTTCGAGAATGACTGGTCCTCCCCATTTCCGACTACAGGACTCGATGGCAAAGACTTGTCCATAACCCCGCCACTACCCGAGGAAGATTTTGCGAGTTCTGGCCTAGCGGTGAGGATTTCCATCATCATACTCGACAGAAACGGCCCTTCAGCCTTCTTCCAGTCCTGGTAGGCTTCATCCGCATTGAAATCCTGGCTGCGAAGAGCGCCTGGCATATTAGCATTTAGGCGATTTTGGTATGCTTTAAGGTCCTTAAGGGCAGCCTCCTCAGTCCAATTCGGGCGCTGAGCATCTAAGTCGTTCTGGACGTCAGAGAGCGCTACTCCGAATATTTTGGCAACATCCTGAACCATGGGCATATCCTTGACATCGTAGGACAGGGGGACGGTCACTTCGATATGCTTTCCCGCATCCTGGCTCGTATCGATGTAGAGATTCTGATCGTTCGTAAGAAGCTTATTTTCGAGAGTAGTCAATCTGCTTATGAGCTCGCCTTTTTCTCCCTGAGCACGCAGGATGTTGGTGATTAGTCTCACGAAAAGGGCCACGTGCCTGTCGACGAGGAGTTTCCACGCATCATCGGTTTGGGTATGCCCGAGACCGCAAGCCTTGGTGGCGGCGGAATAGAATATTAAAACCAAGGGTTCGACCTTGCGCTCCTTATCAATGCTCTTCTTGAAGCTGGCTTCGGTAAAAGCAGTGTAGGCCTGAGCGAACGTCTTCTTGACGGCAGCATCATTGTAACCAGGGAGCGCCTCGGAGCCCCTGATTACACCCTCCATCCTCTTCAGGAGAGGGCCATGGAAGGAATGGGGCAGTTTGGCGCCTGTTGAGTTCCCCGGGACGAATTCCTTCATCAGATCGCCAATGTTGGAGGTATGGATTCGGGCCAGGGGCTTCGGCGCGGGAACCCATTGCTTTCGTTTGGCCTTGGGCTGGATGAGGTAGTGGAGGTAGGCGACGCGAAGAGCGTAGGAATAGGCATCGTCGTGGCTTACGACGAGTGGCACGGCGGAGGTGATGCGGCTCCGTCTGTCTCTATCGCTGCGGACACTCTGGACGCTCTGAACGCTGTCGATGCGTCGGCTGATGTAGGACTTCCTGGATGCGGACGACATGATGCGGGCGGGAAGGATTGTCAGGTACCAATGCTACAATGCTAGATCACGCTTGCGTTCGCGGTATGCACGGCGAGCATGGCAACTCAGCAAGTCTCTAGCCGGGCAGCTCGACGGACCACCTGTCTGGTATGCCTGCTCGCTACCCAAATGGTCTCGTGGATGGGAAAATATGCCGTGCTGAGCCTAAAAAGTACGAAGTGCTGGGTTGAGGACCCAGATGGACGGTTCAACGATGATAGGGGGGGGGGACGGTGAGGGTCTCGAAGGACGCGTGGCTGGACGTCGTGGAAGGCGAACGCTATGTCCTTCCCTTCTCACTGCTCGACGATCTCAAGGATTAAGGCAAACGTAACATTTAATTAGGTTTGAGGATTAGTAGGACAATTAAAGGGCAGGGCCGGGCAGGATTGAGGTGGTAATATGTGAGATATCTAATCCGTGGTGTAGCGTAGATCGGCATAGCGCTAGGTCTCGAAATAGACGCCAGGCAATGGCATGGTGTAGGTACCACCCATGGTAGGCTATAGCGCATGTAGGTACTCCTTACAGGTACATTAGGTACCTGGCTTGGGCCTGGCATCGGTATGCGTCGGTACGACCCTATCGTGCTAGACACACTGGGTGGTGTCACGATCATTCATTGGAAGAACGTCATTGCTTCAACTCCCAGGGGTCAAGAGGGGCGGAATAGGGCGACATGGTGGGGTTCACCGTTTCCAGTTCACCATTTAAAACGTGTAAATTCTGATGCGCCCACTTTTGTGATGTACCTACACTAGCGTGTGTCGAAGTTGAAGAGATTCTAACCCCATCAAGCAATGATTCTGTACGAGTATGTGTCAGGAGGTAAGGGACCTACCCGGTAGTTCTCCGTATGTACGGATTACTGCAGTCTGCGGGCAGTTGGTTCCGTAGATTCAGTCCCTACCTACCCGGTAATAATTACCTTAATGCCCGATGAACGAATGGTACGGAATCTCTAATACGAGTTGATGGTTGATGTCTGATCATTGGTGTTGAGTTGAATTTGTCTCAACTTGAGTTTCTGACCGATTCTGTTGCCTTGTGATAAAGAACTCATGGCTTTGTTCTGCTTTCCGCTAATCCAACCTTAGGAAGGTCGACGGTTAGAGTTGTCAACGTCCCCACGATTCGCGGACTCAGGAGACAACCTACCAACCACGTTATGGCAGTTGAACCTGAGCGGTGCAGTTGCTTCGAACACTATCCCATATTGCGTTACATACGAGTTAAGTGTTGTTGCCTTGGCTTGCTAACACTTGCACTTACGCCGTAAACTTCAAAAGGACACATAAGGTCGGTAGTCCGTAGTCGATGGTTGTTGCGTTCCCTTAGAACATTTGTGGCAAGATGAAACGATCGCGCCTCTTGCGATTAAACCATCTTGCTTCCTTCCTGCTTCGTACTAGATAGAATGGCCACCTAATCTGAAGTCTACAATTTTTCAATTCAGTCTTTCACCATCTACGCAGAGACATACCCTCTGAATGGTAATAGTAATTAACTTCTTTGTATTCTAGACGTTGGAAAGACAGGACAATGAGTTGATGACTGCCCGTGTTAGGTGCTGTACTTCCTACCTACATAACACCGGTATGCCTATTTATTGGTCTTTAAAGGGCGGTTAATGAATTAACACATGCATTGACGTTCGGGAGTCTGTATGAATCCAAACCGCCAAATTTCCTTGATATTTGCGGCATATGGGGTTCATCAATACTTCCTCGAGCCCTTATTGCAGCTCTCATTACGTGTATTCACTCATCGCCGGGAGCATTCACAAGCAAAAGGCACGGCTGACGTAACCAAGACGGACGGAGCCCTACAGTTCCATTTGTGCGACGGCAGCACTGAAACACCGCCTCAATTAAGCCTTTGTAATTCGTAGCAGGCACATGATTCCGTCGGTTGTACCTTACCCAGTCCGTAGTCCGTATTCCGTAGGCAGCAGGAAAAAAAAACAGAAGCGACGGCTGTGAAGGGCCAAGAACCAAGGCAGGTGCATGCGAGTGCGTGTGTGGCAGGGACGCTGAGGTCAATAACGGGCTACCTAATCGCCTTGCCTTTCTTCCTACCGCTACTCCAAACTCTCTCGCACAAACATCTCCCATGTCATTATTGGCACCTGCGGTCATCTTAGTATTCTGCCATGAAGCCTCTACCCTTGGAGTCAATTATAGCTTGTCTAGTACATATAAAGGCTTGGCTTCAACGTTAGCTTGGCTGCCCGCACCAATTGCGCGAGCCACACATCCTCCGGTCCCCTCAAGTGATCGATCCCGCATGCATACAATAATACATACACATACATCGCTCAACTCCTCTAACGCCGCTACGGATTATATCCTCCCACTTCGTATACATACGAATATTATCTCTGTTGCCACCGCTGCTGCACGCGGGCACGGTCTGATTCATATCCTTCCCACTCTGTGCGCGGCCTCTGGCCTGTGGCCCCTCTACAGAAAACACACCCGCCGTCCCATTCTTCATCCGCAAAATACACATACTCACACATAGTCTATCGTCTCTTTGTCTTTTGCCGCCATGGGCATCGTGAGCAGTCGCCCCGAAGATGGCCCTCCGATCTACCTGAGGGATCAGAATCGCTGTACGTCGACCCGTCGCCCATCGCTCGCCTGCTCGCCTGCGCGCATATCGTCCGCCTGTTCTTTGCTCTCCCGCTGACTGCTGCCAGTGTCGATATCATCTCTCGCGATCTCGTGCCCTCGCAAGCGTACTTCGATCATCATCACCCCGAACGCCTTTCCCGCCACTCGCGCCACCGTATTGCGCACCTCCAATGACGCCCCTCTCGTTGAATTTGTTCAGGTCCGTCGCCACTCTAGACGTCTCTTGGCCCAGTCAACGCAATTAATCTAATCTTCTACGGCTCTAGGACCCTGAACCATCACCATCGCCGAATTTTCTCCTCAAACTAAACAATGACGACGAACTCGTCTTCAACTTCACATTCATAATTCGGCGAGATGAAGGCAGCGCCCATACCGATACACAGATTAATAGCCTTACATATGTCTACGCATCGACCGAACGGGATCTCGATACTCTGGTCACACGCGAGTTTCAGGCGGACCCAAATTTGCACAAGAACGCCAATGTTGAACTCGTCGGCAACTACTCTACCGATGGCGGCACCTCAATATCTTTCGAATGGACATGGAAATGGAAACCTCCTAGGCCAGTCGAGGATAGGGGCGGCGGATGGAAGAATGTCTGCAGTGTGCGTTCCATTCCGTCTCCGATCGTTTCAGTACCCTGGGCATACACTTACTTCGTGACAGTTTGTTGAGTACGACGTTAGAGCCCACCGATTGGTCCCGCTCGCCACCTTCTCCTTCTGGGTTGCCAGTGAGTTTGCATGACAGGTGCCATATTGTCCATCGCCACGCTGACTTTATACTAGATACATCCCACAAATATTTCACCCCTGGCTCCCCGTCTTCACTTCAACTAGTTGTCCCGCCCAAGACGCGAATGTCTTCAGTGCAGTCCGCCGATTCGCGCATTAGAGAAGATGATGAGCCGCCGGACTCGCCATTCAATCCCTCGTACGAATTCCCGGCCATGGCGCCCGTGGCCTCTCATACCCGAGCAGAGTCGGTAAAGCTCGATCTTGCTTGCCCTCGACCGGGCGAAGACTTAACCGTGGGTGATGATGGCCCGGTATTCCGAGCGGCCCTTAAATCTCTGGAACTGAAGACTGGCAACATGCGCGTGCATATGAAGAAAGTGCTGAAGAAAGCCGAGCAAGCGCACGCCGCGCAGGTTGAGGCTAACGAAGCCTATATGGCCTTCATGGACGCCCTCCGGGAGGCATCCGGCAGTAATGCCAATGCAGTGCAGCCGATCATCGACCAGTACTTCAACAAAATAGCGCGCGAGATTCTGAGCTACGAAAGACAAAACGCTGCTAATTTGCAGCGAAATATAATCGAACCGATGACCAAGCTATATAACTACGATATCAAGCAGGCCGAGTCGAAGAAGCGCGATTTCGAAGACGAAAGCAGGGACTACTATAACTACGTTGCTCGGTATCTGGGTCAAAGGCAAGACCCGGTCAAAACTAAAAAGCTCGCGGACAGTGACAATAAATATCAGACGAAGAGGAAAATGTTTGAACTCAAACGTTTCGACTATTCTTCCTTTGTGCAGGATTTGCATGGCGGTCGAAAAGAGCAGGAAGTTTTGTCGCATCTAACAAAGTATGCCGACGCACAGGCAAGCATCTTCATGTCGACAGCAAAGCAAATCAACGATTTGATGCCGCATTTGAAGGCCCTCACCTCCAAGGTCCAGGACACGGATAAAGAGTACCAATACCAACGACGCGAAAGGGAGGAGAAAAGGCGTGTTTTGGAAAAGAGCCAGTATACTGAGCCAGACAACGCGATCTCCGGTCCTAACGCATCGGCATTCAATGGTGCTAATGGTTTCCAGCATACCTCGGATTCTGAACTTGTCCGCGCAGACAGCACTAGTTCTCAATTTAGGTCCGCGGCGATCCCCGGCAATTCGCAGCCGATGGCAACAGCTATAGTGGCAGCCGAGCTCTCCAGATCGCCAGGTAGTCTCAGTCTCGCCCACGCCCCTATCAGTAGTCCCGTACAAAACTCCAAATTTAAGGGGATACGGGATCTAGAGGAAAGAGACTTAGCGCAGCTTGCTATTGCCGAAAAGAACTCAACACAGCGTAAAGAAGGTCTGTTATGGGCACTGAACCGCCCAGGTTCCCACGTCGATCCCTTGTCACTGAACAAGCAAGGCTGGCACAAGTAAGTGTGGTTAGAGGCCCCGAGTGCAATTAATGTACTGACATTAGCAGGTTTTGGGTCGTCTTAGACCAGGGTAAGCTGTCCGAGTACAGTAACTGGAAGCAAAAACTCGACTTGCATATGGACCCCATTGACTTGCGGATGGCGTCTGTGCGAGAAGCCCGGAACGCTGAGCGCCGGTTCTGCTTCGAAGTCATTACACCCCAATACAAGAGAGTATACCAGGCCACCTCAGGAGAAGATATGAACAGCTGGATTGTATCAATCAACAACGCGCTCCAGAGCGCAATGGAGGGCCATGGGCTCAAAGAGAAGCCGGCGTCCTCGAGTGATTCGAACAGTCTCAAGCGTGATATTGGGTCTATATTGACGGGAAAGAGTTCTTCTGTCAACCACGGCTCGCACAGAGCACACGACGGACACGGCGGACACGGCAGCGGCGGCACTGTTCCATCCCGCCGCATCACTGTGGGAGCCCGGCCCATTGCAACGCGGGCGGTAAGTAACAACTATGACGACAGTCCCGACAAGTTACTTCAAACCATCCGCGACAGTGACCAAGGAAACTGCTGGTGCGCCGATTGCGGTAGTGGCTCAAAGGTCGAGTGGGTTTCCATAAATATGGGTATCATATTGTGCATCGAGTGCAGCGGTATCCATCGCTCACTTGGAACGCATATCAGCAAAGTCCGCTCGTTGACTCTTGATATCACATCTTTCACTCTTGACACAATTGAGATGTTACTCCTAATCGGAAACCGAGTTTCGAATATGGTCTGGGAGGCCAAGCTGGATCCAAGCCTGAAGCCTAGTCCTCAAGCTACACGCGAGCAACGTCTCAAGTTTATCACGATGAAGTATGTCGACCGGCTCTTTGTCGAGCCTATCTCTACAACTTTGTCGCGGTATGCAACACCCGACGAAACGCTCCTTGCTGCCATCAAACGCAATGAGTTCCAGGAGGTCATATATGCGCTTGCTCTGAGAGCCAATCCCAACGTCTTAGATAAAGTCCGGAATAACCATCCTATTTTCTTAGCCTTAGCAGCAGCCGATCCGGCCCCGCCGTCGCCGTCGCCCGGCGCGACCCCTACTGAGCGGCCGAAACCCGAGTCGCGTACCACTCCCTTTGCTATGGCTGAACTACTGATCCAGAACGGAGCTGAGATGCCAGCAACTCTTCCTACATTTCCCCTCAGCCGCAACGCGCAGTTGTATGTTGAGGAAAAGCGTGGTCGCTCGGCTGCTATCGAGGCTTCAGGCCTTTCACTACAAGGACCCATAAGTCCGACTCACGAACGCGCTCACCATCGCGATAAAGACGCACGCCTGCAAAAGCGGATCAGTGCAGGTGGACGGCTGGCTAAGTCGCCAATTCCGGAACGGTAGAAACGACGGATGTCAGGCCGCTCTTCTAGTATGTCATCCACGCCGTCCATTATAGCGCGGATGGGTCCGCGGAAGTCGCATAATGGTAGCTCTAATTCCACATCATCCACCTCCGAACGATAGAAACGGCGGTCGGATCGCATCCTTCTTCAGATACCCCACTTGAATATTTCAGCGCCATCGTGCCTCCCAATGCTGTGCCGTACCCGGCAACACATGACGCATTCTCTGCCCAACTCTACGATGGAATCACTGGCAATCATTGCTTTGTGAACCGATTGACGACTACGTTTATACTATTCAGGGGGGTGTTGTGCTTTTTTTATTGGGACTAGGTTACAGGTGAAGGCGCTACTGGATTTCTATCGATCATACAGCGTCCTGTTTATCCGGTGTTGGGTGTGTAACGACATGGCGTAGCTACAAATGGCTCGCAGGCATGGTAGTTCCGCCGAAACCACAGGCTCGGCACAGTCACAGGTTTACCCACGTTCACAAGCGCTAGATGTATTGGCTTGGGAACGACACTCTCAACGAAGAGTGAGAGAAGCCCTGTTGTTAATGGTGTTAGCGATAGGTAGGAGGTGAGGCTAGGGGAAATTCACGGGGGTCGTGGGTTTATATTGTATGAGAAGGCTCGTATAATTTTGTGTATAACGGAACCCGGTCATGGAGTCAGCGGTAGACTGGCCGGTCTATTATGAGTTGAATGGAATTATGACGAAGTGAAGACTCTACACCACACTTCACTTTTACCCCTTATTTGCAGATTGCTGAGTGCTTCTCACTGTTCATGTGCTTCTTCCTGGTTACGAGATGGGGTAAATGTAGAGTATTCGTGACCCTTGACCTCTATTATAACCCACCTCTTCTCGACAATAACAGGTCTTCTGCAACCATACCGTATCTTTCTATCAACCCTCTATAAGAAAGATGCCGACACCAACTGACCAAACACGAATCCAAACCCAATAGTGATACACAACATCCCATCCCATCCCCTATTCCTCCTCCCCCCTCCCAACAAGCCGGCCAACAATCTTCCCATGAATCCCCCTCCAATTCCCCTCCACCTGCCCCTTGACAATACCCAAAAGCAACCGGGAGCAATCAATCAATACATCTTCGACTAATTCCAATCCTCCCTCAACCTCTCGCACGCTCCAAAGCGTCTCCATGACGACGCCCATCGGACTCCGGATGCGCACCCAGATACCGGACTCGTGGTTGACGAATTCCTCACGGCTGATTACGGTGCTGCTCCAGACGGGATTGGGCATGTGGTCGATTACTTCGTAGGTTTGGATCGGGCTTAGGGGGGTTAGGGTGGAGGGCAGGGAGGGGGGTGGGGGGTGCTGGGGAGGGATTTGTGGGAGGCGTGGTGCGGGTCGCAGAGGATGAAGAATTCGTCTGGGGAGGGTTAGAATTTTGGGTCTCAATTCGGTTTCGTGATGTTTGTTGCGATGGGAATGAGAGGAGGGACGGGGATGGACGGGGAGAGTGAGACAGGGAGGGAGGGTAAGTGAGACTCACGATCATGTAAGAGCGCGACGGCATCTTTCTTAGCCACGGTCGCCGGGATCGGGGTCTTGTTTATGATTTTCGTCTTGCTGTTGAGAACTGTGTGTGTTGTTAGTTCTTTTGTTTGTTTGATGGTTCGGTTTCATGACGGATGGATGTGAGTGAGGTGAGTCGGAGTCATGATGATTCTGGTCGCGTTGAGATACACGCATACGATAGTACCATCATAAATGTGCCTTGCTCTTCAAGATGAGTTTCACCGCGTGGTGATACGCGCTCAGAGTAAAGCTCATCACTGAGATGTGAATGAATGAGACGACTTACACGACATCGTGAGGGATTTAGCTAACTCCGCAGACCAGATTCTCAAGTTCCGTTCTTTCGTCAAAATCACCGTCTCAATCTCTTTGTCCTGTTCCTCGTTGACACGTAGACTTTCTTAAAGGTGAGAAATGAGTGGACGTAACCTCGGTGTGCACACAGACAGGACAGGATCTACGAACGTAATAAATAAAGGATCTCTCTCCAAAAATAACCTCGGCATTCCTCCGAGTTGCTTACGTAGTCTTCCTACCTATTTAAGGGCGGGAATTCACCAGTACAAACACCGTCATAATCAATTCCTTTTTTTCATTTCAAGTAATCATAATCGTAGGTCCGAATCCCCACGCAATTCATCACAATAATAGGTTAGGTAGGTATTTCGTAGTCAGAGAGAGACTATATGCCAATTATCCCCCTAACAAGGACATGATAAAATATATCACTTTATCTTTTGTTTTGTTTTGTTTTCGTTTCTTTTCGTTTCAAGGACTGTAGACCTCTTTAGAGAGAAATACACATCATAATCATCATCAGTCCCCATAACTTCATCTTCTAGGAGGGGATAATCCTCTCCCTCCTGGGGGGCAGGTAAACCACATGACGCATTTCTGTGATGCGTATCAGGCAAAAGAGCCCTCGTTACTTGAGTTTCATCTCATGCGCCTTTCCTTAGCCCGTAAACATCGCGGCCCGCCGTATCTAGTCGTCCAAGTTTATCACCGGTACTGACCCCATTGCCGTGGACTGCTGCATACGGGCCTTGCCCGCGGCAATGGCCTTAGCGTGGCCTGCGTTCTTTGGAACCGCAGCTTTGGGGTGCGCTTGCTTCGACACAGACGGTGATCTTATGGCCAAAGGCCGGATAGCATCATCTATCTTCTTGATGAGTCCTTCCACCACGTACAAGTCTGCAGCCACACTTGTTCCCAGGAAGTGCCATTCCCTGTTGCTTTGTGTCCACGTTCTCTGGAGGAGTTTCATAAACTCGTCGTTGGGAACGGTCTTACTATTATCAGGCATGGCTTCCAAAGCCTTCTTGGGGCTCAGCTCTTCCCGATAGATATACCACTCATATCCATCGTGGTGACTCTGCAGCTTGATGTGCAGAGTCAAATGGCGGTCCGTTTCCTTGACCAAACCCATCGTGTACTTAATCGTGTAGCAATCCAGTGAGGTAACGGTTACGTCGACGCGACCTTGGCCGCTCGCCGTCACGGGCTCCCAGGCAGACTCCACCAAATCAAGGGCCCGATGTATCGGTAATGTGATCGAGAGGAACCATGGAATACCCCTGAATCCCTCTTTAGAGTTGATTAGCCGATTGAATTGCTCTGCGGCTCGCACTTGAGGGTTGCCCTGGTCCAGGATTAACTTCATCGTGTCGCTTTCGAGATCTAAACTAGCCGTCCAGCGATGCGCATTCTGTTGGGCTTCGATCAATGACGACCGCGACTGATCCGTGTAGCTGAACTTGATGCTATTCAGCATGATCTCTTCGCAACTCACATCCCGAGAGCTCTGCCGAATAGAATCGATGCTACTAGCAAGTCTGCTAAGTGCTTGGAGGCGGTGGGCCAGCGTATCTAGAACGGACGCTCCAACATTTGCCTGGATCAAGAAGGCAAATACACCGAGCCGTTCATTAAACGCGACGTCGTCTGCGACGTTACCTTTGAGCGGTCCAAATCTCGACGGATCCGCAACCTTGACACGAGCATCCACGACTACATCAAACTGATGTTTGTTGTCACCTTCAGAGGATCCCATGTCTGCCGTGGTACTGGACAATTGCGGCAGACGAGTCGTCAGATCCTTCATATTTATCTCAACAGAGTCAAGAGCCCACGAGGATAACGTCTTGCTCACATCGCGAGGATGATCGCGGTTGAGTATGTCGGATAGCTTTACTTTGATAGATGGAATCTTCATGTTGTCTGGAAGCCTGGGATTAATACAATCAAGGACATCGTACTTAATCTTCTCCTTATGCATTGCTCCAAGTATACCAATATGTGATATGATGGCGCTCGCAAGGAAGGTCAACTCGGAAAAGAAGTTGTCCGAATATCGAGGCGCGCCGGGGCTCAGGGGCATACTGGCATAGTTCGTAATCGTGTTGACATCTTCAACGCCCTTAACGCCCGTAATGCCCTTGACGACCTTAACGCTCTGGATATCCGGTTTCTTGCCGCTTTCACCGCCCATGTTAATACAACTTGTTTACGTGCATGGGAGCTGAACAAACAGAACTTACATCTCAGTCAACCACCATTTATCCTCGCTTAGACTCTGCGCCAGCAAGATGTACCAGTTGTCTGGCAAACCACGACGCTTAAGCCATAGGAGCTGGTGATTTCCCCTCGTCCCTAGGAACTCTTTGGTCGCTTCAGCTTTGACGGGGGGCACATTACATATATTCCAGCCCATGGTCTTTCCACGTCGGTTGAGCTCGTCTTCGACGAAGTGACACCTGAATCTCTCAAGTAACAACACTTGCTCGGTCGCAGGTCTCTTTACCTCCTTATTCAGCTGATACTGTAGATCGAAATTATTTCTCGCCTGTGGGATGGCCAGGAATGAGCCTGTGATAGGGGCGATTTTGATGTTAAGATGGTGTTCGAAGCCTAGCTGCATCGTCAAAACAGACTCGCCGGGATTCTCGTCTGCTACATTGAGCTTAAGACCAGCTTCCCGCCGAGCAAACCGTCCCTGCACCTTCAAGGCATCAAATAAGGACCTCAGGATATGGCCAACGTGCTTTCCGATGACGCGGTTTAACAAAGCTTCGGTCGAAATGACCTTGTCGTCAAGCGGAATGTCGGCGTCCTTGATTTCAACGCCATCTCTGAACCAACGCAGGCTCAAGCGACTGGAAGCGTTTTGACTAGGTGGCGCGCCGGGTTTCTTGCCGCTCGAAACACCCATGATAATATAACTGTGAGGGCCATCAAGAGGCTGGCGCCCAGACCAATAGTGTATAGCCATGGCACGTTTGAGTCGCTCGACCTGCACCATGTGTGACCAGCGGCCCTTACTCAACTCCATAGCTTGACGCACATACTCGGAAATCTTGTGGGTCAAGACGAATTCGTGGAGGAATTTGTAACATCCTAATAACCCGTCTTTCAGCAGGGCTTCGTTGACCTTGAACTCGAGGAAGTCTCTCAAACGGTCGGACAACTCTTCAGGCGCTGGTTGAAAGGCGAAGCGAAAATCAATGAACCAAAACTGTTTCTCCGGATCCTCATCCGCGATCGTGAGGTCGACTTCAAATTCACCAGGCACCTTAAAAGTTACACGACCGGAGTTGATCTCATAGTCCTGGAATTGTTCCGGTATGTTCTCATGCTCATCGAGATTCAGACGGATATGGAGGAGCGTATTGAGATTCTCAATCCAATGTAACTGCTCCGCTGGCGTTAACTCGGGCGGTTCGATATAGTTGAGATCGGGCATCCAAGGTGCTTGACCGGTAGACATCACATAGATAGCAGTGCGAATATCTGGATTCGGAAGTCTGGCAAAGGTAAGGTCTCTCTTGATGTTGATCATGTAATCGAGTGAGGCCTGGTATATGGAGCGCGTCTTGTTGATGTGATGCATTAAGTCGACTAGCTTGCTTACTGGCTCGGCCTTTCGACTCCAGTTGGCTATGACCAAAGCCTTCACCCATTCGCCATGGCGTTCCTGGACAAACTTAAGCAGCCTGGATTTTTTATTGAGATTCTCTGGTGAAGTATCCTCGGCAGAGGCGTCAGCTGTTGCGTTACCGTTTATGGCAGACGCCGGGAGAGGCATCTTCGCCAAAGCCGCGATCTCATCGCTAAGCTGATTATGTGTCTGCTGCGCGAGGCGAGAGAGAAGAACACTCAGCGGTACATAGCCTTGCGTGATGTGTTGTATCTCATCTGGCAGATCGTTCATGCGGGAGGAGCGTCCGGCGCTGCTCCCGGCATCATTGGCGACGCCATTGGGAGAATCCCGGGCGCCGTTCATAAGTGAGCCATTGCTGCGATCGTGGTTTGCAGAGAGTGAATTCGTGCCGCCGTTCTCCATGATGACAACACCGGGCATCCTAGGCAGGGCTTCCCCCTTCCGCCAATGAGGCGCGTGAGCTTAAGTGCTAGTCGCAAGCACAGAGACAGAGGTGTTGCAGGAAGCGGCCGTAGGGAAGAGACAATGGGCGCTACAAGGCATGTGGGTTCGTGCGTGGATGCGCGCAAAGAAGGGAACCTTCGTTGGGTCACGAGAGAATCCCAGGAGCGTTGACCGGGTAGACGCGATTGTCAACTGGCGATGGCGACCGGCGGTGGCGATGGCGATGGCGATGCTACACCGAATAGCGGCGGGGATCTCGTGATGACGGTCAAGGATCGTCAAGGTTTTCTTCAGGGGTCTTCCTGAATATATAGAGGGGACTTCGGTCGTGATTTGATGTTGCTAAAGAGATATTCTCTATTGGCTTATTGGTCGAGGCGCGAGGTGGGCTGGAATCTCACGAAGACTCGTCGGTTCGTGGGGAGAAAGTCGGTCGGAAGAGAGGATCGTGTCGAGTCTGGCGGATTGAGGAATTAAAGGTCTTTCTTAGATGGAATAATCAAATAGTGATCGAGGCACAAAAAAGTCGCGATCAGCCAGAGCAGCCTAGGGTAGCTGCATGTAAACGAAGATGGGGGATCGATACGGTTGACGGGAGGATGTGAGAGAGATGGTGGTAGATGACGCGGAGAAAGAAGTCGAAGTCTTAATCGACAAAGAATGCCTGCCCTGTAGTGGTGGTAGAGGTTACTCGTACGCACCCAACAACGCACCCAACGCTAAGGAAGATAGGTACCTACGGAGTGGTATCCAGCGGTTGCCGGTGGGTCCACTCGACGGTAAAATACTAGGCAAGTGCCTTGTTCGGGGCGTTTACCGGCGGTACCTGCCTAGAACATTTACAGGTTCATCCACATCTGGCTCTAGCGTGATGCACCCTTAGGTAATCATTTATGCTTGTATCAAATGAAGACGTTTGCTTTACATGCATATTATACGGGGAAATCATGATACGGAGAGAAAGTTTCCCCAAAACCGTAACTCCGGTCAGTATTCCGTATTCCGTATTCCGTAACGAATTACGGAACAGACCATTTTTACGATCTGCTACCCTGCTGGTGATCCCGACATGTACGGTACTTCATCATCATACCAGCTACCAGGTTATCTTGAAAAACACACGGCTTTGTTAATCGGACGACGTAGTTTTCGACTTCTGCGTGCTTCAAAGCATGATGTACGGATTAGTGTCGATCATCACGATCTTTCACACCGGATTCCAACATTGTCTTCTACTTAGATCCTGAGGGTGTTCGCCTCTGGATTGTAAATATATTTCCAACCGCCATTACTACCTGTTCGATGAAACAGTGCTCAATGTTGGATGAGAACCCTCAAGTATGAATTAAGATATCGTCAAGAGTCGACATCAATTCCATGCAGACGGACCTGTCACCAGTACATATGCCAGCTCAGCCACTTGCATGCAGGCGTGTGGAACAAGTTCCTCCTCATGAAGAGACACTGGTATTGGGTCTATTTTAAGGGAGCTGCGTATCATAGGATACTGCTCGGTCAAGTTTTGCCCTGGACTTGTCTCAAACCGGGCATCCAATACGAGGAGAGAGTCGCCCTGCGAGTGAGAAAAGTAAGAGACAAAAAGGAGACAAGGGAGATTATTGGTCGATACTCCAAGGAATTCTCACTTGTCACAAGCATTGGTGAATCAGGTTGACAGAGACGTGCAAACCTCTGTTTTATCCTGTTTTATTTCCCCCTTTTTCGATATATGGACGCCAGGCCTTAAAGATTCAAAAACTATAGACGACGATCTCTTTTACACGTTCTCCTTCGCCAATGCCTCAAATCCTTGAAGCAAATCGTCCCGCAGATCCTCCCATCCCTCAACACCAATACTGACTCTCAGCAGACGCTTGTCGACGCCCGAGTCGGTCATGGCGCGCCACTCAATAAGAGACTCGACGCCGCCCAGACTCGTAGCGTGATGGAACAAGTTCAATTTGCTCGGGAGTCTCTTCGCGGCATTCTCGTTCTTCATGTACAGGGAGAAAACAGGGCCGAATCCCTTCGGCATCTGTCTCTTCAGCCAGGCGAGTTCCTTGCCCTCGCTACTCACCTGCAGACTAGCGTGCTTGATCTCGGCGACAAGGTTGCTGACAATGCTACCCTCGCGAGTCCGCTCCGTCTCCATCCACCGGATCAACTTCTCAGCGTCGGCGCTCTGCTTGACGACGCGCAGCTCCAGCGTGCGCAGACTGCGAATGCCGAGCCATCCCTCAAGACTGCCCATGACCGAGCCCAGGAAAATGCGCTCCGTCACTAGTTCAGGAATCCACTTCTCCGCGTGCTTCGGCGCGACGGCCAAGACACCGCACAGCATGTCACTGTGGCCACCGAAATACTTGGTACCGCTGTGCATGACGATATCGACGCCAAAGTCGAAGGGGTACAGCAGCGGGGGCGGCGCAAAGGTGGCATCGACGGAAAGAATGGCGCCCGTGCGGCGGGCCTTCTCAGCGTAGTACTCGAGGTCGCGCGCCTCACCGGTCGGGTTCAGGGGCGTCTCGACGTGGATGAGATCACCCGGACCCAGCTCTTCATCAGCGCAGTCGAGCTCTAGCTGCTTCATACCCGTGAGCTTCGATAGCACTCTGATCACACCGTGGCATCCGTGGTAGCCACCTCCAATGGCAATGCGCTTCGGGTTCAGATACACGAGCATGGCGTGGAAGGCGGAAAGGCCCGAACTGTAGGACAGGGCCGGGCCCTTCAGAATGGACGTCAGGATGGCCTCGAAACGATGCGTGTTTGGCGCGGATATCCGCGAGTAGACGTGTGAGTCATAAGGGTTGTGCGACTGTTGGCGTGGCGATCAGTTAGCGCTGTGTTCTTGTTTAGTCGTGATCCAACTGGAAAAGGGGCTCGAGGCTTCTCTAGAGCCGCAAGATGGCGCTTTGCTTATGTCCGAAAGAGCGCACCGCTACGATCCGGAGATATGGTTCAAGAAGCAAGGAAGACGTCTTACGCTTGTGGTATTCATGTAGCCCAGGTCGTCAGGATTCCGGCTGTACCGAAACGTGGTCGAGACGTGCATGGGCGGCGCCACGGCATCGTGGGAGTTCAGGTAGTCGTCGGCGTGAACGGTTTGCGCCGAAATCGACAGATGCTGAAGCCTTGATGCCAGGGCCGTGGCATCTTGCTTGGCGCCGTTCGCGTCCCCGCTTGCCATTTTGCACGTTCGTGAAGTCTGTGAGGGATGAAGTCTTGATGTTCGTTTTACCGTGAGCTTTCCGGGCTTCTCGCCACGAAGCAGAGCAACTTTTCTATATAAATATACAAAAATTTGACCAGAGGGATGTGAAGAGTAATCCATAAAAGACTATGGCTGACATCGAGGGAAATGGTCGATGATGCAAGCCGGTCGCGGCCGATCGGGCACGATAATTCCGTAGCATCGACCTTAATTAGTCCCAAGACCCCACCCGCGTCTCGGCGGAAAACCGCGGCTCAACGGAGCGTCTTCCGTGAGACCGAACCGCAAAAAATGCCTGTTAGGTAGACCGTAGGATCGTGGGCGCCGGTATCGCTTTTTCAACGCCCTATTCATGCCAATCTCATCTGGAATCGATTTCTCATAGCCGTCGATAGCCATACCAGGTTTTACCTATTGGGACAGATCTGACACGGGATCTGAGTTCAGGTATTCTTCCGTACTTAGGAGTCCGAGTATACGGAATACCATAGACACGGAGTTCCGTGCTCCGTAAATGTGGATGCTCGGGGATAGAAAGAAGGACATTACACCAGACTTCCATAATGATGGGCACCTCGATGTTGCTAACAATTGACAGACAGCGTTATTGATCTTTCAGTTCTCTTCTAAGCATTTTCTCAGTCGCAGAAATGCGTATATCCAGTTCAAAACGTTCGGATACGGTATTTCATTTCTGGTTTGCTGTGTGATCTCTAGTTTCACTATTCGACAATGAAGCGAAGCAGTTGGCGATTTGGCACAATGGAGAACAGGACTGAGGAAGGTCTCGTGATTGGCACAATAGAAAAAGTCCCGCCATGAATATTGTACGGACAATCAATTCTTTGTCGGTATCATTGATGCATGTGACTTCGACTTCTGCCGCCTGTGAATTCAGGCGGCCAATGTCAGTCTGCATCACTCTACCCAGATCATAATGACATTGCCGGGAAACCCCCGGGCTGTCTTCTTGCGATAATGGCGCTTCAGATCGCGTGTGGCCAAAATATATCGAAGCCGTCGGACTCGATCGTGCTGCTGGTCGGTCCGGCTATTACCAGCTTGAGTACGGAATACTGCTATCAGCCGGCGCGGAAAAAAAGCACCAGAGTTCGTAGCTTCAAGACCTTGCCCCTGAACGTCCGAAGGTTCTTTTCATAATCTTCAATGGGCTCATGATCAAGTGTGTTTGTCCTCAGTGGGGAGATTGGCGAGCACATGCTCAGCACGATAGCAGATCAAGGACAACTTAGACCCAGAGTTGAAGCTTCGTTCCTGGGCGGATCTTGGACTCTGGGACGTAATGAAGTGATGAGGCGCTTCCTGTTTTCCGTTGAGAGAAACAATTGGTATTGAAAGGCAGAAAAAAACAATTCTCCTCGTATCAAACGCCGCGCCAATGCAAAAACAAAGGTATAAGTGCCACAACTCCTTTAAAATGCAATGCGTCTCTTCCGTCCAGTGTACTTGGAGGTCGCCTTGACGACCTTGCCCTTGCGCTCCATCTGCTCCTTCTTGCGGATGATCCAGGCTTTGCTGCCCTTCTTGATCTCGCCCTTGCCGCTCTTCTTCGACACTCTGTGGTCGTGAACCTCGACGCCGTCCATACCCTTAACAACACCCGTAATATCACCACCCTTCTCCTCAAGCGCACCACCACCCACAGTCAGGACCAGGTAGTACTTGACGTTCTTAGTCTCGGGGTCGTCCTCGAGCAGACCGGCGCCAAAACCAGCCTTGACGGCAGCACCGGTAATCATCTTCTTCTGCTCGTCGTTCTTGGGGTAGAACTGGCAGACAGCACGACCTCCTCGCTTCAAGCTCGCATACAATCCGTCAAAGAAGCGCGATAACCGACCCAGGGGCGAGATATCGCTGCTTTCGGCGTTACATAACCACTGGATAGCACTGATACTGATCGCGGCATCGAAGGTACCGGCGCGGAAGGGCACGCCTTGGCCGATGTCGGCCAGCATCAGGTCGCCTTCGACGTCGCGTTGCAGCGCAACATCCAACATAGACGCCGAAATGTCCATTCCTATCCAGGTGTGCGGGCCACCACTTTCGGGCGATACTGCCGATAGGATCTCTCCGGATAAGCCGCTTCCACAGCCGACATCGAGGATAAACGAGGGGTATTTGAGGTCGAGCAGCTCGAGCGCACGCTCTGTCATGGACGCCTGGATGTTCTGGATACGGGAGGACGTTGTGTATTTGCGCGCTTCGGTGTCGTCATAGTGAATGTCCGCGGACCTGCGAAGTGATGCGTGTAAGTGGGATGTTGTTTAAGTGGTGGGGGGGATCGTGAAGGAGGGGCCTGTGGGTGTGTACAGTGTATCTTCTGGCCGCGACATCTTGTCAATTGGATTAGGGTCGTGCGTATATGTAGTTGTTGTCTGGTTCGGGGGTGTCTTTCGTCAGTGAGCTTGATTGCGATCACATGAATCTGTCTTGGTCGCAAGATGAGTAGGTGCCGGTTCGAGAAAGGCAGGCATCGTCCTTCACCTTACCCGATAAGAGGGCCGTTCAACAACTTTTTGGTGGGTCCCATGTTATCTGCGCGCGTCTTATCGGCATCTTATCAGACTCCGGACAATTGCCGGTCCAGGGGCAAAACTTACTCCAGCTTAGGAGTTACTCATTACGTAAAAGATAATTACCTAATCACCGAGGGGACAGGGAGAGGAGCTCAGGTGGAGTCATGGACTTGTTGGGACACGCTTCATCTCATCCGATCACGTCTCGTTATTTCGACAACTTACAAGCCAAGTCAGTACGGTTGGTATCTCACCATAACCACAGCAATTGTAACGACGATGCTCACATCGCCATTCCTAGCAATATGTGGATCTTGCCTCTTGTCGGCTATCTAGGCTCTGTCCTGGGCTTTTGTTTCCTGACGTTAGCAATTGGTACGTGATCCTGAAGCGCCTCTCTCAGAGAATCTCTCCGAGACACCTTGTACAATGCCGCAATGCCATCCATCCGTGATCCCACAGAACAGAATTCTCATTATCTACGACGATGCCACAAGTCCCATACATCCAAGAACCTGTGCCCTATGCGCATGCTGTACTTATCCGACTGACACGTTACTCTCCGCAGCCTCGGGCTTGTACTACCTCTCCGAACTGGTCGAGGAGCATACCGTTATCGCAAAGCGACTTCTCACGAAACTGATATATTGCATTATCGGCATCCAAGTGGTGCTGTGGGTGGTCGATGGCCTCCCTCTGGTGTTGTCATTTATGAGCGTCGCCTCCCATCTTGTCTATTTGGGAAACATGCGACGCTTCCCTTTTGTGAAGTTGACGGACCCCCTGTTCCTTACTTCATGCGGTACGCCCAATTTTCCCAACGAAGCTCGATTAAGTCTTGTCTTTCGGACCTTACTAAAACTCGCGACAGTTCTCGTCCTTGCGAACCACTATTTCTGGTTCCGACACTTTTCCGACGCGCAGGCGCGATCCTACTCCCGCTTGACATCTATGTACGACCAGCCTGAAGTACCGAGCTTTACTGAGATCGCATCGTTCTTCGGCATTTGTGTATGGCTTATACCGTTCGCCCTCTTTGTCAGTCTGTCGGCAAGCGACAATGTCCTGCCTACGATCGGTAGCGAACAACCACACGACGATAGTGGAAAGAACAAGCGTCAAGGCATGATCAAAGTAACTGTCGACTACGTCTTATCGGGCCTAGGAGAAGTCGGTCGGTTAGCAGGGTGGAAGAAGCCCGAGGAACATTTCTAAGAAAACAAAACCAAACAAAAATCCACTACGAAATTGGAACCCCTGGTCATCTTCATCCATACCATCGCGCCATAAGTTATTCAGTGATAGGGTGTCATTCATGTTCGATGCAAGGTTTGAGATCTGCTCTCGTTCATCGCTGCGTCGAATGCTAACGTAGACCGTCTGTTAGCCTGCCTTATTATGATGCTGTGCTACTGTGCCTGCATGTTTCACGGCTTCTTGAGATCGTCCGATCACCTCTAGAAGCAATGTAGTAAACCGCAGTCCGAAGTGCCTACTAATCTCAGGTTTCAGGACGGTGACAGAGCGATGACATTCATCTCTTCCTCATTACCAGCCGCCAGACTAACATGTCGTCCTTTCTGTCTACGGAATATGTGACCTTCGCGGGGTTTGTGAGACGGCGCCTGGTTGTAAATGGAGAGAGTGTGCGTATACCCCCTATTCCAATTCGCGCAACTGCAATTTTATGATGACTACTCCAAATTCCTTGCTAGATTGTATTTGAGTCATTGACTTTGATGCGAATATTTGGGTTTCACTGAACAGCGGTCGTTTCTCAGTACTTCTTCTGCCTGCTTGAATTAGTTGGCTCTTGCTGATTGATATACAATGCCACAGCTAAATTGACGGCCCGTTCGGCTTCAGGGGGTTACTACAGTTTTGTCCTCTTGATGCGCCAGAATACGAAAACTATTTCGTAGACACGATGAAAATGGTTGCTTCTCCGTGGGGGAATTTCAAGGCCCCTGATTCAAGGTGAGAGCGTGATGGCATTGTAGTAAGAAAGTCCAAAGCCATCGTACTGCGGGCTGATATTGATCGCCCGAGTGTTCTGTATATAAATATCTTCGTATCGACGTATGTTTTGTTTTACCCCTATTCAGTCGATGACCTCTATTACCTGCACAAGTCTGGGTTTAGTCTCCTCAAGATTCATTCACTTAGCAGTCATGTGTTTGAAAAGAACCATTATATTGGTTAGTCTATGCGAGGGTATCTTTGAGTATTCTTAATACATGCCATCGGTGAGGATGGCATGGTATAACACCGCTGGTAACTTTTGATGTCAACGATCCTCCAGCAAATTCATGAATTGCGCAACACTTTTACACGCTTCTCTACTGTGCCTGGCTCATGGTCTGCCCACATGGTTTTGATGTAGCACAGAAATCTCGACTCATGGGAGAGTAAAGGTTGCCAGACCAGACATATTGCGGGTTGAAGCTCCCATTCTTTTCCCGCTTCGTTAGAGAAACATCGGTGAGTTCTAATGGCGAAGGTGAGGTATAATACGCTGGGGATCCTGGGAAACGCCGTTCTCTCGAAGTTTTAGAACGGGGTAGATGGTTGCAGTCTCCCATTCTGCACGCTCCCGGACCACGAGAAAGCATGTCCGACTAATATGTACAGCGCATCGTGTGTCGCAAGGCAGATTCAGCCCCAAGTGTCAGGCGCATTCCCGATGAATATGCAACGATCACAGGCTATCCTGTCTGAGATCGCGATTATTTTTTGTTCTTCTTCTTCTTGGATCCCTTGGACTTCGAACCCTTTTGACCCGGCTTGCTATCCGCCGGCGATCCGTACCGATCCATATTTTGAACGTCGAACTCCGACTTCTTCGCGCGGAAGAGCATCATGGTGACCCTCGCATCCTCGATACTAGAATGTCTTCCCTTCTGGAGATCGTTTAAACCAAGCACTTTGTCCGCGAGAATCTTTAGCGCCGGCTTCGGGCCGTGTCCGTACTGGCGATAACTTGCATGCCGCGATGTATCGCGGATATGCTGTCTGGGATGGCTCAGCTCGAGCACGGCCAAATCATGGCGCACGTCGTGGCCGACGAGAATCCGGTCCTTCAGGAGATCGGCAATGGCAGCTTGTACCTCGTCAAAAGTCCGCGCAGACGGCGCTTCTAACATGTGGCGCGTGATTCCCGTAATAGGCGTCCGGTAGTTCGTCACCGGCTCACGCGGCATGACAAAGGAGTCATAGATCTGCTTGCCGTGGAAGTCGACACAGCTTACGCGTGCTAGCGCATGGTCCTGTCCGCCCGGTCCGATGCCGACCATCTCGCAGTCTATCGCGATATACTTTCCGACTTCCGCGCCGGGCGCGCGACCCTCGTTGACTCGGGCCCGGTCCTCTGCGATGTCGGAATTTGTCACAGCAGCAGAAGTAAAAGGTTTGTTTCGTCTAGACCCCAGATTGTAGGCCTCAGCCAGATCCTCGGCGGTCAGGTCATTCTCCTGTGCCCACAACGCGAGCGATGGCGTAACAGTCGTTGTCGTGCCTTTCTCTACGACCGACGACTGGGTTACGCCCATTTTTGAGTCCGCTTTCTTGTTGGCGCCGTTGGGCTTCCTTGTTGTCTTGAGAGGATGTTGTCTCCGAGGGGCCTGCGAAGAAGAAGTGCTTCCTGTTTTGGACTTCTTGTTCGCCGGGACCTTTGCCTCCGTGGGGTCAGAAGCTTTGCGTTTCTTGCTCTCCCCCGGTGGCTTTGACTTGCATGAAGAGGCTGGAGTGGCTGATGAAGACTCGGCCTTGATCTGTGCCTGTAGTTTCTTCCAATTTGATGAGAGTTCTTGTGCCATTGTCCTTGCTGGAGTAGTAGTGCTGCGCGCGTTCGCGAGATCTGCAGTGATACTATCACTTGTCGATGATCAGGCGACTCTTAAGCGTACTCGATGCGACTCTTTGGCTCTATCATTCGCAATATAGAAACAAATCTCCAAATGACAAAAAAAGGTCTCTTGAAAATGCACGATCACGATTTATGAGATGTGAACGGGATGAAGAGTGAGCGATGGTTGAATGAAATTTGATATTCTTTCTTGGGCACTTTCAAACTTATGGGGCCGAGAGTCCTGTTTAACTACATAGACTTCCATAGAGGGGTATGTATCTACAGGGTATATGTAAAAATCTGATCATGCAACCACTTAACGCGCCCCGATTTAAGACGCGAATCGGCGCGACGCGACGTGGAAATAGTAAAATAGCCCCTCTCCACTTTCTTTTTCTCGGCATTTTCGATCGACCCAAGTCAAGTTCCTTCGCGCTGCTGCATTTGGAGTTTTAGCGAATCTCGAGTTGCGAACGGATTACTTTGTCCTATTCTCTACGGATTCACTATCCTGCCATTCTCTTCTTCGTTCCGACTCCTTCACTCCTTTTCTTTAACCCCATTTGCGATCATATAAAAAAGGAAGAAAAAATATTCGGTCACAATGGCGACGCCAGCCGGCCTCCCTATGTCGGATGCTCCCGCGTCGACCCCCAACCCGAGTCAATTCCAGCGTGGCTCCTCTGCGCGACCACGGGCACCACCCTCAGAAAGCCTTGCTGCTGCTAGTGAGGATGGCGGCGAAGGGTTCGCCGATGATCAGATTCCTGCCAACGTGAGGAAACGGAATGACCCTTCTGCTATTCCTCGCGTCGAGGATCGCATTGGTATTACGGTCCAGGATCACTTTGAAACGTTCATCGAAGAGTACGTCTTCACTCTCACAGTTGGAAGGGGTTGAGAACATGGGAAGCAGATGTGAACTGACAATACGTGCTCTTGCTCTCTTATAGATATATCGAGGATCCAGTCATCCTGAGCCAAACCCCGGCGTCGAGCAGGACGACAGACAAAATTTACGTTGCGCAGATTCACCACATGCGCTTGAACCAGCTCTCCACTTTCTACGTCAACTACGACCATGTCGCTTCGTTCCAGAATGGCGGTCTCGCCAATGCTATCAACACGCAGTATTACCGATTCCTCCCCTTCCTTACCAACGCCTTGCACAACATGATCGCCAAGTACGAGCCGCAGTACTACCGTGAGCACAAGCAGGCAACGACCTCCAGCGGCCAGACAACGTCGGGCATGAGCAACATCATGTCCAGCAGCCAACCCGAGCCTCAAACCGGTAAGTTGGGAAACCAGCAAACCGACAAGACTTTCGCCATTGCCTTCTACAACCTACCTTTGGTATCGAGAGTCCGGAGTTTACGCGCCAAGAACATTGGTCAGCTCCTGTCTATTTCCGGAACTGTCACGCGAACATCAGAAGTTCGACCCGAGCTGGCACTGGCCACCTTTAACTGCGAGGCCTGCCACGCCGTGGTCCCCAACGTTGAGCAGACATTCAGATATACGGAGCCTACGCAGTGCCCGAACGAGGAATGCGGTAACCGCTTGGCATGGCAGCTCGATATTCGGCAAAGTACCTTTGTTGACTGGCAGAAGGTGCGCATTCAGGAGAACAGCTCTGAAATACCTACCGGTAGCATGCCTCGGACGATGGACGTCATCCTTCGCGGTGAAATCGTCGATCGTGCCAAGGCAGGTGAACGGTGTATTTTCACGGGTGCCCTGATTGTGGTGCCGGATGTCAGTCAACTTGGTCTCCCTGGTGTTCGTCCCACCGCGATCAGAGACGACCGCAACGCCGCCCGCGGTAACGACGTTGGTGGCAGCGGAGTCTCAGGTCTGAAAGCCCTTGGTGTGCGCGATTTGACATACCGTCTTGCGTTCCTTGCCAACATGGTAACCCCTGATTCTACCACCTACGGCCAATCAAACCGAACAACCCAGGACATTGTGAACTCATTGACAACAAACTCGGTTGAGGCGGCAAAGACGGTCGACGAGGCGCAATCTGCGATTTTGAACTCGATGACGCCCGTTGAAATCGACGAGCTTCGTGAGATGGTCCACAGTGATCACATCTACTCACGACTAGTCAAATCCATTGCGCCCACAGTTTACGGCCATGAGATTGTCAAGAAGGGTATTCTGCTGCAACTCATGTCTGGTGTCCACAAGACAACTGCCGAGGGCATGGCTCTGCGTGGTGATATCAACATTTGCATTGTCGGTGACCCTTCGACCTCAAAGTCGCAATTCCTAAAGTACGTTTGCTCCTTCGCCCCGCGAGCAGTATACACATCCGGAAAGGCCTCTTCCGCTGCCGGTCTCACGGCTGCTGTGGTCAAGGATGAGGAAACAGGCGAGTTCACAATCGAGGCCGGAGCCTTGATGTTGGCAGACAATGGTATTTGCGCCATTGACGAGTTCGACAAGATGGATATCGCCGACCAGGTCGCCATCCACGAAGCTATGGAACAGCAGACTATCTCCATCGCAAAGGCTGGTATCCAGGCTACCCTGAACGCGCGGACGTCTATCCTTGCGGCTGCCAACCCGGTTAGTGGCCGATACAACCGCAAGATGACCCTGCGAGCCAACATCAACATGTCAGCACCTATCATGTCGCGTTTTGATCTCTTCTTCGTCATTCTCGACGAGTGCAACGAATCAGTAGACCGTCACCTCGCCCAGCACATTGTCGGTATCCACTCCCTACGCGATATGGCCATCGCCCCTGAATTCAGCACCGAGTGTCTCCAACGGTACATCCGTTTCGCACGGACCTTCCGGCCCGAATTCACGGAGGATGCCAAAGAGTACCTCGTAGCCAAATACAAGGAACTCCGCGCCGACGACTCCCAGGGCGGTATTGGCAAGAACAGTTACCGAATCACTGTCCGTCAATTGGAGAGTTTGATCCGTCTGTCTGAAGCTATCGCCAAAGCCAACTGTGTCGAGGAGATCACTTCCGACTTCGTCGAGGAGGCGTTCAACCTCCTGCGCCAGAGTATTATCTCCGTTGAACACGACGATGTCGAGATCGAGGATGAGTACGATGAGCCCGAAGACGGAGACGCCCTTATGGCCGCTGCGGATGCGGCGTCTGCCTCAGCTGCGCCTGCTCCTGAGGAGCAGGACGCCGAGGGTGACGAGGTCATGGGCGACGGTAATGCCGACGCCGAGTCCAGCGCGCCCGCACGCAAGAAGACGGCCATAACGTACGAGAAATACATCGCCATGGTGAACCTGATTGTCTCGCACGTCAACGACGAGGAGGCCAGCGGATCGGGCGATGGTATTGACAGCGAGGATCTCGCGCAGTGGTACCTTGAGCAGAAGGAGGATGAGCTCGAGGGCGAGGAGGATTACCATCGCGAGATGGGACTTGTTAAGATGGTGTTGAAGAAGATGGTCAAGGTATGTTTTTTTCCGAAGTTTTATTATTGGTAGGAGGTGTTGCTAACGAGTTTTCAGGACAACATTCTCATGGCTGTCCGTGGCGAAGGTCTTGCGGAGGAGAGTGCCGAAGGCGCTGAACCTGCTGCGTCCGATGCGTCGCAGAAGATCTCCTACGTGCTACATCCTAACTGTGCTATTGAGGAGTACTAGGTGAATACCAGACTTACCTTCACCAAAATGGCACCCAACGGGCCGGGTGAAGGGGAGGTTGCCGGGGCAACCTAGCGGGAAATAAAATGTCTAACGAATGTCAATGAGAGGTGTATCAAAACATGGGGTTCGGCGTTTTGGGCGTTGTATTATCATCATTTCCCCTTTCCGTTTTAGTTATCTATTTCCCCTTTTTTGAGAGGAAAAGGGGGGAGTGGCCCGGTGAGGATAGGAGGAATGGAAAGGTGGTTAGTTAGTTAGTTTGTTAGATTACATACCCTTCTGGCGGCTTTGTAATTCAAACCTGTACGATTTGTTTCGTACTCTAGACTATTCCGTTCATTGTGTTGAACTGAGTGCTGTGACTGTGATTGGGAGGTGTGAATAAAACGCATAAGTGTTGAACGGTTACTTGCGCACCTGCTCGTCTACTTGCGTACGTGCTCGCTGAATGTGTCTACGGGTCGCAATAATTCGGTTGAGAGATGGTTCTCTGTGAACAAGTTGGGTGGACAAGTTCTTAATACGGATATGTCTACTCGAATGAATACACGAAGTCAGAAACGATTATAATCGGTCTGACCAGACCTCACAAGCGTCGACGCTGATATCTCCTGTTAACTCAAGCGCAGTATATCCCCGTCATAGTCCCCCTTAAACAGTAGTCACGCTTGTTACCCTGTCGTTAGTGTGCATATTCTGGTGATAGTGCCGAGTACGATAGCTCTAGTCGACATGACTCTTCAAAGTCAGAGACAACGACAATCAGTCAACTCATTCTGCTGACATCGACAAATCGTATATCATCACTTTAACTCTAAGGCAGAGTCTAAGCAATCAGATAAACATTCATTACCAAACCTCACCAGCATTGATACTGAGATCCCCTCCCGTTCAGTTACCACCCAAGATATCACGTTTTTTGATCCTTTCCGGAAAAGTTTCAAATCGTGGTTATGATCGGCTGGCGTCCACGATGCCAAAGACAATGATAATCAGTCAAATCAATCTGCTCACAAGCATTGATCCGTTACCTTAAGTCGGCATGAGTAAGACACGGTTATGGTTGTTACTTAAGTTCCTGACCAACCACCCCTTACGAATACAACACCTACACTCCTGATAACTCACCTACGCGAGCATTCCCGTAGTCACGATTCCCCTAACACGAGTTCGTTATTCTATCTGTCTACGTACTCGATCCGGTGAAAGTGTCAGTTATCAGTCATGATAACCCGGCGGGCATGATCCTACGAAGTCACAACCATGATTTCAGTCAAGTCAATCTGCTCGACCATCCACCTAGGAACTCCCCATCCCGTAGTCACAATTCCAGTAAAACCCCTATTACGAAATTCGTCAGTCCGTACTCTGACAAGCTACCAACTCTCGATCATTATCAGTACCCCTGATCGATGAATCCCAAGCCGTACTTTACCAACAGCGTCGTGAATTCAACACGAATCTACGACGACGATAATCAGTCAAACCCTCCAGTCACATTCACATTCATATTCACAATCAAGTAAAGTCAAGTCATTACAGTCAAAGTCTGACCTGTTCGTGGTGTATTGCGTAACTACCTACGAAAGAGAAAAACCGCGTTCCGTCCGTTTCGTTTCGCCAAACCTATCTAATGCCTCCCTCTAAGCTCCGACAGGTTGCCACAAACAAACAAACACACACGCGAACAGACGGATAGAAACCTAGCCCCAGCACACATCCCCTTCTAGGAGAATTCGGTCTGAGGAGAAACAATTGGAGGTAGAGCATGGCGAGCAAGTACACGTTAACTGTCCGAGAAAAGCCTCAATGTGCCTATTCTCGGGTTGAAGAGTGTCCCTTTGCAACTCCGCACTATGCCTTTAACACAACCACCTCATACAAAGGCGTGTCCTCCTTACGTT
The DNA here is from genome assembly GCA_023079495.1 of Xylaria sp. L1 SY-2022. Taxonomy (NCBI): domain Eukaryota; kingdom Fungi; phylum Ascomycota; class Sordariomycetes; order Xylariales; family Xylariaceae; genus Xylaria; species Xylaria sp. L1 SY-2022. Next base: position 828,537 of record JALIDW010000013.1, on the reverse strand, counting down.
TCGTTCGGTCCTTTATTCCCATATACCTCTGACCGATCTGCCAACTCCAGTGCGGTGTCAATACAAGACGCCGTGACAATAAAGACAGATTGCTCTCGTATGCAGGCTGAAATTCATACCAGAGGTGTGATTTCGAAGGAAAAAGAGTATCAGCTCGCCAGCCCAATTCTTTGGGCGAAATTGGGCTGCACATTATACCAGGACCACGCCTTGCTATTAGTATACATTCTGCAAATCCGGCAGAAACTTGAAAAGGGCGCGGCCGCAACGTCATCCACCAGGTGTATTCGCATCGGTTATACTGAGTCCGAGATCAGCTTGACGACCAACTGATCACTCATGGGTCTTTCCGATACGGCGAGTTCTCCGAGATTACATTGGGCCCTGTCTAGCCCAATCGGAGCGAAAGCGATAACCGCGATTCGCCACACCTCGAGTTGACGATGGCGAGCTGTGGTCACCATTGCTCGCGCCGCCACGACGATGGCCCATATGGCCTCTAGGGGGGTGGCGGGAAGCTCCAGTGCCACGGGCTACCGCAGGCCGTTGAGGGGACGGGGGGATTGCTGGTGGTTGGCCGCACAGAGGACCAGGCACAACCACGGCCTCGGACATGCCGGGGATCAAGATAGGAATCGAGATCCTGCCATTAACCTCGTTGGAGAACAACTTCAAGTCTTCCCGTCCACCAGGATGGATGCGTAGATGGGGTGGCGCGCAACGCCAGTCTGGCGAGACGGCTTGCCACGCAGCCTCGGGTGTTTCTGCCGGAAGACGCACTGCCGGAAGCGAGCCCATTTCCTGCTCGCCGAAGCATTCTTCGGCCATCTCCTTACTCGTAATCGAGTTCTCTTCTGACCAATTGGTACCAGAAGTAGACAGAGTTGGGGCATCGGGGCATCCATCTGGCACTGTCATCGAAGATTTGGCAGAAATATGCTTGGATGCAGGTGTGGGTTTCTTGCCCACAAGATTGTTGATTTTGCTCTGCCAAGTCTCCTGGGAAGCAATCGCGTGGGTCGTTTGAGACACCTTACTCAAACCCTTGCCATGGCTACCTGGGCTCCCTGATAAGTTCGCGTCTGACGCCTCTGATGGCATTGATGCAGCTGCGGCAAATGAAAGCGGCGACTGCTTAGACGGAGGCGCGATTGGGCCAGGGACTACGGGCTGGGGGGATGGAGGGAGTTTCACGATGGGCTTCGAGGGTGGGAGGGCGACAAGAGGTCTAGTCGCGTCGCCATCATAAACCGGATGGCCATCGGCAGTGGGTGGTGGGGGCGTAGGAGTCATAGTCCGAGAAGGCTTCGAAGAATCCTTAGATGCTGGGAAGAAACGCGAACCCGTACGGAGCAATGCCGGGTTTCTTTCGAACCGCATACCGGGGGGGCAACCCGGTAGTTTGCCGACGTTCTCATCATACAGGATCTCTGGCTTGTCCGGCCAATAGTATTGGGTCGGACCGCGAATCGTCTGTCCATTTTCAACTCTATCCTCAGCCCAAGCATACATAAAATTATACTTAGTTCCACAATCCGGATGTTTGACAGGAATATAAGGCTCAGGAGCCTTGAGGGACTCCGGCGCCTTGTGAGACTCAGCTGCCTTGGGAGACTCAGGCGCCTTGTGAGACTCGGGCGCCTTGGGATGCTCAGGAGCCTGGAGAGACTCAGGGGCATTGGGGGACTCAGGGGCCTGGGGAGGGTCATCCTGCCTGCTAAACTCATGCGTCAAAGTCTGGCTGTCCCCCTGCATCTCCTTTCCATCTTTGTCATACCCGAGAAACGGGATCCAAACATCTTTGACAACGACAGGCTGCGAGAGCACGCCACTCTCTTCGAGCTTACGTCGCTTTTCAATCCTTTCTTGAAGTATTCGCTCATCATCTTCGTCGGCGTTGAAAGAAGCCCATCCGCCAGGCGCAACAGGCTTGGGAGCCCCGGGGGTAGGAGGCTGAGGAGGGGCGGAAACCCGTGGAGGACCAATGGGCGCCAAACGATTGGAGCGAGCCCCATGTTGGGGACCAGATTGAGGTGGCGCAAGGCGATTGGTTGCGCGCGCATGTGATTTGGGTAGGGAACCAATATTTGCATCAAAAGTCCCATTGCCCAAGGAGCGGTTCTTGCCCGGGGCTCCCCAAACATTGCGTGAGGAGGAATTTTGGCGGCTCTTGCCCCAAGTCTGATTGCTCCGAGACGATTGGGACCAAGTGCCCGTCGGTTTACGATGAGAGCCAGATACCATCGACTGACCCGGAACCGGCGGTACCCGCGGCTGGCCATACGCATACCGGTCGATCCCATATACGATGGTCTGGGGAATGGGAGGGATCTTCTTGGTCTCCGCAGCAGGTGCTGTGGTAGGAATCGAGTGATCCGCAGCAGGTGCTGCGGTAGACACTGAGTGATCTGCAGTAGGTGCTGTGGTAGACACCGAGTGATCTGCAACAACAGGTGCTGTGGTAGACACTGACTGATCCGCAGTCTTAGCCGGAGGCGCCGTGGATTGTGCAACCGCCGGAGGAGGAACATCACTTCCCTGCGCAACATTTGGCACGTCTCTCTTGCTACTGTGGCGCTCGGGAGCCGGGCCCAGAGCCTTTAGCTTCTCGGCGATGCGCGCTTGTTTGGCCTTTTCTTCGGCCTGCTCCTGTTCCATGCGCCGTCGGACTGCCTCCTCTCGCTTTTGTTTCATTATGTCTTTTTGGACCTTCTCCAAATCTGCGTCGGCCTGGGTTGCTTCCTGGCGACAGGAGTTGGAGTGAGGCCCGGCGGGAGTTGGCTTAGGCGAGGCAAAAGATGGGCCTTGCCGATCCGTGAGGTTAGGCGATAGCGGGGCCGCGTGATGGGATGCCGCAGAGGCGTTGTGGTGAGCAGGCATCTCGTGAGGCCTGGATCCAATGCGGTGCGCCGTGGGACCGCTGCTGCCACTTACATTTGAAGAGCCTCTAGGACGACCATATGGTCCTTCTTGACCGCTGCCTCTAAAGGTTGGAACAGCAGCGGAGGCTTCTGCGAAACCTTGCTGCTCATGGTGGGCTGAGCGGTGCAATAAGGCTGGCTGGCGAGCATGGTCGTTCCGAGGACCTCTAATACCAGACACAGGTTCATAGCGGCCAGACTGGGAGTTGTAGAGCTCTCTACTGGAACTCATCGTTCCATCATGATAGTTTCTGGCAAAATCATCCGCCGCAATTTCCTTTGCGTGGGGCGGTGGCGTAGCACCCTTGGGATTGGGCGAACCGCGCGATTGATTTCGCAATCCTCCTTGATTCGGTGCATCCATTACAACTGGTGACACCTTTTCAACAGGAGGCAGAGGAGCCCATGGAGACTTCATGGGGTTTTGCGTGCCAGATGTTTTTGCCACCAAGGTGGGCTTTTCGGGGGCGCCTTTCAATACAAGACCCTTGCCAGAAGCTAGAACTCCAGGCTTGATGGAAGGCGATCCTGTTGCGCTACCAACGGGGGCAGGTGATCTTGCCTTGGGAATAGAGACAGTATCCCTCTGGATCTTATCGGCAATTGCGGGCTGAACAAGACTGGGTGCAGCCTCTTCAGCTGGGGCTACTGTGATTTTGGTACCGTCGGTCCACGTTATGGTATCCGGGGCCCATTCATCATCATCGTCAATATCTGCCCAATTTGACTGTCCCTTCAGATCTTCGGGTCCCAGACGATCGGCTAGGTGAATGCCGTCGTGCTTAAGTTCTTCGTCTGAACGCTTCTTGCTCTCCGGCTGAGCAGGAACTAAAATAACAGAGTGGTTAGGCAAATAAATTCCATTTGACAAAAGGCTAGGCAAGCAATAAAGAAATGTCTGTAATTTTTTGTACGCACCTCGATTGCGGTTCCAGACAAGATTAGGGTCGGGCGCACCCGACGACTTGCCGTTAACGCTCAACGTCTTGGAAGCGCCGCCCAAATTACTACCGGACTTTGCGATCAACTTCAGACGAGAGGCCGAGCTTGAAGCAGTAGGCTGCGGTGCAGCAGCAACGGAGCCGGTAGCGGACTCGGGGCGCGACATCGAATTCGTGGCGCTCTTAGACGCAAGGAACGTCCGATTCACAGAGACTGACTTAAAGCTCTGAGGTTTCTTCACGGCCGAAGAGGACCGCGCATGTCCCTTGTCGTCGGGAAACAGCTTGGCAGAGTCGCCCTTCAAGTGCTCCGTATCCGAGCCACCACTCAAACTGACTTCCGCCGAGTTATTGAACTCGTCAGTTAGATCAGCAACCTGCTTCGTTTCAACATCAAACCCATCTACGGGACGTGTTGGGCGGCCGACATTGCGGCGATCGGATGTGTTTGCATTAGGCCGGGTCTAGAAGAGATCGAGTTGTTAGTGATGACGGCTTCGACAGTGGATCACGACGGGCCACGTGCAGGCCACAAGCCCCAAGAATCACTGCGAACACTAATTTGGGCAAGGGCAGCGAAGCTCGAGTCGGGGGAGGGGGAAGAGGAAGAGGCAGCAAGCATTCAGGTGAATGTGCCGAAGCAAAGGCTGGTTGAAGGCAGGAAGATGGCGGGGGTGGAATGGGAGGGGAGTGGAGAGGCGATGAGAGGTGATGGGAGACGACGGAGGCGACGGGGGGCGGTGGAGGCGATGGGATGGCCAGGATGGGGCACTCACGGTGGACGGCTCATTGACTGGTGCATCATCAGGCCCGCCGCGAGTGGCCTGTGAAGCCATCATCCAGATATAGAAATGCGGGACGATGCGCAGGCGGGTTCAAGGGGTTGTCGAGTCGACGCGGCAATGTCAGAAGGCAGACTGGTTAGTCTGGGTGTGTCGAAGGTAGACGGAGGCTGAACAGCGGAGACGGACAAGGTCGAAGGTTGAAGGACGGGATGCGTTGTCCTCCAGCTGTAAATTAATTGATTCAAGGTTCGTACTTGGCGTCACCCGTGGCGGGGCGCCAGAGGAGCTTGGTCGCACCCGCGAAACAATGCGATGAGGGTGTCGCGAAAGAAAACCGTAAACGCCGATCACAACACGCGCGATGCGATGGTGTACAGAAGACGAAACGAAGATGCAGAGGAAGGATTAGGATTGGTGTTCGGGCGGAGAGATGGATGAGAAGAAGGTCGAGGGTTCGTGGTGGAAAGTTGCAAAAGTTGCGTGAACAGCTCTGGGGATGAGAACGGTGGAGAAGAAGTAGGTAGGTCGGTAGGTTGGTAGGTATGAATGGACATGGGTAGTTCAGAGGGGACAGACTCTGGGACAGAAGGACTACCTAGGTAATAATGGGTATGGGCAGAATACATTGGGTGCTGCAGGAGCTACATCCGTCGACATGCATTTTAGACCGAATCAGAGCGCACCAGCAGCTGGCAGTGCCCGGATATGGCGAGCTCGCAGCTGCTCAACGGTCAGAACAGGTGGCACCAATGCAGTCGCCAGTGGGGCTCAACGGGACTGAGTGGGTCCACACGGAGTACCCAGTGTACCTCGGCAGTACCTAACCCATTACCAATGGCCGCACTACGGAGCTAGGTACCTTAGGTACGGCACGGAAGGTACCTCCTGCTGCTTACCTTCGGTATTTTAGAGGCAGGAGTAGCCCGTCTGTATGGGGCATCTACCTAGGTACCAGGTACGGACTACCTACGACTGACGAATCCACTGCAGGCGACTGCCTGCCTAGGTACCCATAACCTACCTACGTAAGTGCGAAGGACAGCAGTCACGGTCGGGTGCTCCTGCTATCATAACTTCATCTCTGAACGAAGCAGCAATCACTAACCGGGAGTCATCACCGAGCACCTGCCAGTGCTAAATTACTACCAGGCAGGTACGGAATACATAAGGTACCTACTGCTTACCATAATTAGGTACATGTATCCATGATCACGGGAAGGTGGACTCATGACGGAGACTGCCTTCCTTCCTTTACATGTGTAGGTACGTATTATTCCATATTTACCTGCTAATACCATATGGTTTGCTCCGTACCTGACGCATCAATCCGAGGTACGAAATGCCTTTTAGGTATGTACCGTACAGTCCGCGACTACCGGATACTCAGTCTCAACGTACGACTCCTTTCATCTGAACCCCGCCGGTGATTCAACAGCACAGCATGGAAATGGACAACACGCGACATCAAACCAAAGAGGTGGCAGAATGCCCCTGCCATGATGAATGTATGTGACAACTCTCACTTACGATATTCCCGGCACAGCAGGTAACTGTGAGATCGCGTTTGCGCTACCTAGGTACCTAACCCACCCACCTACACCTATATCATACTTGTACATACCATTCGAGTCTGAGCTTTCCGTTTGGCCAAAGAAAAGGGTGCATGGTCGGTCAGCACACGTGATGAAAGGAGCCGGGGAGCAAACGGAGTTTCGTTTGGAAGAGTATGATAGAAGGTCTCCTCGCTTCGCTAGTACACGGCGGCATATGATAATGTTGCGCCGTTCATTTTTATGTACAATAGTCTCCCCTTGGATTCTTCTATCCCCCCTTTTCACACCTTGTCTATTCGATCCGCCCTCTAGTGGGCGTTGTTCTTGTGGTGGCCTGTCTTTGGTGTTAGCAGGCGCCATGAGCGACGGGAAGCTCTCCTGTGACGTGGGTGACGTTGGCGACTTACGGAGGTGGAAGTAGTAGGTCATGGGGTAACCGATGATCAGGATGATGGCAATGGTGTGGATAATGGCTAGAAACGTTTCCAGTGTGAGTACTCAAACCCCTCCAAGCAGCGCATGTATGTAGAGAGGGGCAGAGAATGGCTCTCTGTGACGTACGCTTGGCGGTCGCGTTCTTGCCAAAGTGCTTGGCCTGGTAGCGGCCGAAGAAGCCAGTCTGCTGGATCTCAGGAGCAGGGCCACGAGGGAGTTTCTCGTAGAAGCTGACGACACGCTTCATGCGGACGGCATCGGGGGCGGCACCAAGAGTCTAAGAAGCATCGTCAGAGAAACCCTCTTCCTATAACCGGCTGTCTCGTCCTGCGCCCAAGCCAGCCGAGCCGGCAGTCCATCCGAGGTCTTGGCGCGTCGCCCATGGTGCCGGCTTCATCGCAGTAACCGTCGTGTGTGAGAGTTGCATGTGTCAGGGAGTAAACATACGCTGGGAGAAGCAACCTGGCGGCAGTTTGTCAGTATCAGCGTTCGCACGGGCCAGCAATGCGTAGTCCGACGCACCTTGGGGGGAATGAGGGTCGAGAGACCGCGGCGGGCGATGAAACTCATGTTGGATAGAGGGGCTGGAACAGAGTCGTAGGCGACAACAGAGGAGTAGAGACGTCGGATCAATTGGCTAGCAGGCGCACGCAATTGAAGGTCTTGTCCGATGAGGTGGTGGCGGTTGACGGTTGAACCGTTTCAGAAGGTTAGCTTGAATTTGAGCTGAGAAAGCACCCGCAGAAAAGACCTCGCTGCTTCCGCCTGGTTTGTCCCGCCGCCTTGGCCAATCAGCGCTCTTTTAGCCGCCCCACTTCCACCGGCCGGCCGACCCAAGCTTCGTCAACTCTCTCGCCTTGCTTCACTCCAATCCCCGGTTCTCGATACCCTCACATCTCACCAGCAGCAAGCACAACTTTCGTCTCGGTCCTCGATTGACCTGCCAGTTGCGCTGACACGCTCGCAACAATGGCGCCTCTCCGTGCTCAGGCCGCAGCCCGCCTGCTGCGAGTTTCGACCCCGATCGCCACCCGCACCCCGACCCTCGCCACAGCGCAGCGACGATGGAAGTCCGACAGCGCCTCGACCTCCGTTGCCCAGAGCAACTTGCCTACTCCCCCTGAGACGCGCCCTTCCAATGCGCCGGCTTACGGAACCCCCATCGACAAGGCCACCTCGTGCGTTTGAATCATTTCCCGTCTCCTCCCGTCTCCCGTCTCTCGATCTCAGCCACAGACAGGGAATCGTCGTATTGATGATGAGTACGTGTAGGACGTATAGCCCTGTTCCCAAGAGGATCATGGACGGTAGCGAGGACTCCGAGACCGTCCCCGCCGCTGTCCTGTCCGGCGCCCCCATCGAGCTCCAGGCGAGAACCGTCCGGTATGTGCCACGAACAACCACTCAGCATCATTCTTTGGAGAGTCTGACGCTCTAAACAATTCATATAGCATCTACCAGCCTTCCAAACCCGCGACGCAGTCCGGCACCTGGGGTGCCCACCACTGGCGCATGGACTGGGATGTTTTGGCCAAGGGACACCGATGGGAGAACCCCTTGATGGGTTGGCAGTCGTCCGGCGATTTCATGCAGGGCACCAAGCTTGAGTTCAAGACCAAGGAGGATGCCATTCACTTCGCCGAGAAGCAGGGCTATGAGTACTACGTCCAGGAACCCACCGCGAGGGCCTTCACACCCAAGGCCTACGCCAACAACTTCCTGTATTCATCCAAGAAGCTCAAACTTATCCGGGCAAAATAAATCAAAACGAGAGGACTTTATTCACGTAACAGTACGCGCATGGTGGGTGGGTGTATATATTTAGACAGTGGTATCATTTAAGTTAAGCATTACGAAACATATTTCAGGCCTGTGACTTGAATGTCGGCGACCTGGCCGGTTGGGTTCGTCCCTGCAACTCCATCTCAACTAGTAATAGTAACGCCCAATGCTTTGGTATCGGAAGCCTGTCCCTTCCATAGTTTGTGAGCATTCCCTAACGCCCGACCATTATCGTGCTTCAAAACATTACCGTGACACATCAATTTTGTTCTCATAACCCTCTTCTCTCGATGAATGCGGGATGGCAAAGGTGGTGCGGTAACATAGAATACCATAACCGCAACGTCCAAAGAAGAAAAAGGGGCGGCACTGCGGATTATTACCGCAATGGGAATGACGAATGTCGAATGCGGTCCCTCAGCGCCTGTATGCTCTGAAATGGTTGCTTCAACCATTATGCCATAGGTAATACCATGCAGCAGCATCATCCGTGGCCTTTCTAGGCGGTGATGCGGCATTTTCTTGCGCCCATGTAAATAGTCATGACTTCGTAGCGCTTACTTAGGTCGTTATCATAGGTTCAAGGTCATTATGAACGGCATCGTGCTGACCGGGGTCATCGCCGTCAAGGGAAAGCTCGATGACGGCAGGCAAGTCCTTTTTAGTCTCTTTACGTACGACATCTTCGCTCCAGGCTCTCATTTGTATGAGCTGGCGAATAGCTGCTTCCTTGTGTTGTTGCTGCGCTTCGAGAAGCGCTTCATTCACACGGTCAGCGACGTCTCTCCTAAGGCTCGGCTGCAAAAGTGCCGACAGAGAGGGATCTAGGTTGTGATCTTGAGGGAAAACCAGCAGAGACATGGTCTTCTCCAGATCTTCGAGGAACTCCGGCTTCTTCGTAGCCCTGGGGCCCAGCTTGTTCTGGGCGAACTTTAAAGCAACTGAAATATCACGATCAGGACTATTATTACAGCTCCGGATGAGCTCGACGAGTTGCAGGCGCAACAAGGCGAACAACAGAGAGTCGTTACAATCTAGAATCTTGGACACTGTTAGCCCGACTGGCGCCGACAACAGGAAAAATACGAGAGGGTCAAGTGGTTGGGTGTTGCTCATAGAATAGTGGTTGTTTCTCATCAGTGATCCGAAGACCATATGAGTGGTGCATGTAAAACTCGTGTTTTAATCATAGCGGGCAGGAGACAAAAGATGCGGGTCCTGGCTTACCGATGGGAATAAGTTGTTCATCTCCTTGATGGCTTGCTCAATCTCGCCTTTGTGTATGAACGTCCGGATCCTCTGTCTTTGTGAGATTGCAGACGTGGGTTGTTGAGGCTGTAGGTTAGCCTCGGATGAGAACTTGGCAGCGGCGTTGGGATATCCCGCGACGGTGAGGTAGTCAAGAATGAGTGCATTGATGTCGCTTTAAGGTGAGATGGTCAGCCAACAACTCCATCATGAGGTAGAGACAAGAACAGAGCAGGGTGCCAGCAGAATTTGATCAGAAAAGAAGAAAAAAAATCGATCTCCGCATGGATTACTCAGAGAGATTCCCATTGATTATTTGTAACATCATGAAACTGCAGCGATAGCGAGACAGGAGCTGGAGCGGGAGAAGAACTATGTTATTTACCTTTTCGGCGCCTTGGTCTCATGCACCTGCAGCGCGAAGCTATGCCGCAGAGGGGCAGACCTCATTGGCGTAGCCGTCGGCGTGGACGAGGTCTGCTCCGAGCAGTCAGTGTCATCCATAGCGCAGCATCAAGATCGGCGCACCATTATGTCAATCAAGATGAGAGCTGCGCGAAATGAAATAGAAAGTGAGAATGAGTCGAATGAAGAAAGATTAGAAATGTGTAGTAAGAGTGTGCTGTTGGAGAAGTTGGGGAGACATTCTCTCCTGTGGCATTTCCCCTCAAGCCGGATGAAGCAGATGCAAGAGAGACAAGAGAGAAAAAGACGAAGCGCGGCCGTCGAATTGGGAAGTTGTGGGAAGAAGAACGACACCGCCTTGGCGTGGACCCACTTATCCTGCGTGCTCTCTGCCGCACCTGGTCCAAGCTCCTTGTATGTGGCTTGTCGTCATACACGTGTACAAGAATGTACCTACGACCGGCCTCGGCTTAACGTTGAGGTCCGCTTTGCGTGCTCGCGCCACACTCGACGGCAGCAGGTGGGGCGCTGTTCGCCAGCACGCCGCTGTGTCCCGGTATATGTAAACGGTGTGTGACGTGGTACCGACGTGGTGTAACTACTACTCGCAGGGACCGACAGACTGCAGCTGTGGCGGTGCATCCTTGCGTCGAACACGTGCAAATCAGCCAATCGTCGGCAAGATGTCAAGCCTACAGTACGGAGTACCTCTTTCGACTATTACCTGCCTATCACTGGCTTGTGACTTGGTCCTTTTTTCTGCATTCCAATGTATTACTTTTTAGGTATGTCTGGGTAATGTATTCACGATAACTTATCATTCGAGTCCAAATCCAGGCTAGGAGGGAAAAAAGAGGCACGGCCCTCCGTCTCGTCGTCCCCATCCTCTTTTCTCTCGTTCATTCTTCTTGATCCCTTAAGATCGGCGAGGGAGGTGGTGATATTCCTACGACAGAGGGAACCTGTGTTAGCCCATTCCTGCATGGTTTTGCGACTGCACCTTTTTCGGGCGTATCACTGCTTCTCGTTTCGAGCTTCGCTCCGATATAAGTCCCGGGGCCGTTATCTGATCGGATAGGCGCCGACGTCACCAAGCGTCTCACTGCCCTCGACGACTCGGCCTACTACCGTTCAATACTAGTCCGGATTACCTGCAACTAGTAACGCATCACTGGAAGACACCACCTAAGTCCTAACCTCCTTTCTTTCTTGTCGACAGGTATCACGACTTCTACTCTCAGTGGGAGGTAGTAACAATGGATAACACGGGAGCCCACGTGACCGAGATGAGCGCCGCCACCATGACCAAGTGCGCGCAGTACAGCCCGCCCTGGGCCGATCTCAGTATCATTGGTATTGCTGGAAGCTCGGGCTCAGGCAAGTCAACATTGTCCCATGCCATAGTCAGCAAGTTGAACTTGCCATGGGTTGTGATCTTATCAATGGTTGGTCGTGGACTTCACATCCGGCATGGTGCTTAGACGGACTAACACGCCGGCAGGATTCGTACTATAAGCCGCTTGGCCCCGAGGCGTCCAAGAAAGCATTCCAGAATGAATACGACTTCGACTCGCCTGAGGTAAGTCATAATGTTTTCCAGTCCTACATCACGAGTTCAAGTGTTGATGTGACTTCTCACAGGCCATCGATTTCGACGCCCTGCTTGAAACACTCAGGGATCTTAAGGCCGGGTAGGTGCAGCAAGAACGGGTCGCCGATGGAAAACCCCCCCATCGTGGTGCAACAATGCAAGCAAGTACTGAATTGTGTTAATAGTAAACGTGCGGAAGTGCCAGTCTACTCTTTCGAGAAACATCAGCGGATGCCGGAGACCACATCCATCTACTCACCCCATGTTCTCATCCTCGAGGGCATCTTCGCACTAAGCGATCCGCGAATCATGGAACTCATGGACATGCGTGTAAGCACGAGACAGCGCACACTCGAAACTTGATTGACGGTGTTGACCAGATTGGCAGATCTACTGTGAAGCCGACGCAGACACATGTCTCTCGCGAAGAAGTTAGTACATACCGGCCAAGCTGCTCATTCTAGGTTGGTATGCTGATATGATGCTCATTCTAGTACTGCGCGATGTTAAGCATCGTGGCCGAACCGTCGAGGGCTGCATCAAGCAGTGGTTCGCGTTCGTGAAACCGAATTTTGAAAAGGCAGGCTCTCGGTTTGACACTCGGATTCAGCACGATATGCAGCTAACTCGGTCATGCAGTATGTTGTACCTCAGAGAAATGATGCCGGTATGTAGTAGACACGCCACGCCTCCGCCCCTTATCAGTACGGATCACATGCTAAAGCCCGTATGCAGACATTATCGTCCCTCGAGGCATCGAGAACCGAGTTGCCATGAGTAAGTTAACAGCGTAGTATCCCAACGGCCAAGTCTCACTAATACCGTAAAAGAAATGGTTACGCAGTATATAGAGAGCAAGCTGCTGGAGAAATCCGCGCTTCACCGTGCTGCGTTGAAGAGCCTGGAAGCTGGCTTTGATAACGAGCCACTCTCGAACAAAGTAGTAATGCTCAACGAGACTACCCAGCTCAGGGCAATGAACACGCTGATCCAGGACATGGATACCTCCAGCGAGGACTTCATCTTCTATTTTGACAGATTTTCCTGTCTTCTCATTGAACAGTAAGTCTCGTCGGCCATGATGTGGAACCAACTCGGATGCTAAGCAGAGGACAGGGCTCTTAACAACGTCCATTTCAAGGAGAAGATCGTTAAAACGTCGAATGAACAATCATACAACGGCCTGGCCCCTAAGGGCGAAGTCAGTGCCGTGTTGGTTCTTCGAGGCGGCGCTACATTCGAAGCCGGACTGAAGCGGGTCATCCCAGACTGCCGCACTGGACGACTCCTGATCCAGTCCAATGTGAGAACTGGAGAGCCGGAGCTCCACTACCTGAAGCTGCCCAAGGACATTGGCCAGCATGATAGCGTGCTGCTCCTAGACTCGCAGATGTCGAGCGGCGGCACTGGCTTGATGGCTGTCCAGGTCCTGGTCGACCACGGCGTGCCCCAAGATCGCATTGTCTTCGCGACATTCTCTGCCGGACGCGTCGCCTTGCACCGTCTGACCAAGGTATTCCCGGAAATTACCGTAGTTGTCGGAACCCTGGTTCCCGACATCGAGCCGCGCTGGATCGAGGAGCGATACTTCCGGTGCTAAATCGGGGCGGACCTAGGTACTATCAATGGACTCGGCGCCGCCTGGCGCGAGAAAAAAAAAAAAGGTCTGCATATGCATCGCCGAAATGTTGCCCCTTCAGGGTAGGTTTCTGACGTTCTGTATTGTTTGTAAAATGGTAGCATAGCGTCCTGGTTCTGTTTCTGTAGAAGAGCACAATGGGGGGGGGGAAGGGGGGGGGGAAAGACGCATTTCGCATACGCGATACACACACACAACACATTCACGGAAGCATCGTCGCATTGAGACGATTCCGAGATGCTCCTTGTAGCTTAGCTGGCCGGGATCTGGGAATGACTAACGTCAACCCTCCATTCGCGCGAATAGTTGTCCAGCTAATCACCGAATACACGTAACCGCCCGCTCACATGTGAGTCACCGGCTCACTGCGCGGAATCAATCGCATCACCCGAGGTTCTCATGTGAATACTCGTAAATGACGGGATATAAAAAGACAGAGTAGCCACCATTGAGTCCATTCCTGTTCAACTCAATTGACTTACAATCTCCCTCATCTCCATCGATCGAGATCTCATTCAATCTCATCATCACTCAACTCCCCAATTCCACCGAGCTCAACTAGCTCCAACTACCTATTAGTCCCTTCCACTTACACCCTCTATGTAACTCACCACAACAACCACCATGTCCACAACAGCCATCCTCCCCCCAACCACCACGGCCCCAGAAAAGCCCATCCTCATCTTCTGCCCAGGCGCCTGGTGTCTCCCCTCCCTCCTCGACCCCACAACCGCCCCCCTCATCGCCGCGGGCTTCACCTGCGAAACCGTCCTCCTCCCAAGCGTCCTCGCCTCCCCCACTCCCTCTCCCACAACCGGCCTCCAAGCCGACGCCGCCGCCGTCCGCGCCGCCGTCCTCCCGCACCTCGACGCCGGCCACGACGTAATCCTAATCGCACACAGCTACGGCGGCGTCGTCGTCAGCGAAGCCGTACGCGGTCTCGACCGCGGCACGCGCGGCCCCGCAACCGGCGCCGTGATCTACCTGATCTACATCGCAGCCATCGTCCTCGACGTGGGCGCAACCGTCTGGCCGACCACACCCCCAGACATAATCATCCAGGACTCGGTCTGCTGGAAAGACGCGACGTATCCGGGGAGTGCGGGGTGGCTATCCTGCTGCGACGATGCGCAGCGCGCGTTTATCGGTGCGCGGGTACGCCCGCATGCGTGGCGGTGTTTCAAGGATCCTGTCACGTTTGCTGGGTGGAGGTGTATTGAGGGCATGTATGTCCGTGCCAGCAGGGATTTGATGGAGGATGTTATGGCGAGGGGGGCCCCTGAGGGCCATTTGTTTGGTGTTGTGGTGGAGATTGAGGCGGATCATTTTGCGGTTGTTAGTAATCCGGGGGAGGTTGTAAGGGTTATTAGGGAGGCTGTGGAACGGTTTCCTGCGTCGGGGAGGGCGAGGAGGGAGGTGGTTGATGGGGTTGAGGATGCTGCGTAGAGGTTGAGATGGTGGTGTTTTCTGGCGTTGGTTGGATTTTGCTGTTGCTATGATACCCCTCTCAGTCTGGTTTTGGTGATGAGTGTATGAATATATGGATGAGTATGGATGAAGGCTGCGTGTTTGTCGATTTATGAAAGATATCATCGTGAATGTAAACAAGACAGTTATACGTCTAGAATGAAGTGATGAGACTCATGTTCTGCGAAAAACACATTTTCCAGGAACGCAATTGTACCCATATTCTTGGTGAGTGTTATCACTCGTTCTAAAAAATACATTAATTTTGAAGATCTATTACATTGATTACAGTAGTTCACATTTATGGGCAACATATTCCGATAACATGACAAGACAAGGAGGTCATTGGCAACAGGCTTCGCAGCCCCTATTTGTCTGCACACTCGCTCCTCTCTTATTAATTCAAGTGCGTTTACGTCTTCATTGAGAAACTCTTTGCAAGATCCATGTATCGAGACTTCTTGTTCATTCAAAATCGCAGCTATATTGTCTGCACCCATAAGCAGATGACAACCTACCCGGTAGAACTTATGACCAGGAATAAAGCCATTCACAAGCAATCAAGAACCACACATCTCACAACGAATACTAACAATTCAGTGAAGAAGTCATATAAGGGGTAAAATATGTTGTTTATACACTTATTTACTAATACGAATTAAAGAAGGCAACAAAGCCAGCCCCGGCCCCCTTTTCTCCATCATCGATCCGGCGCGATCGGTGGTAAGATTTTGTTTGTCCACAAGTTCCACACATCCAGCACGTAGATATTCATTACAGATTACCTAGGTATGATCAAAAAGAATTTCCCAACTTCAGACAGTAATAGTCCATACCACGACGCAACAAATAATCCTCGGTCCATCACCCAGTGTTGGCCGATTATGCAAGAAAAAGCGACAATGAGAACATCAATGCAGTACGTGCAGTCCAGGTAAGGTAATGGACTTGAAAAGACAAAAAATACTGCGGGCAAAAAGATGGTATCGTCGCTCCTAAGAAACAAAAGATTTCTGAAGAATGCGGGTGTAATGGATGCGGAAGATTATTCAGATAGTCGTCGTAGTGAATTGTTCTGTTGTGCCAAGGTAGGTGAGTGAGTGCGTGAGTTCGCCAAACGCTACATTTTCGTCTCCTCCCTTAGCCGGCTATTGGATGTCTGATGCTGCATCGGGGTTGCCATAAACATTGCACTTTCCCGTCTCTTCGCTTTATTACCAAACGATGCGTCTAGCATACCGTTGGAAGTGGAAGTAGACTCTTGATCATAGCCAGGTCCGTAACTAAATGTAGTCCGATCATATGCTGCGGGTTTGGAGTTTGGTGTCGCCGGGCCGGGCGCATCGAAGTCACTCGATGCCTCGTGAACATGTCGGGGTGGCGGCGTGCCCGTCGCTCGTAGTCCTAGTGTGGATGCAGTAGGTGGTGGTGTGGGCGTCGATCGCTTTTGCGTCTGGTCTACAAGTCGCTGTCGATGGGGTGATTCGGTTGGTCCAGCAGTCGAAGGACGTCTTGGCGGCAATTCGCTCAATGGCCTTGAATCTGGACGCGAATCAGGTCGCACATCTGGTTCCGCGACGGGTGATGGGAGTTCGTAATCCTCCGGTTCTATGCCAAAGATGCCACGGTAATTCTGTAGAATGAGAGCGAATACCGGAGCCGGGATGTTAAGCGTAGGTGAGAAGACAATGCCTACATTGCGTATCGTCATCTTATTCATGTCGGAGTGGTTGATGATCTTGATCAGGAAAGCGCTGAGATACTTGAGCAGAGTCTCATTAGCTTGTGGGAGGTGTTGCACCAGCTCCGACAGTGCCTCGATCTTCTCAGTATGGTTGGTCATTTCCATGACTGTGATGAACTGCATGTGCAAATCCCGCGTGAGAATCGTAGTGGGGAGCTCTCGTAGATAGAGCTTCAGGAGCGAGGCAACAGCGTGGATGTCGTAGTAGTTTTCATCCGTCATAAGATTGACGTCGCCTTCTGTGTTGAACCGTTCACGCAGTTGCTTTATCACGACACTGGAGCCGCTCAGGCGGAAGATTCCCTCCTCTTCGATAGCGTTCTTCAAGTCAAGATACTGAATGCAGCGATACACGACGGCCGGAAGGGGAACATTTGCATCGGTGGGTGGGCAATACCTCACAGCTTCACCCAGCGGAGCCCCAAAGGCTTGGCGTACAGGACCACGCTCAGATTGCAGCTGAGGTGTGCTTCCTCCGCTAGAATGGCAGCCCAAAACATCTTGATCATCAGAAGACGAACGAGCCTTCGGCCCGAACCCAAAGAAACTACGTTTGCGTTGCTTCTTTTCCTCGACGGTGGGCGCAGGCGGAACCAAATTTGGTTTGCTGCCCCACGAAGCCGAGTCGGATATGATATAAGGATCTTTGGGGCCTGATATCGAGTATGTCGAAGCTGAAGCCGCCACTTTCTCAGCGGGTTCAGGGCTCGTTGTTCCTCGCCGTTGTGGACCCAAGCCGTCAGGTAAATCGCCTTGCTTGGTCGCATCGTAGCTCATTCCAACAAGTGCATCCTGGCTCTCGTTAGATTGCTCGTGAATTTTGCCTTGTCCATGCGTCTTCTTTTTCGAGTTTGCGCCAGTCGCATGAACTTGACTGTGAGCGCCGGACTTTGGTGCCACCTTCTCATCGTCCCGGTAATCGATCCAACGCAGAAGAACTTCCACCCATTGGTCACGCTCTTGATCGCTTTCAGCACAGAGCACATGTTTTACGTAGCTACTCGTATCCTTCTTCTTCTGCTCCAGGACCAAAAATGCGTGCCGATACTGGTTGTTGTCCGAGTCATCGGGATTAGGAGCCCCTGCGGATGAACCATCGTTCGATTGCTGAGCTTGCTTTCCAATCTGCGCACTCATAAGCCTGATTGTTCCCAAATGTGTCCCCCCAGGTGTCTCATAATATTTCAGGTTGGGGCCGTCAAGCACAAAATATCGAGCCTTCCAACCACCAAAGTTTTTACCTCTCTTGGTAAGATAACCAGTCTTGAAGGGCCTGCTCCCTGGTCCCTTTTTCTGATTTACCTCACCATTAACGTCAACTGAGAGCAGGGTGTCATCACAATTAGGTGGTAACGCATTGGTCGAAAGGTATTTACACAGTTCGACAGCAGTAGCTAAGTCGAGAGAGGTATTCAGAAGCTCATCAAGGTAGTTATCCAGGATAGTGCGGCGAGCATCGAGCTTGGCTGGCGCGTGACCACTAAACAATGATCGATCAGGGGTTTTGGCAGTGAATGAAGAACATTGCTTCATTCTTGAATCCAGTTTGGCGAGAGAGCTAGTGTCCTTTTCCACTCTCCACAACTCGCCGCCTTCTGATCGGGATAGAATGGCTAACGTGAAGACAGGATCCTCTTCAAGCTGTGTGAAAGACATAAGACTTGCTCGCGATGGCTTCATCCGGGATGAGGCCACCTTGACGGCAACAGATGGTAGCGCATTCGGAGGCAGGAGCAAGTCAGAATACTCGTCGGTAGCAAATCCGCGGTAAATCTCGGTGCGCTCGATCGGCGCAGACTCTTGGATCTGCTTACCCACAAGATTGGGTCTTGTGGCAGTCAGACAGGATTGCGGGGTAGGCATGGGTTGGAACCTGGGTGTGTTCGGCAGAAGGAGGGGTGGTGGAAGTGGAATTGGTTGTCGAGGAGCCCTTGGAGACAGAGGAATCGCTCCTGTAGTGAAGTTACGGGGTGACGAAGGTGGCGAGAATGTCATGGGCCGAGGGCTGGCAGGCAATCCTGGACTCATCAAGGGGGGATATAGTTTCTTGTGTGATCCATCTCCATTGAGCACCCCAGCCAAGGATGCTGGGATGTGATCACGCATATTAGGAGACAAGTGGGCAAATTCGGGGCGAGAGCTAGCCGGCGCAGCCGCTGCGCTCAAGTTCATAGGTTGGTCATCAGGTCTTGGCGTGCCTTTTTGACTGGGTTTCTTGCTCTTTTTGGAGACACTGCGAGCCTCGGCCTCCCGCTGGGCGATCACTTCCCTTTCACGGTCATCATCTTCCCTGGTACGCCTGCGTCCCCGTGCCTGAGTTGTCGGAATGTCATCCGCATCTAATAAAGAATCGTAATCGGACTCCGAATCGACTGCTTCGTCTAGAGCTTGTCTATTAGTAATGATTGGCTCTTTGTTAAGTTGTAAAGGAGCCGGCGGAGGCTTTCGCGGGGGAGGCGAATGGGAAGATGGAAATTGCGAAAATCCTTGGTCTACTAAGGGCGTGGCTGCGATGATGGACAGTGTTGGAAGTTCCGATTGAGATACATCACGAGGATCGCGAGGAGGACTTGTTGAATGGGCCCGCCCAATTTGAATGGAAAGCTCGTGCGCTCTATGCTCAACGTTCTCAGCTTCATCAGCAACACAGTCCTGCTCCTCGTGATCAAAGTGATCTAGAGTATGCTTCATGTCTCTTCGTATAGCGTGTGCAGGATCCAAGATCGCGCCGAGTTTCGACGAACTCTCACTTGGTAACCGATCCGCAGGCGGCGTAATTGGATAAGGAGCGATGCAGGTTTCGTCGATGGGGGAGTGTTTTGGGCTATACGAGTCGAGGTTTGAGGGCGACCCGGGAGCGTCACCCTGCTCTGTCTCCGAGACTTTCGTGTCGATAGTAGCGAGACTTCCTGTCCTCGATTGAGGGAATTCGGGTCTCGCATGGTCGTCATGAATGGCAATAACCTCCTTGAGCTTCTTTCTGTACTTTTCCTTATCCTTCAGCGCACGATCCAGGTCCTTATTCAGGCCCAGGATCATGGCCCTCTGCTTGTCGACAAGTCGCCATAATTGCGCATTCTGCTGAGACTGTGAATGCTTCTCTTTCAGCAAGTATTGAATTACGGCCTCGGGGCTCCCGGCCGCTCGGACCAAACTGGCAACATCGTCTAGCGAACCCTGTTGTGAGGGCGCCCTCGAAGATATGGCGGAGACAGCTGAATCAATCGACGAGGTTCGATTGGCCCCTTTCACGGCGTCAACCTTTGCGACGGAAGGTAAACTAGCCATATTACGCAGGCTTCGAGTTCGAAGCGCCTACTGGCCTTCTGTCGTAGCAACGGTCCTCAGTGATCTCGCGGACTCATTCGAGCTAGAGGTGTAAAAGTCAGTCAGACCACGTCTTGAGTCCACAGCTACGACTCAAATGAACGTCTGTCGTCTTCAAGAACGCACCAAAGGTCCAGGCGTCACCAGCAGGAGTTTTCGTGCTTTTTTCGACGTTGATACTGGAGCCGAGATAGTCGCTACGCTTCCGTGAGGGGGGCCAGTAAGGCCAGGGCGGAGGTCTACGCGGAAGGGCTCAGGAAGTGGAGGCGGGACAGGGTGATCAAGGGCGGGTGATAGGAACCTCGAGCTGGTTGGGCTCAAGGCTCAGAGCTGGGGCGAAGAGGGACCTGACAGAACTAATCGACGGCGGACTAGGCACCAATCTTTTGGTCTTTGTTCTGAGAACTAGAGAGAGGAGAGAGAACGTATGGTCAGCGCTGTCTCGAGTCTGGCTTCTTCACGCTTTGGTGAGTGGCTGGGTTTCACAGTGGCTTTTCAACTCGAATGACTGGTCCAGGGATGGCTCATTTGCAGATGTAACGCGGCGCCTTTCTACAGGCCGAGGCTACAAGCGGACGAACATGACTTCAAACAGATTCTAGCTAGCGAGTTGACGGGGTTGATCGTGAAAAAGAAAATGAAACGAGGGAACAAGCAGGTCTTTTTGCTCATGGCCAACGGAATGTGGGCTGTCAATGCGAAACCAGGTGCCCTCGACAAAGCAGCGTGAGAAAGGCCCCTTTGTTTCCGCTCACGAAAAGTGCCTGGTTATTGCAGCGCAAATCATCGATAACGAATCAAGTGGGAAAGGCAGAGGAAGATTGGGGGGAAAGAGGACGGTCTAGCTCACATTCTTGAGGGGGTGAGTGGGAGAGACGGTCTTTGCTGGTAGGGCTGGGGGTGTTTCAGTTGTCGTGAGTGGTCGTGGTCGTCGTGGTCGTGATCGTCGTGGGTGAGGATGAGGGCGAGTGTGAGGATGCGGATGCGGATGGTGAGGGTGGTGAGAAAAGAAGGATGAGAAGGAAGATGGATGGTGATGATGATTGATTATGACGGGCAATCCGCAGTTTCTGGCGTCCTCTCACGGAAGAAGGAAGGAGGACTGCTGTGGCGAAAGGTGTCTCTGACAAAGATTAGGGTGCCTTTGCCTGTTCCTGTTCCTGTTCCTGTTCCTGATCTGTCCTGTCCTGACCTGTCCTGACCTGACCTCAAAGCCCGTCTTGTCTTCGTTTGAGTCTGCCGGAGTGCCCAGCGCCGAAATGTTTTAGGTATTATTTACAAAAGTAGATGCGACGCACTGAGCGACGACGGACGTACGACGTGCTGGAGTCTACAGTGCACGCTAGCAGCTGGCGTATTATTGCCCCCAGCCTTTGCCTACCCTGTAATTAAAACCTGCAGAGCACTAACTGGACGGTGGACGTTGTACACTGAATGTACCTCCGCTAGCACTTTTCGGTAGCTGGTACATGCCTTACCTAAGGTAAGTGGCCCTCCTCGAGGCGACCTCCCGTCAGTCTCTGGGCCACCACCTGACGGATTATAGCGTGCGCCAGGTGGGAGGCAGCTCGGTATTCGACAGCTGATGGGCACTGGAACTTGCCTACAACGGTAGGTGGTGTAGGCAGTCTTCCGTAGGGATCCGTAGCGTGGCAGGCGCTAGAGCGGTAAGGGCAATACCCCGTAGTTTACGGGTTAGACAGCTGCGCGCGCAGGACGATCGCACGGAGATAGGTAGAAGACGGGTTAGCCTGCGCTAGAGACCGTTAGATACCGTTTACGCAGCGGTGGTCAGAGCCAGAGAGATCTGAAACGTCAATCCGTCTGTCTGTCGAGGCAGATGCGCAGTCCGTACGAAGTAGGTAGCGGTAGATGGTCCCTGGTCGGGCGTAGGGGTGCCAATCCGCAGGTGCAGGCATCTTAGTATTACCGGTAAATTGACGAATCCGTTACGGACCTTGGCCAGCAAATCTCAGAGATCATGTATAATAGAGAGGTGGTAAGTCAGATCAGATGTCAGGAGGTTGATTCTTTTTTTTTTCTTTTTTTTTGTTCTTTTTTTCTCTTACCTCTTATAAGCTGCCGTAACTCGAAAGAGTTGGGAGTTCAACCGGACTCTCACTTGCAACTCACAACTCGACAACTTACCTACACCACCCACCAACCGTCCATCTGCTTCTAACTCATTCCTCGACAGGACCAAGTATCCTATACCCTCCCGGAAGGATCTGGTGTACGCAGAGATGCCAGTGCCATGTATCCCGTCCTACGCTAGCGTGCATAGGCATAGCACCCCCCCGACCTTTACCCCTGACCTTGACCCTTGACCCTGATTGCCGCACATTTGGTGTTGGTAGCACGAGGTATACTCATGCCACCCACTCTCGCCAGTGGCGGCAACCCTCAGGAAGTCAATGGAGCAAATTGCAGCATGCGGACAGGGTTCCGGGCTGTAAATGAAGTCTGGGCGGGGAAGAAGAGGTGGACAGCGAAAGGTGGTGACTTGAATCCATTTGATAATAACCTACGAAGTACCAGGTTGGTATAATCTGGGATGCTGTGATAGGCAGGCATGTACCTGCATCGAGAGCACTGCAAACCCCTCGCTTAGGTGGGAGCGGTAGTGGTTCTCTGGCTTCTCTGGTGGTTGACAGATGAACGAGGCGTGACACGAGATAGGAGGTGTGGTAAGCACGGGATGTTTTACTCGATGGGTGCTCTCTCTTTTTTCTGTTGTTTCCTGTCTGTGAAGAGGAGGCTCGATGATTATTAGTCAATTCATGCAGAAAGGGGGAGAGCAAGGTCTAACAGAATATGAGCAGATGACAGACAGCAAGCGAGAGTGAGAAGGGTGGACGGAATACGTACTCCTGGTCAAGAATTCTTAACATCTTAGGTACGGAATAGTCGTGCTAGGAGGTGAATTCTCTTGGACGGGGCAGAGAGTAACATGGTGTGTTCCTCCGTCGATGCGTTGCCGGCTTCATGTGTAAACACGTGTATTTACTATTCCGCAATGAAGTCTGGATCGACGACGATGACGTCGGCAGGGCCCCGGAAATGCCTCGGTGTGCGGATTGCTGCTACGGATCACGCTACAAAAATAGAAATAGGTAAGTCTCCTTCTCTGTCCATAGACTCCGTACCAACAGCGCATTGCATCCCGCGATGTAGGAGCAGGTACCAACTCTCTGCACACTGACACCTCGGTATCTGTCTGCACGGGTGGAGCGACGTCGCAGTTGTTCGTACACCTAATAACTGGTAAGTCAGGGAGTCTTAGGTGTTAAGGAGTTGTGAGGCTTATTGTGGTCTATATTGGCATCTCACTTCTAGTCAGAGACTGTTAGGAGAGAGACTTGTAATAAGCGAAGAGTTGACAACACAATTCTGTCATCTCATCTA
Source organism: Xylaria sp. L1 SY-2022 (assembly GCA_023079495.1). Classification (NCBI taxonomy): domain Eukaryota; kingdom Fungi; phylum Ascomycota; class Sordariomycetes; order Xylariales; family Xylariaceae; genus Xylaria; species Xylaria sp. L1 SY-2022. Next base: position 805,294 of record JALIDW010000013.1, on the reverse strand, counting down.
TACATACTCGTAACTTGTAAGCTGTGAATACGGAATACGGATAACTTAGGTAGTATGTATAGACACTCCATGGATCCTAGGTCTGTCAACTAATTCGTCAACTCTTATGAACGGCAGTTAACAACGGTAACTAGAGTCACAGATCGAGTCTACGGAACATCATTGTTGTTGGCGTAGGAGATCACCACCAGAAAGTCAACGGAACTGATAACTAAACACATCCAGGCACGACGGCGTGCATACGGAATACAGAATCCTCAAGACGGTCGGCAATGTCGTCTCTACCCGGCTAGCACGCGCAACTACTTCCGCGCTACGTATCTATACCGCCTCTTTCGACAGTTGACACTCGTGCAAAGAGGTAACTCTACGGAACATTCTCAACTCGCAAGTCCCCTCCGACTAACCCCCAAGTCACTGCGCTAGCTCTTGTTAGCCCATCTTGACGGCCCTTATTTAGTGCCAAATATGCACGCAATCATTCCCATCGCACTCCATCCCACCCGTTAATGGAAGCTCTTTGATTTTAGTGTGTCAGCTAGCCATGTAAGTAATGAGACGGTGATGGCAGACGTCTCTACTAGTTCCTCTTTTCGGCGACTGTCTGGCGTTGAGAAACTTGAAGCGCACACGGTCACACACCTCTGCTTCGAAAAGGGTCTTGGCTGTTTGGCGTGAGACCCCTCGAGCATATGTACGAGCATGTCGGCAAGTAGATCGCGTCATGTTAGCGGTCGCCTCGATCAAAATGGTACGAGGGATATATTTCGTGACACTTAAGAGTTGGGTCTGATGATACACAGGATGCAGAGCATCTCATGGATTCCCGTACGCCTTGACGCCTTTGAACGCCTTGTTTGAATGCCAAGTCTGTGATCCGTTCGGAGTTGTAAGACAACAACAACACAGACTCGACCCAACTCATCATCAACAACAACCCTCCCTGTCCTTCCAGGATCAACACCCGGAGGCACGGATCGCGGACCTGACCCTATCCTCATCTAATGCCACCCCGGAAAATGTTGTCGTTATTACTATCAGCCTCATCCGCGAATTGCTATTCCACATTATGGCAACCGGAAGTAGGGCATGCACATCCGTTGGCCAAAGCGAGAAGCAATCCTCGACTCGGCGCATGAGACAAAAGAATCTCGGTTAACAGACAAACAAACAACTAAACAAACAAACAAACCGATAACTAAATCGCCCTCGGCCGGATCTCGCTACTAACTAAAATAAATAGTAACATAATTGCTTTCTTTATCTCTCTCTACTATCGAGACGCCGCCGGAATAGGCAGCCTCTTCGTTTCAGTCCAGGTAAACCCCATCGGTTTCAGCTAGTGAGACATCGCTGCCGATCACGATACCGGAAGCATGGCCTAGGCGAGTAAACCCAAGCTTTGATATGCCGGCACCAAAGCCTGGGTTCATAGGTGTTATAGATAGCCTAGTCGTTAATATAGGGGCGACGGCACTTGTTGTTGTTCATTGTGTTTATATCGTAGTATCGCACATATATATTCGACTGCAGGGGAGATGCCGGCTCCAGATTCACATCGGACCGTTGGTTGCACATCTCGTTAGTACTCTGTAGACTTACCAACAGATGAAAAGTCGCTCATGTTGTTGTGTGCGGATATCATACCGCACTCGTCGATTCCAGTGCGAGGTGGGTTGGTATGCACACGTTGCGCAGGTCTTCAGATTACGATCCTTCATAGACATATCGACGGGTTATACACTCTGATCTAAAGTAATATCTCTAAAGATGTTATCAGAGATCACTTACGGACTTCAATCGAGTAACTTTTATGTTCATGTTGTTGCTGAGAGAATATCCTCCAACGAACATGAGCATCTGAAATATATGCATTCTCCCTGTCTTGCCCGTGATAGGGGATTTCTCCCGATGATAACGGCTTCCCTCAAACACCTCTCCTTGTGTGTATATACATTTTCGAAATACTACCTATAAACGTCTCCCCCCAAGTAAAACAAGACAAGTGCAATCCCAAGTATTCCCTTTCTAACCGCCATCGGGGCATCTTCTAGTCTAATGGCCACTCCGCCGGTAACCCATGACGATGACATGTGATTCCTCATATCCCTATGAACAATTCGTTCTCGAACTTGGATCCCCTGTCGTCAAGACCGCGGCACGGATATGCAAAGACCTCTCACAACCTCGCCTTCGGGCTCAAGTACCCGCCCGCGGATCCCAGCAGCGCGGCAGCCTGCGTGACGATCTCGTCGACGATCTCCTTCGCCGACTGATTGGGTTTCTTGACAAGTCCGGCAACGAGGCCCATTGGTCTATAATAGTTTCTCATCAGCACGTATCCTCGATGTCAAAGCAACCCACTTACCGCATCTCGGCCTGATCCATGATTTCGTCCGTCAACTTCCCCTCAGCATGCAAGCGATCAAGTTCATGATCCAGGGGCAAGATGCCCTTCGACGTGAGCTCCTTGATCTCCGCCTGTCGATTCTGCTCCCAGTCGGCAAGATACGGCGTCTTATGCGCGCGCAGGGGGCGACCCGTCCAAACTGCAAGTCTCAGTAAGCACATGACACCCCTTAACCCCTAAGAACCATCCCAGACAAAAAGGGCCAGAAAAAGGAGAAACTCACCCAAACTACAAACAACATCATCAAACCCGGCCTCCAGCACCGTCCTCTTAAAACTCTCACTCGCACCACTCTCCCGCGCCGTAACAAACCGCGTCCCAATCCAAACCGCCTGGGCCCCAAGCATAAGCGCCGCGGCCAAACTCCGCCCATCATTGACCCCGCCCGCGGCAACAAGCGCGACCGGCCCCCGCAACAACTCCGACGTAAACCTCCCACAAATATCCGCACAAGCCGGCACCAAGATACTGAACGGGATCTGCCCCGTATGCCCCCCAGCCTCCCCACCCTGCGCAACGATAATATCCGCGCCGACCGCGCACGCCTTAGCGACGTGCTTCGGATGTCCCACCATATTCATATACAGAACGCCCGCACGATGTAGCTTCTCGACGACATGTTTCGGCGGGACGCCGACGGCGGACACGAAGACGCGCGCCCCGCCTTCAATGATGATATCGATGAGTTCGTCCAGATTGCCCTTGGTGTAATCGTAGTTCGTCGCGCGCGCGGACCCGCCGACTTGCGGCAGGAGTAGGTCCACGCCGAAGGGGAGGGACGGGGTCCGCAGGAGGGATTTCAGCTCGGCGATGGAGGCGCGGAGTTGGCGGGGCGTGTAGCTTGCGCCGCCGATCACGCCGAGACCGCCTGCGTTAGAGACGGCGGCGGCGAGGGGCGGGGTGGAGATGGCGTTCATGCCGGCGAGGAAGATGGGGTGGGGGATGGCGAGGTGGGTTGTTAGGGGGAGTTGTGATGAGGGGGGCCATGGTGGGCGTGTGACAGATGGAACGTGTTACGGGTGTGGTTGGGATTGTTTTTTGAGGCTGTTTACATGGGTGGAAGGTCGGTTTTGTTGATGGATGAGGATGAGAGATGGTTTCTACATGGTTGATATGGGTGTAGTTACGCTGTATTAAGAGGTAGCTAGAGATGCCTAAGATATCTACTCGTACCCCTCGGCTCGAATTCTCCCGCGCGCTTCTGGTAACTACATATTTACGTAGTTATTACGACTAGTTGGAGTTGTCAAGGATACGAGTAAGGTGAAGAACTAGTATTGCGGATTATTCCGGATGTAGTTCTGGAGACTGGGAGTAGGGAGGCGGCGTAGTTCCGTAATCAACTAACAACTTAACAACTCCAACCCAACACCAGTCGCGTGCCCTACCATTCCTCGCAAACAACTACCGAAGAGTCGAAATAATATATAGAAAGACCCTCCTCTGCAAGTCAACGGTAGCAATACAAGGTTCGGTCCAGTCCAGCCGGACGCGGGAATCCATGAATCAGGCGGCAAGCCCATCACGCGGCCGTCTGCATGTAGGTATGAGTAATGCGACTTTTGCCCGCATGTTCAGCAAAAGAAAAACAAAAGAGTGTACCAAGAATTGCAGGTGGGTGAGTTGTGAGTGGTGTGTCTATCAACGATCTTGTATGGACGGGACGGGGGTCACAGGGATGGTTGTGGATTCGAACAGAGCAGCAGAAAAGGATCGCCATGCATGAGATGATACGGCATCGCATGAGCATGAGCATGAGCATGAGCATGGCATGAGCAGGGCAGCAGGACAGGACGGCACAAGTTACGAAAATTCGAAAAAAAAAAAATACTAGATAAAAAATAAGTACATAGAAAATCCAACAATCTATCTAGACACGTCCTGCGTTGCGTTTCGTTAATGTACACTCACATACATTAGTTATCTCGATCTCGTCTCCTCCCTTCCATCCATCGACATTACAAAATAAATAATAAGCATAAAGTGTTCATTCAGACAAATGAAATTCGTTCGTGGCTTCGTTCCGGTATTTGTTTGTTTGCTTCCAGTCCCTCCATATTAGAAATTCGAAGTTGTGTTCGTTGAAGAAAAGGTATAGAACCACAAAGTCGTATCTCGTTATCCCCCAGCTGGATTATCGTAAACATTATTATCTCCCTGGACTTACACCAAGTCTGTCTGCATGGATATAATCGATTTAGACATCGAAGTATCTTCGACGACGGTGCTCGTCAATCGTCATCCCACGGTCCGGACTCCGACGACGCTGCTGCTCATAGCGTCTCGGTGCCTCGACGTAGCGATAAGTATCGTACTGGGGTTCCGCAATGGGGTACGGGACAGCCACGCGAACGGGGACGACTCTTTCCCGCTCGATGTAGACTTCGCGACCGCGATCGCGGCTGTGGCCGTGGCTCTTGCTGGAGTTCGAGGACCTGTGACTCTTGGAGGTCCTAGAGGAGCGCGAAGACCCAGACTCAGACGGGTCAATGTCGACCGCGATGATGTCGATAGGTGGGTTCGGATGCGCCGCGCGCTCTGGCATGGGCGCGGGCGGGGGAGGACGGCGCATTGCCGGCATGACTTCGACGGGAGCGGGAGGCGCTCTGGGCTTTGCGCGCGCCAAGGCCGGCGCGCTGTGCGAGGGCGCGACCGGAGGTGGTGGGATGATGGTAGTGACGCGTCTTTTGACCGTCACGGCGCCGTTGAAGGGGGGCTCGAGGTAGAGCACCTTCTTGTACTTGCCGTGGGACTTGTCGCGGGGCGTGGAGTAGATAGTCGACATGTTGACAGCTTGGATGCTTGCTTCTTCGTAACCTGGTAAAGAGTGATAATGGTTGATGTGATGGTTGTTTTTTTTGTTCTGGAAAATAAGACAAGTAACTTGAAGACTGTTGATCGTCGACAGAAGAATATTGGAACGCTTGTGTGTATGTAGAAGGCGAATTCTGGCGAGAATCTAGAAAACCACAAGTCGTTCTTTTCCTTTCTTCGAGGAGCAGGTCGGCCCTAGATATACTAGGCATATGATAGCTCACGCACGACCCAGCAGAAAAAGGGATTCCTTGGCTGTTCTAGGTGGCTGTGGATGCCAGTGGATACGTCACAACCCATTGCATTCACACACATGGATTGGTCGAGGTCCAGATGACGTTCCCATTCTTTCCGTACAACCCGTCCGCTGACAAGACGCAGGGTCCTCTCACCAACAATCAGACCAACCAGACAGCAGATCGTAGATCTCTGGGAAACTGGCCGAGAGAGAGGAGGGAGGGAGGGCGAGCAAGGCCAAGGCGACGCTGCCGATTCGAAGACACGGAGATGACGTGGTGAGCGGCCCCTTGCGATCTCTGGGATCTCTAACGGGGGAGCAGAAGTGCGTACGGAGCAGTCCCCTCACACCGTCCAATGAGTACGGCGAAGCAAGGGAGGACCTGTTTGTCCCAGGCAGAAAAATTACCTGGATCTCACAATCCTCATCCCATTGATGAACACGCCAGATCCATCGCCGTGACATCGTGACCAGTCAGCGCGGGTAGGGCTTCCATCGTATGTGCTTCTCACCGAATCCAGACCAGCCATTGGGCATTCATGTCGCCCCCGAATAGATTGCCTACCGCTCTTGTTCATGTATGTACGTATTCATGTAGGAGAGAGGAGAAAGGAGCTCGTCCTCAGATGATAATGGTCCAAGTTACGGCCTCTCGACCCCATCCAAACCAGACTTGCGATGCTCGAAACAGATGCAGCTTGAGGAAAAGGGCCAAGCACCAAAAAGATAAGATGCATGGCCAGGGCGAATGAGGCTACAATACCCAATTTGAACAGGAACGGATCCGTGGGCGTCGCAGACCCGGTTGTGAACCCGCCGGTAATGTGAGTGTGGTGTGGGCACACGACCGCGGTCAAGGCCGCCGCCAGCGAATGAGACCGAGAGCCCGCGGCCAGAAGGGAACAAATGACCAGACTTTCTCAACGCGCGCCGCCAAGACCCTGCCGTGCCCGCAACGCAATTCTCGCTCCTCGTTGGCCGCCTTTTGTTCCCATCGACGCCACAACACACAGAATCATTCACTTCCGCGGCGGGTCCCATACCCACCACTCACCATGCACCAGAAAGCACTCACCTTTTTTTTCTTTCTCTCTTCTCATGTTGCATTGCGGTTGGAGGCGGAAGCGGTGGACTTGCTTTGGGAGGGACGACGTGTACTGCGTACAGTTCCAGCTGCACGTCAACCCGCACTGGGAAGAGGCAGCAACAAATTTGTTATTCCCTCTCTCCTGCTCTTCTGCAAGACGTTGCCAAGTCGAAGGCCAATAGGGACGACCTGTGGCCAGGGGCCCCATGGACGTACGGAGTACGGAGTACGAAGCAGGCGTAGGCGTAGGGTTGTGTTCGACGCCACCAATTGAGGAAAAACTTGCAACTTGTACGCAGCGCTTTCGTCCGCAAGCCAGCAGAAAATCCACCCACAAGTCTGGTCTCAAACAATGCACTTCAGCCCTTGCGCGACGTTAAGCATAAATCGACGTCCCCCAGGGCTGCCTGGAATGCCACCATCAACAGGCATGCTGCTGCGCTGCGTAGCGTAGCATACGCAGGATGTAATGTACGAGTAATGTTATGTCTGTACGCGTACGTACGCTGTAGATAAATGAGGTGAAAGGGAGGTGTGGTGTGGTGTGGGTGTGGTGGTGACTGGTCTGGGATAAGTCACAAATATGCGCGCTCGCCATCCTGCCACGTAGGGAATTCCGATCTCATGTTAATAACATATTCTCCATCATGAAAAAAAGAACAATTCATTCACATTTGCGGTAAGTCTGGGTATGGTACGCAGTATGCTGCTGCTGCTGCTGCTGCTGCGGCCCCTCCCCCCCTTCTTCTCTCTAGCCCTTTCTTCGCTTATCTCGTAACGAAAGCCACAGTCTGGATGACCCGCCGATGACCGGTTGCAGTCATGAACTTGATCATCAAGTTTGTTGAGCACGGCCTAGATTGTCGAGGACCCCAAGATGGATACCGCTGCTGCTGCGTCCGCCGAAAAGGGGGGCATACGCAACGCAACCCCCTTCTTCCTCACTCTTCCTCGCATTTGTGTATTCTTTTCTCCTTATCTTGCATAATAATACGCGCCGACCGGAAAACTCAGTCCTTCTCTCCTTCAATTCGCCGGCGTGTGTGTAGAAGAGGACGGCACTTGCGTATTATTCACACATCAGTTGCGGGTTATTGGGGGGCAGTCGATGTTGATAAAAGAAAAAACTGGAGAATCCACATTGGTAGGTCCGGGCCCTGGTTCCGTATTTCGCCACCCGCAGCTTTTCGCAGCTCGCAGCTCGCAGCAATCGACGGAGGTCGGGCTGCCGCATAGACTATTGATTCTTCGAACATCGGATTGTCGATCATCCCTAAGCGTGCCCACTCGACACCAATCCCTGTCCTCACGCTACGGCAAGCCCACCACGCCCACCACGCCAAGGTGTGTAGGCGGCTTGCGACCTCGCCATGTCAATTATGATCGAATATGTAGCTCTGAGCTCTGAGATAACTCGCCACTTGGGTTGTAGTAGTTGAGATATCACTTCCCAAGATTGCAATCAATCGCGCGTGTGTGTGTGTGTCTGTATTGGGTATCGAACAACCTTCTGTCTACTGCGTGCTGCGTTATGAAGCAAGACCTTTGAATCTCTCTATCTACATGCTTGCTGGTGGTGACGTGAAAACGCGCCGTGAAATGCACTCAACTGTCCAATCAGACCGGCTTCACCATGAAGATCTAGGGAGTGTTAGCATCATTCATCAAGGATGGCTATCATCTTGCATACCTGGTTTAACGCCTGCATATCACCAAATGCCAGCCTCTTGGAAGCAATATTGCGTGATCGTGCAAGATGACGAGCCGACAGCGCCGTTGTTCTGATTGACGCATTCGTGCTCAGCGGCGTCGAGGAGCCGCTCTCTTGAGGTGTCGCAGCTGAGGTCGTTGTCGTCGAGGCGGTCGCGTCTCCGCTGGCGTCTGCATCGGCTGACCGTTTTCTCTTTTTGTCCTTCTTCTTTTCTTTTCTAGACTTCTCCTGTGCAGCAGCCTCTTCGGCAGTTTCCGTAGAACCGTCAGATCCAGATTCTTGGTCTTTGGACTTCTTGCTCTTCTTTTGTTTCCTCTCGGTCCCGGCCGACTCCGCATCTTCTTCGTCTTCGGATGTTCGTTCGGAACGTTTCGCTCTCTTCTCCTTCTTTTCCTTCTTCTCTTTCTTCTCCTTTTTCTCCTTCTTTTCTTTCTTTTCCTTCTTGTCTTTCTTCTTCGTAGACTTTTCCGCTTCCGAGTCCTCGTTGTCTGACTCTGCCTCGGTCTTGGAGCGCTTCTTCCGCTTCTTGTCGAGTTTGTCGTCTGAAGCCTCGGCATCCTCGGATTCGCTGGCTTTCCGCTTCTTGCTCTTCTTTTCCTTCTTTTCTTTCTTGTCCTTCTTCTCCTTTCGGCTGGACTTGACTTCCTTCTCGGACTCAGACTCAGAATCCTCCTTGTCGGATGTCGTCGCGGGTTGGGAGTCGATCAACTCCTTCATCTTGATCTGGTCTCCAACCAAGAACCCACCACTAACGAAGCGCATGGGCCCAAACTTCCGCTCAACATACAGATTGGTCTTAATCTCGGAGCGGACCTTTCTCTCCTTCTGTAGCGTCTCCTCCGACTTGCCGTTCAGACGTCCCAGCAGGTCCTTGAAGACGTCCAGACCAGTGCACTCGTCGCTCTGCTTCTGACGGATCTTGGCGCCGAGACCGAGCGTGTCGTCCTTCATGCTGACCTTTATGGGCGCCAGACTGGCGGCGCTGTGTAATTGCGCGCGTTCAGCATCCTGCGAACCGAGGTATTTGCCGGGCTCCCAGCCCTGCGCGCGCAGGATCTTCTGGCCGAATGTCGTCTCGTCGCGCGTCCATTTCGTGTTGTTCGGATCGTAGTCCAACTTCCGACGGCTTCAGAAAAACAAGTTAGTGTTCCGTATGGGCATAATTGATTGTCGAGATAGACGCGACTCACTTCCGAGGCCCTGAGAGACCCATTGTGCTCAGACAGTATTCCTTTCACGAAACTTGTCTTGATGGGAATGTATAATCGGTAGAGAGGAAGATGCGCAGACAGCGACGATTACCGGTGTTAGAATGGTTCCTTAACGGGGTTCTCTCCGAGCTGCCCAAATTTTTGAGCGATAGTTACCAAGTGAAAGCCGGTGGAGCTGCTCGATAAGAACCTTCGCATGCAGGCTCTGTGTAATTATTTATGGGTCATGTGATACGGACCAATCAGAGCTTCAGGTTAGTCAGGTCACCGATAGGTAACTAACCGCCCATAAGGGTATCGGTGTAGACGATGAGATGACTTTATCACATACTACTCCCTTCCGTGAGCGACGGCTTCTCCTTCCTCTCATGCGAGTGATGTCCTCATTTAGGAGTCTGAGGCGTTGGACCTTCCCATTCTATTTGCTATGCAGTCATCGCACACAAGAACGCGTGATCTTTGGATTGAAGCCATGTAAAGAATCTTCACCTCTCATCATACACAACGCTGTCTCCATGATGTTTCTCATGCTGTGATATTCCCCTGATAGATTCGCTTATAGCAGTCGTGCTTCAAGAAATCATATTATTCTACGCCTAAACTGCTACCGGTTGCAGATAGTGATTCCCTCATATCAGTCTCATTGGCTAGCTACAAATATGCCGCCAAAGCGAAAACGCAGAGACGACACAGCCTCCGGCTCCGACGAGTCAGACGTTGTCGTCTCGTCTCGTCGTCCCACGGCGGCAACTCTGCTGCCAGAAGTGATGCAGAACATTGTGAGCTTTATCTACCTCACATGTAGCTTCTTCTGCCTTACTTCGTATGATAAAGTATCACATGTGGCATGCTGATTAGGGCCCTCTGTCCGCATAGGAAAGGCTCAAAGCCAAACGTGATCGAAGCCGGAAGGCCATCACGGCGCAATTCGAGGCATACGCTGCGCAAAAGAAGAAAGATATCGAGGCCCACTATGCCTCAAAAGCTCAGGAGAGGTAGGTTTGCATGTCTGCTCTGGCTAGAAGAGTTCCACGAAACAAATATGAGATCTGGAAACAATCGTGTCTCATCATGTTGTCACGTCTCTGCCGTGTGCCCATCAAGCTTCCCATCAGTACGAGATATGAATACGTGAACTTATATCCCATCTTGTTGTCATCTATCTGCCATCTGCGTTCCACCTGGACGCGCAATCTAACCACACCCCAGATCCTCAGAAGCCAAAGAGCTCCTAGACCTCTACGCCTCCGCCCTCGAGAAACGCGCCAGCATCGAAAAGTCGATCGAAGACCTCGTCCTCAACGGGCGCGAGGACCTCCGTGAACTCTCTATCGTCCTAAGCGCGGCGTATTCCGGTCGTCAACAACAGGCCAGCGCTGCCATTGGTTCGTTCGCCTCAACTACACTCCCATCATCGGCTAAAGGTGCTTCGACTACGAACTCTGGACGAGCTCCTCAGAAGGTCGGCACCGAGAGAAAATCCCGGGAGGATCGAGACGACGAGGAGGATCTTTTTGGCAGCTTTGCCCGTGCTGATAATTCCGCTCGCACCAGAGACGCCAAGACCCAGTATGAGAAGCGAGCGAGCGGCAATCCTTTTGATCAGATCTTGTGGTGATACAAGGGGGTTATGATATATCTGATACGTGCTATGACAATGGGCTGATATGCGGATGACCTTTGCTAGATAGCTACGTTAGCAGCCCTACCTTGACGAGATCACAATTACAAGTCACTTGAGAGCATTATCACAAATTCTGGTATGTAGTTTAGAAGCTTGATTTTTATTGGAATTACTTGCTATGCCGTGAATGGCGGTGACCGTGTATCAAGTCCCGCTTGACACACGTTGAGAGAAACCAGCCATTCAGGGTATGTTTCGTGCCAGGTGTGTGTGTTGTGTTGTGTGTGTACACGTAACTTCATCTCTGTCCTCTCTCTCTTTCTCTCTGTACGTACGCAAGCGAAAAATTCAAGCCAAAGGGTCGCCGCCCTGCCAGTTTTAGCACTCCGGAGCTCCTTTCACCACTCCCGAGCTTCTGCTCTTCTTCTCTTCTATGTGTGTGTGTGGTGTGGGTATGCAGTAGGGTCTCTATGCCCTCTCCCCGAGCTTTTGCTCTTCTCCTCTATGCGGGTATGGTATGATGTGGTTATACAGGAGGGTCTCTATGCCCTCTGTTTGTACGGTATGTGAGTTGTCCGGATATCTCTGTGCTGGCTGTCTTTCGAAAAGGCCAGACTTGGGTTCGGAACACCCACTCTAGAAACGGAACGGAGAAAAGAAAAACGCTCGCTTTCTATGCTCGTTGTCTTCGTGTAATCGTCGTAATTATAGTATGGTTGGGTGGGTATTGTCCCTCGTACAAGGAGGGAGACGGGTATGGTTGGTAGGTAGGAGACTCGATATAGAGCCTAGAGGAGAACAGGATGACAACTTGTGCCAATGATGTTGGGTGCTGTCGCCGACTACGACTCCTAATGTAAGGCGTAAGGCGGTGTTACCGAACGGGCCAGAGCGCCGACGTCGACGATTTGGATTAGTCGACAACTACAGGCTGGGTGCCAGCAGTCTCTTCCTCGATCATCATGAGCTTGCGACATTGCTGCTCGATGGTCTCGTTCTCATCCTCGTCGATGCTTCCCTCGACCGCGCGTGCCAGCAGTCTCTTCCTCGATCATCATGAGCTTGCGACATTGCTGCTCGATGGTCTCGTTCTCATCCTCGTCGATGCTTCCCTCGACCGCGCGTGCCAGCATCAGCTTCTTCACGCAGGAGTTATAGATCAGTCCCTCGACCGAATCTCTGGTGAGCAGACGGATCACCTCGACCTCCCGGGTCTGCCCGATACGATGGGCGCGATTCGAGGCCTGCACGTCGTCCTGCGGGTTGTCGGACTGATCGAAGATGATGATCTTATTGGCCGCTGTCAGGTTCAGGCCAGTACCTCCGGCGCCGGTTGTGAGCAGGAAAACGGGAATATCCGGGTTCTCGTTGAACCGCTCGATCTCTGGGAACCGATCCGCCATGCTGGTCGAACCGGTCAACTCGCAGTAGGGAATGTCGGCGAATGCGAGGGTCTCACGGATGATATCGATGACCAAGTCGAATCGGCTGAAAACGAGAACTCGGTCTCCAGTTTCCATATAGCCGCGAACGAGTTCAAGCAGCTTCTGAATCTTGGGGCTTTCTTCCCATGACCGATGGGGAATGTCGTATTCGCCTATATACTTGTCGAAGTGCTTGCACTCTAAATGCAGCTGGAAGTCCGATTTGCCCATGTAGCTCGCCAGCAGGAGAGGCTTGTAACCGTCATCCTTGCTCTGGATCGAGAGCTCCTTGTGGGTGCACTTCTTCCACAGCTTATCCACCATCTGCTTTACAATTTTGTCCGTGAAATGAACACGGAATAGCTGATGGTGAATGGCTGCTTGTCGAAGTTGCATCCAAGGATTAGACTCCTTGATGGTCGACGAGGCGCGTTGTTTCTTCTCTACAAGATATCGGCCTCTCACCTCGCTGTAGATCTCCTGCTGCTTTGGGTGCATATCCACCACGATGTTGGTTTCGGTCTTCTTGGCCAGATCCAGGACATCTTCTTTACGTCGTTGTAGAATGAAGGGAACCATCATTGTACGAGCATTGGAAACACGTTCCTTCGCAAGAGCAGCGAAATTATGAATTTCTTTGCTCGGAACTTTGGCTTCCATGATGCTGTCAAGTTGTTCGTAGGTCTTATCTGCGAACAAACCAGGCTCGACGAAGTAGAGGAGCGTCAGCAACTCCTTGAGGTTGTTCTGCACGGGGGTTCCGCTGAGAATCAGGCGCCACTGTGTGGGCACTCGCATCATCTGCTTGTAGATCAGATTGTTGCGGTTCTTCAATCTGTGGCCTTCGTCGTAAACCGCGGCGTATGGCTGCATATCCTTCAACCATACACGATCCTCCTTGGCTTTCTCGACTTGCGAGTAGGTAGTCAAGACTACGTGAGCCTTGTGAGCCTCGCGGGGATCTATGTTCCGTCGGTCTGTTCCCACGTATACACAGATATCCAGCTTAGGGGCGAATCGTTCGAATTCCGCCATCCAGTTTTCGCAGACGCTGGGCGGCACAACAACCAGGAAAGGGAAAGGTTTTGACTTCATGGTACCCTTCTTGTAGGATTCCACCAGATGGGCAATCAGGGCAATCACCTGACAGGTCTTGCCTAGTCCCATGTCATCGGCGAGGATGCCACTGAAGCCCTTCGAGTGAAGAAGGTTCATCCAGTTCAAGCCGAGAAGCTGATATGACTTCAACTGGATGTCGGCAGCCATAAGGCGGGGTTTCTTTGCAATGGGCAAAGTAGTCCCGTCTCGTGGCTTGCCATTCTTGTCCATGGGCCAGCGAGCCATAGCCTTCTGGAGTTGTTTGCCGCGATCCTCGCACTGATTGATGACTTCAGATGCGGCTTGGAAAGCGGCAAACCACGCGGTCAGCTTTTCGATGAAAAGCGAGCCAATCTGGACACGCTTTGCCTTGGCTTTAGACTTCGCCTCCTTTTTGCACACATTCTCAGCATCGGCAAATGAAGCAAAAGGGCGAGCAGAAATCATAGCCTTGGCATTTGCGGCGGACAAACCGGTGATCTGAGCCAGAGACTCAGCTGTGCAAGAGTTCAGGTACTCAAGCACGCGCTGCTCATGAGGTAAGATATGAGTCGGGCTAGGACTGCGATCTTCCTTGTACTCAGGCTCTGACGAAACGTCAGGCTCTGATGGGACCTCAATTATCTCGGGCTCTGGATCATCAACGGCTTTGCGCTTGCGCGGAATAAGCTTCTCCACGGGAGGGACATCCGAATCGGAATCGCTCTTGAGATCCACAAGAGATGTGGGAGGGGGCGGCGAGGGGGAGGGATTGCGCCGACCACGCTGCAATCTGCGACGGGGTCGGGCGGCAGGTGCAGAATCTGCCACTGCGGGCATGGTGACAGCTTTCGCTTCCTTACTGATAGGCGATTGGGGAACAGACAACGCCGGCGTTGTCGGAGGGGATGACGGGTCTGAAGAAATTGAAAAGACTGGAGGGGGGCTGGGAGAACGTCGCCCTTGAACTAGGCGTCGACGTGGCGGTGGTGGAAGAATGGGTTTCGTAGTGGAGGTTTGTGTTGTAGAAGAAATCGAGGTTGTAGAAGAGTTGGCTGTTGTAGAAGAGAGAGAGGTAGACGCGGTCAAGGTGGAGTTGGATTTTAATGAACAATCTCCTTGTGAACGCGACGGCTTGGCGGGGCAGGTGCGGTCAAAGAAATCGTCCAATGACTTTGTAGAGGTACTTTGTGCCTTTCGAACAAAGTCGTTGGACAATGCATTGTCGCGTTGAGGGTTGGCTGGCTCCCGCAGCAACAGATTAACTGCTTTGGCGACCTGCCATCCGACCGTCTTTGTCAGCGCCTCTCTACATTCGGCGATTGTGGCCTCAGGTTTGGTCTTCGACACAATCCTGTACACATCCTTGGTGAGGTGGCGGAGTCGAATGTCGTGAATGTCTTTCAACTTCATATCGCCATCGTCCTTCTTAGGGGTCTCGGTCTCGATAGGATCACGAGTTGTAGTCTTGGCAATGAACGAGGATGGCTTGATATCTCCTCGCATGGGCTCCTCATCACCCGAACTATCGTGATGCTTATAGCACTCACTCAACTCATCGTCTGATATGTTCAAGTAGGTCTTCTTAGCGACAGGGCGACTCGACTGACTGGATCGTGCCGTCGGTGGCTTTGACTCTATTCCAGTTCCAGCTGGCTTCATCGGAGATCTAACACGGCTGGGTGTTGTTGCCTTCTTCATGTATGATGAAATCTTGGCCTGTGACTTGGCCTGAAAAGGTGACGAAGCTGGGACTTCGATCTTGGAGCCCGGCGAGCTAGGAGCATGGGCCTGTGACTTTCTCGTGCCCATGATTTGAGTGGGCTGAGTTTTGCGATCGTTCTTCTGGCTAGCTTGAGCAGCTTGACCAACCAACTGTGTCGGCTGTGTAGAGCGTCCAAGGATCTGAGTTGGCTGAGTACCTCTTTTGACGACCTGGGTCGGCTGTGTAAAGAAAGGGGACGAGGCGGGGATCGTTGTCATCAATTCATCAATATCGTCTTCATCCTCCGAATCAAGGTAGTCTGAATCTTTAGCGACGACGTCGCGCACCTTGCCACCATCGCGTTGCATGTTAGGCGTCGCCGGAATAGACGGGGAGCCCTTGCGGGTAGAGCGAGGAAGCCGCGACATTGTCAGTCTGGCCGTCGCAGATGTCTTCCGGTTCAAGCGTTCTTCTTGACTATGAACGTAATGGCTAGTGACTCGCAATGATGACTGAATCAGATTTGATGAGGCTGTACCAAGTTTGCTGGATTGAGCAAGCAGAGCGGGTGAATTCCAGGTCGTGATGTTGCGGGAGTTAGAGAGACACTTGATCAAGGACCGGTCGGAGAATTTCGCTTTAGCGGAACTTATCAGGGTAAGTTTTTACCAATGCGCGTTCCGAGGAAAAAAAAGAGTGTCAAGGAAGGAAAGAGAACCTTGGGAATCAATTTGAGGCCAGGAACATCAAGGTACACAAACTACCTACGAGGGTACCACCTGGCGGGATGTACCTGATGCACCTGCCTGTCGCGCGCTCTGCAAGTGCAAACCCAAGGAAAAATCCAGAAAGGAAGTCGCAGGGTACGAAAAAACGCGATCGAAATTTCGATTCGACGCGGTGAAAAAAAATGTCGATCGCGCTATCAGCTGACCTGCTGCCGTTAATTTCTAGGCAGGCCCGCCCGGCAGGTGCAAAGTGCCTTCTAACGAATCACAACAATGCGGGGGATAGTGGCGAACCTGGGTGGACCGTGGGCCTACAGGGCAGGCAGGGAAGTACCTGCAGGTACTCCGTGCCTTCCGTGAACGATGCGACGACGTCCAGCAAGTAACAAATTAGTGCAAACATGTTTGCTAGACAGGAGATTGGCTTTTGAGTTAGAGAGAATAGATGTACCAGTACTTTGTTCACTTCGCAAACGACTTCACATGCGTGCCGACGACGACTGCCAAAATAGGGCCACTTCCGCGTTACGTAACTGCCAGACGGGAGGCAAACAAGTTACCAGCTGGGTAACCGTTTCCTAACCGTCAGACAGAGGACTTCTCGACTGGATTTCTATTACCAGCCAATCACGATGTCCCTATTTACTAGTAGTAAGTCGACACCCAGGTCTTGAAGCACGTACGTTCTTCAACTCCCTGTTATTATTGGCCGAGGTTGTCTTCAACCGTCAAGAAGGTTTACGCCTTCCCCGTCCATCCGTATCCATAGAAACGGCCCGCAGCAATCCATAAGGTTACGGTTTCCCCGTGCTTACGGTTTCCCCGTGCTTTGAACCTTGTTTCCATCCCATTTCCCGTAACGAAATAAAGTTATCGGCACGGGATAACCGTCGTGCTTGCTTTAAGCGCATTCCTCCCTCTAAACAATGTAGCATCCATCATTGACAAAGAATCGAGCATTCCTTTCTTCCGAGTCGTCGTTCATATCAAGTAGACATAAAGAAAAATAATAATAAAAGGAAAAAAAATTTGTACGCAGGTACGATCACGTCGTAGATGACTTATCACCCATAACGTCATACGTCACGGCGCAGCAGCAAGCAGAGTCAGGAACGCGGGAAACGCCTTCCCTTCTCCACTTTTCCCAATTAGCGTCGCGGCCCCGCGACGTACCTGCCTCTGCCTTTGCCTTGCGCCCGTACATACAAGCTCCACATGCTCTGCCTCACTCACTCACTCATTCATTCAACCGTGAAGCCTTGACCACATACATACTTCGGTATCTCATCTCATCGCGACTCATCTCATTCCCAAGACTCCTTCTCACGACTCAATTCCAAGACGAAAGTGAAGAGCAAAAAATGGCCACCCGTCGCATAATCTCATCCGAGAAGACCATCCTCGACAAAGATGACGAGGACCTCCCCCAACAGTCCACTGGCGGTTCGCCGACCCGATCTAGCACGGCGCCGGCTGTGCCTGCGTATGTCTAAGCTCACCTCACTTATCTCACTTTTACCACGCGGTCACCTGATCCCTCACTTCGAACCCAACAACAATCAAGAGCAGCGTGAAAGGAATAGAATATGGCATGAAATGAAGTGAAATACTAACACTCACATCCCAGGGACGTCATCTTCAAGGTCCTCGCCTTCTCATTCGCCATGGTCATCATCCCCCTCGGCTCCTATTTCCTGACGCTGAACAAGATATTCGGGGGTAAGCCCTCTCTCTCTCATTCCTTCGCATCCTTCAGCCTTCACTAATCATTCTCCCCTCCCTTCCACCCCCTCCTTTCACTACCCCCCTCATCCTCTCATACTTCCCTTCCGAATCCAACTGACCAAAACCAGGCAACTCAACCTACGCCGGCATCCTCGCCGTAATCCTCGCCAACCTCGTCCTAGTCGGCTACATCATCGTCGCCATGAACGAGGACAAAACCGAGCAAATCGAGGCCGAGATCAAGAAGAAGAAGAAGGAAGAGAAGCGGGGGAAGGCAGAATAAATTTTCCCTCCCGTATCTACTTCATTCACATTTTACTCGCTTGTCCAAGTTGTAATTTCTTTACCCCTTGCTCGGTCTTTTCATGTACTTGTAAACAAGTTCTTCCAAAAAATCTAACTCGCTCTCATTTGCGATTGACCGGGCATATATTAGCTGTCTATTTGCTATACTATCCGTGTTGACGACTCCTTATTCCTGCTCCATCAATCATGATATTCCCATCGATCGATATTTCAATCTGTTACGGTTATGGCTCAGGGGTCCAAAAGACCCAAACTACATCAAGACATCACAACCACAGGACACACACAAAGTCAAGCATCAATGTTGTACAATAATGAATGAATTGCGGCATAATAATCATTAACTCTCATAACTCTCTGTCTCTCATCTAGACTTAAACTGAGAACTGACTGCCGTCACCATTTTCAATACACTATGCATCGGGCCGCAACTGTGGACGAATTTTGTGCTTTTTGATGGCAACCCGAGCCCATGATGAGCAAAGCGAAAGCCATAATGCCAGTATTGGACCTCTCTCTATGGTCATTTTCTGGCCACAGAAGGTTTACATGTATTTGCCTGGTCGTACACGCGAATGGCGCAAACTCGGGGGGTTTCTTTTCGTAGTCGTTTGAGCGACTTTATGACCAGTGGGTCCCCCCCCGAAATACTTTTTTCTGCTCTCTCCGTCCTTCATGTAAAAATCTGACTGATGTCCGGACAACAGACGTCATCCATCAGTATCGTCGTTTTCCGTAAACACATACTCTGCCCAGCAGATACGCGATTCAATCCCAAACACGTACAAACTCCATACATGTATGCTCTTTTGATAATGCGTTCATGTATAATCGCAATGGGGCCTCTACCGGTCTCCAACTCAACGCGTCCGTCAAATTACACGCACGTGGGCGTTGCGTATCGCAGCTCCATTAGTGCTAGGACTGTGGCCGGCCCATGCTCGTCGTAAAAAAAGGAAGTCAAGAAACAAAGGGAATAATAAACCGATAAAAGGAAGGGTATCTTTCGTTGTTACGAACAAATAGACGGGTCGGAATTGGTTGGTAGGCATCGGGTCCAGGATTGCTGTGACTTAATGCTCCTTCTTGCTAAACCGGCGTACGAACCAGCTTTTCCGCTTGTCACCCGTAGCCGGGGGTTCTTGCGACGTCACATTGGTCACTACGGCAGCGGCGGGAGGGCTTCTCACGACAGGCGTGGGGACTTTCTGGGGGGAAGGGTTTCGTTGAGCCTGGTTCATGCCACCATAATTCGGAGCTTGGGGATATGTCGACTGGCCAAAGTTAATGCCATAATCGTTAACCGGCTTTGGGGGTGAACGGCGGTTGATAGAACTGTTCTCGCTGCTAGTGGGATCAGTCTGGTAACCCACGGGTTCGCCCATACTACCCGTTCCCGATCCAGACGCAACCGTCTCGTATGATTGATGGTTATTCGGTATCGGATAGACGCGACCGTTGTTATAATTGGGGTCCGGCTGTTGGCGCGAGTACTTATTTCGCATTCCCCCGGTCGGACCTCCATTAACGTACGAGTTACCCTCATAGCTCTCGTAGTAGCTGTCTCTTGGACTCGTCATCATCGCCGACTGGCGCGGCGACTGACGCGGCGAGGGGCGCCGGTCAAAAACACCGCTCTCTCCTCTGTTTACCCGGCCACTATTATTGTAGTAGCTAGTGGGATCTTGAAGTGGGCGTGGACTGCCTGTACATACAAGTGTGAGATACAAATTGGAAACAAGCGAGGGGGTGAATAGTGCTTACTGGTATAGTAGTTACTTCTCCTATTGTAACCGGGATTCTCAGTCTCTTGTTTAAACATCGATTTGCGATTGTAACCACCGTCGATTGCTGCCTCGAAACTCCGTATTGTGTCCAACGGGCGCTCCCAGCGGCTTCGTGTGGGGTTGGAGCGGTCGGGATCAGCTAGTCTGATGTGAGTACAAGTTGCGATAGTAGAGTAGAGAACAAGCGAATGAATTACCAATTGGATTGCCATTAGCATCTTTGTGCTGAATAGCCCGCAGGGCTGGTCGTTCTGAGACAGTCTGTGCTTCCATTGCTGCAAGACCATGTTAGATGGTGTAAATTGGCGCAAACTGATGAGAGGCAGTCAAATATGGTCGACTACTTACCCGGCTCCCTCTCGTTCAATGCCATACGAGGATCGGCTTTACTATGTAGTCTCTTGGCCTCTTTCTCGGCTGATGTCTCCGTAAGATCAATCTTATACGAGTGACCACTCTTGCGAGACTTGTCTGATCGGAAGCTAAATGCCCTCGACTTGGGACGATGTTGTTGCTGCTGCTGCGACGACTTTGTGTCAGGGGCTTTTAGGGGAGGCGGCGGCAGCGGCGGTCTCGACTGTTCGAGCTGTGGATGCAGCGGCTGTTGTGGCTGGCTTTCTTGTAGGTAGTGCTGATGTTGCTGGTACTGGGTCTGAGGCAGATGCTGCTGGTATGGACTCGGAGGCGACTGTTGCTGATAGTATTGAGTCTGAGGCGAGTGCTGCTGGTACTGGGACTGGTGTGGATGGTCCTGATATTGAGTCTGATACGCTTGCTGATGAGACTGGTACTGGTAGCCCTGAGCTGCCGGCGGCCGCTGCTGATAAGGAGTATAATACTGTTCCTGCTCGTGCGGCGGGGCGGGCAGCGAGTGGTGATCATAGTTGGCGGCGGACGCCATTTTGTTCACAGTACGACCAGGGTCGCAGGCCCAAGCTTTTTGGCGGCGGTGTTGGTTAGGGTCCCTGGCAAGGACCGGCGGGTTCACCGTGGAGCAGCTAGTGCAGACAGTGCAGGGTCACCAATGTAGACAAGTGCACTACGTAGATCCGACTGTTGATGGCTGAAATTTAGTGTGTTGCGGTTCGTTTCTGTATATTGATAGGCCGTGGGGACTATACAAGCACGTATGCGTATGCTCGCCGCCTATGCCGTTGATCTGGGTCAGACCGATCTCTAGAACAGATAGTTCATGTTGTTGTTGCTTGGTGCTGCAGGAAAAAGACACATGGGAGTCACAGTAGGTACGCACTTGAGTGTTTAGCGGATACGTCGATGTCAGGAACAGTCCAGCTCGTCTAACCCGTATGTACTCCGCTGCTGCGTCGAGTAACTACAACAGGAAGGGATGCTCGGTTCTGAGCGTCGCCGCCGAAAATAGCGAGACAGATGCCGCTTTCCCACAATAGGTCTTCTGAAGCCGCCAAAGGGTTCACGATAGGCGACGAAGATGAGCCTCAAATTTACGGGCGGCTCTGGCACGACTGGGACTGAGCTCGGCGGGTGTGTCGACGGTCTCTCTGCTGGCTATGCAGCTAAAGTAAATCCGCAGTGAGAGGCAGCAGTACGGATTACAGGGAATGGTAGGTCGTTGAGACCCGGCTATGATGATGACCGCTGGGCGATCCGGTTCTTGGGCGCTAGAATTGTCAGCGGCGCGAAATGAAACGAAGGGTGATAGGCAGATAGCTGTTCCGAAGACTGCCCGGACGATAACAGTGAAGCAGCAGCCATGCCATTTGCAGAAAGCACAGAGCAAGGGGCAGAGGCGATCATGAACGGGGGACCTTACTGTGTTGAGGGTAGGCGAGGACAAGGCCCAAGGGTATTCCGTAGGCGAGGAGGTAGGCAGGAAGAGGTAAGAGTTGGTGGATGGATTAGAGAGAGTAGGCAGGTTTGGTCTTGGTCTTGGTCTTCTTGGTCCTGGTCCAGATAGGAATCTCCCTATGGAATAGGTATGGACCTGCCTAGTGTGTTCCGTAGGAGAGACGATGGAAAATGGAGGTGGATCCGGAGAGTCCTCAAAACTGCAGTCTCAATTGCGACGTGGTTGGACTGGGCGACTCTCTTGGGCGAGTCACTGGCCGGGAACGCCCAGGGAACGCAGCAGCAGCAGGAAGCAGCCCGCAGCAGCAGCCCTGGTTAAGAGGACAGACGCTAACTACCGGTAGTCTGCTGTAACTAATCGTGTAGCGTACCTTAAAAGCGCCCTGGGAGGATGCGATGCAGAGGCAGGGGCTGTCCTGAGAGCTAAAAGGTAACACGTAGTATTTTGAGGCACGCTAGGCGATAGACTACGTACCGCTACCATCACTAACACTCAGTAGAGTCAGTCGGCGGTTATCAGCTGGCAGGCGGGGACCGGTTCAGTGCGACTTGCTGTGCGCGACACCCGAGGGAGCATGCTGTCGGAGCTTGCAGGCCGGTGGTGGAGGTACCGGTACCGGCTGTACTTGGCAGTACCTCCAGCCCATGGAAAAACGATTAAAACATGGAGCGACTTACCTCAAAGAGCAACCCAGAGTGGATCTCGCGCTAGGCCTGGCTCACCGAGGCTAGTTCATCTTTGGTTAAATCGGTTCCAAACACGAGGAAAAACGTAAAAGGCCAAGGCTCACCCTGGTCGCATTTGAGTCGGATTGCCGGGTTTTATTTCCAGAGGTGAGCACCAGCTGATAAGACAGTTTGCGCGTTCATTGGGTTTCTGGACGTCGTTTTCGTCAAAACGTGGTCACGGTTCGATCGATCAATCAATCAATCAGTCTTTTCGTCTCATTTCTCTATTCTGAATGACTGTCGAAATCGTTCCACGCGACGAAGCAAACGGACTTTTGGCGGTGTCTTGTTCGAGATGGGGCGAAGTGGAAGTAATGGCCAAATAACAGTCAACTGATTCAAAAGAGCCAAACGCCCTGACCACTTGGCTGTTTTTTTTGGCGAATATTGCGTATTATTGCGTATCGTACGGATTACCTATACACAACAAGCTCCGTACGAGATTGGTGGTTGCGGGCGACGGCAGGGTTAAAGGACGTGACGTCAGTTGGCGAGAAGAACTTGTTTCAGGAGCTCCCGTGAGGCCACATTAAAAGCACGCCACTGTCGATCCGCAAGGATGGGCAGAGCTGCTGGTCTAATGAGAAGAAGACTTGTTCGAGAGCTTTTCCGGGCGACGCGTCAGAGGTTTAGGTATGTAGTTAGTTAGCGATCGGTTGATTTACAACAGTGGGATCGCGGCAGTTGTTGGTGATCAACGCGATGCGTATGTAGTGTTGATATTCAGTGTGGGTTTAAGTGGTTGAATTGGGCAAAGTCGTTCAGAAGGTAAGTACAGTATCTCAGTTCTATCAAAGAGTTCTTGGTTTTAAATAGGAATCGCCGTATCTGTACAGAATACGTTGGTAGAGTGGTCTGCCGTGGGTATGAGTCGTCTCAGTGACGGTTGCGGGGTGCTGGGGCGAAAAGCCGCAGAAAACATTCAATTACTCGTCGAGGCGTATGAGATCATGAAGGAGGAGACAAAGAGGCCTCATCCTGACAGCGACGGTGTGAAACATTTGTAGTAATTCCGCCCTGACTCCCACCTACGTATTCCATGTGAATCTCGACGTATACCTACCTACCTCTCATACTCTCCAGTACCTACACCCATAACTGTCGCCTGTTGCCCGGAATAACAAGGTCAGTTATGGTCTTATAAGTGTACTCGTATCGTACACACAGCGTACACACACACGACCGTAAAGCAGCATTTGGGGCTTGTCTAGGCATGCATGATGATGAATGCTCGGCGGAGTAGGTAGCAGTTGTGACAACCCCGACCTCGAACACGAACATGCACGATGCCCACTAGCACCCCATCCAGTAATGATGGCCGGCGATGTGTGTGGCGACCGTCCCATTCGGTATTCAATAGCAGTGTCGCTCTCTACTATAAATAAAGGATCATCACATGAATCGCCTTCGAGAAAAGCAGATGCTTGTCATTGCTGAGGCCTCTCGCGGAGATAAAGATCCTGCTGTGGGTATACTCGTCCTTAAGCCGTACCTAAAGCGTAGTCATTTAATAGTCGACACGCACGCGCACGCACGCGCGCAAGTCAGGTTAAGCTTACTCCGCTGAGGCAACCCGTCAGGACGGAATGGGTAACCTGAGCAAGCACGTACATGACGATTATACGTCGAAGTACGAAATACATCATGTGCGAAGCAGTGTGGAGGAGGAGTTGCACTCCGAGAGACGTACTGGTGGTATTCCGAGGATGTGCATACTCCGCAAAGGTCAAGAGAATGCCTGTCTGGACTGCTCGGTACCGTACACGTGCACGCATGGGAACGAGGAAAAGGCAGGTTGTTTTGCAGGATTTCATCAATGATTCGGCATCACGGGTCTAACCTGAAATGGTAGTAAGGCTTAAAAGTATGGAACAGCCAAATGTACGAAATGTTTCGTTCCAGAGTTGAACTCGGCTGCAATTTAACCTTTCCAGCCCTCTTACGGATTACTTATCGGTATTTCGTAGAATGTCACTGTCCAGTCAGTCCAGGTGATGGATGGATGGCTCGATCATTCAATCATTGGCATGGATTGCAAGCAGCTTCCGCATTCACACAAACCCAGAGACAACCAGACAACCAGACAATTTCCAATATCACCCGCTCCTCTACTACCTCTTCCATTTACCTACTGGTGACCGATATTCGCAGTGTCTGTGACGAGAAATAAATCACGCTCGTCACGATAGGTGCGGCGGCGGCGTGTATATGTAGTGGCCGGTAAAATAAATTGAGGGCGAAGGTTGGGATGCCAGGATCCACTCTGCTTTGCGCCGGCTTAACCAGCAAAGGACAAGTTTAGCCAACCCGGTGTGCTGGTTAGCCTCGCCCGACTAGGCTAGTCAGGAAACTCGGATTTAAAGGCAGAGAAGGATGCGCCATGCCCCGAGGGGATCATTCCATGTGTACATCTGACAACCGTCATTATACGGAATTCGAACACAGAAATCCGTCCAGCGACGGAATACGGATTGCCTTTCTCATAGTAGATCCCGTCGCAACCATGCCCAACTTCTTCGTATTCTGTGTGATACCTTCAACTTCCGTGCCAGTAGCAAAGAGACGAGTCTTTTCCACCCGGGCAGCAATTCGACCATTGGATCTAGGAACCAACGGATTACTTTACAAAAAAAGGGATGTGAGAATCGACGCGTCGCATAGCAACTGTGCGACTTCGTCCGGTGGATCTTCTCTCTTAACCGACCTGAATGGTCTAAAATCTCCACTCCCGTAGCTTCAAAGCAAGTGAGCCAGGGAGCCTGGGAAAAGTCCCAGTCCCAGTCTCAGCGCCAGCGCCAGCATCTGCAAAACTTTTTGACCGCTTCCCTTCTGCCCATGGAGAAAAAACCTGGCATTAGATAGGGCCCTAGTGCAGCCTGTAATCCGTAGGGATGCTGCACTGCGTGGAGCCCTACCCACCCTGTCCTGTCGTCATCGTCCTTGGTTTTTGTTCTGGATTCCTCGTGGAAGAATCTATTTTCTTACTGATAGATCTACGAACGGAGTAGAGATCCGTATTATTGATTTTTCTTTTCCCTTTATGATATACTCTTATCGCGGACTTGGGTGTAAGTGGCATGAAAATGCGGTTTCGTGTGGTTGCAAACCCGCTCGGAGGAGGGCATCGCACGAACAAAGCGCATACGGCGAATACCTATTATACAGTCCCTAGCTGGCTGATGATAAGACCGACCAGTCAAAGAAAGCGGCCGGATTGTTTTCTCCTTCAAGCAAAAAACGAAAAACGAAAAAAAAAAAGTCTCAAGCCGTACGGATTACAAAAGTACACCTGGTCGAGAGCTACAGCAGAGCTACAGCATCATCGTACATAACAGGAGCAGGAATCGGCGAAAGCTCCTGCTGCCTCAGCATCACAAAAGGGAGCCGGCGAGCAAGCTAACCACGTTACCTACCCAGATAAGCCTAACTGCGTAATTTCACTAATTTGGGCCGTGAAGCTATCCTGGATTCCTGGCCGTAGGGCAAAATGCTATCATCAAGCTCGAAAACCCAACCTCTTTGGTTATTTTTTTTCTTTCGAGGGGGGGAGAGACAGAGAGAGAGATAGGTAAAGCCCTTCCGCAGTCCGAGCCGGCCAGCCAAGGCCGGATATCACTCCCGAGCAAGGGACCTACATAGTTGATCCCCCTCACTCCGTGCAAAAGGACCGGGGGGATGAAAATCTATATCGTGCCTCCTGAAAGACAAGACTCAAATCTCAAATTGGATGCAAGCGACCTCCGAGACGCGGACCCCTCGCTACAAGGACTGTTTTCGATAGTTGCATAGACCGTATCTATGCAACTTCAGTACAACGATCTCCTAGTCTTGGCGATGTCTTGGCACGACGCATTCATTTTCACCAAGCACAACCCGATGAGACTCGATCCGAATACCCGTACCAGAAAAGTAAACACAGACAGCAAACCTGATTTGCATTCCATACGAGATTGTGTATGTTGACAGGTGCCAGTCTGGAAGCGGATGTACACTACATCACGCACCCTTCAGCGGTTACGAGGTCTGTCACTCATCCACCGACTGACTGACTGCCTGTCCGGAATATGCACCCATCACCTGAGGAACAGCCGGGACCGGGAAAGGTGATTATCTCGCCTAGCTGGCCTGATCATCGACCAACGGAATTCACAAAGTCTTACCTACCGGGACAAGCCCCAGGCAAGATGGATGGATGGATGTACTCGTATGCTGGGTCGGGTACGGCTACATGAGCGCATCCCATCCCATCCATGTGAGGGCTGCTGATACGACGCATGATCCATGGATCAAGGATTTTGAGATATCCAGCCCGTCGTCCAGTCACTTCATCCCGTCTCTCTTTCATTTCTTATTGTACGACATTGCTCGTATCAGTTTGAGATTTCGAAGGAGAGAGATTCCCTACGGGTAATTAAAGAGCGTCGACGTTACTGTCTATCTCCTGGTATTGAAAACCGTGGATCTCCCTCAACGACATGCATACGAGTGTATGTATATAAAGTCATCGTCTCGTCTCGTCTCTCTTCGCTCTCCTTCTTGGCTGCAACGACAACCTGCGTACATACGCACATCGGCTCGTTCCATCCATCCGTCCGTCCGTCTGCGCACTTCCTAAAGTCCGAGCGAGCCGCAGCCTCAATGCAACCCGCTCCAATTCGCCTGAAATGTTTGTCTTTTTTATCGTTTTTTTTATCGTTCGTTTGTTTTTTACCGTCCTGCGAGCGCTTATTGGAAACACCCTAAGGTAAATCTCGACACCGCTTGATCAACGGGACAGGGAAGAGCAATGTAAATGGATGGAGATGTCCGAACGCGCGCAGCTACAACGGGAATTCCAAAGACCTGTGTGTCGTCTCCCAGCATGCGCAGCGTAGACGCTGGGACCTTAGGTACCCAGCTACGCATTTGTTTAACGCTTATCACGAAGATTGCGTGTTGCGGAATGTCTGACCCTGAAAACGAGAGAGCGTCGTCCACGCCCAATCAATCCCACACGACAGAAACGGGCACCCAAAGAAAAAAAACCTGTGTGTGTT
Source organism: Xylaria sp. L1 SY-2022 (assembly GCA_023079495.1). Classification (NCBI taxonomy): domain Eukaryota; kingdom Fungi; phylum Ascomycota; class Sordariomycetes; order Xylariales; family Xylariaceae; genus Xylaria; species Xylaria sp. L1 SY-2022. The sequence continues at coordinate 777,855 of JALIDW010000013.1, read as the reverse complement.
GTATGTGTGTGCGTGGATCGGTCGTCAAAAACGTCCCGTTAGAGAGAAAGAAAAAGCAGAGACGCCCATGCAGGCAAAGCCCGTGTTCCCCCCGAATACGGTGGACCAATGGCATCGACGTCTTTATCTCTCCCCGTCGCTTGACTGGACAGAAGGATAGATTGAGATATGTACGAGTATGTGTGCCATGGTGGTTGTTTGGCAGGAACCAACCCTCTCTATCGTAAGGCGTACGAACCGGATGTCGAGCCAGAGGAATCGTACGGATTACTTCTGCATTATATTTCAGCCCTGGTTTGTTTTTGTTTTTGTTATGTCCACCGGTATTGTTGCGTGCGTTCGAGCACAGACGCTGATGATATGCCGATGCATCCATCGGATCGGATCACCTCGTAACAGATACCATTCTACTAACATCTCATGCCATAATAACATCCATCTTCTCGATTCGTGAAGTCAGATCTCCTTGAGTGTGCGAAGGCGACAATTCGGTCAATGAGTCCAGGGTTTGAACCAATCATGAAACACTATACGAACAGGTACGTTCTTGTCATGGACAGTTAGCTGGCGACATAAGTCTCCTCAGGTATATTGTGGCTGTTATGGGGCGAGTACGGAATTGTCGCCTTCGCACACTCAAGGAGATAGTCTGTATCACGGATCGCCCAAGAAGAAAAGCCACAATAACCATAGCTTACTACGCAGTATTATATAGCAACGGGTACAAGGGGTTTCCCTCATGGCGTCGTCCAGCATATCGTGACCATCTGTTCTCGTTACGCCGTGTATTCCCTTTCCTTTCGCTTTTCCTTTCCCATACATCCAACTGTATACCCATCGGTCCATACATCCATCCGTCCGTCCCCTATTCTTTACTTGCTTTTGCCCAGTAAGGCGTCGTGCATTAGTATAAGATAGGTACGTATTCCGTACTGCGTACACCAGCAACAAATACCATCTCACCCCAAGCTCTGTCTTGCGTGACACGAACGTGTAAAGTTCCAGAGTAGCTTAGATCCCCATCTGTCATAGCCACTTTCCCTCCCCTCCTCTGTATATATTCCTCGAGGTAATTTCCTCCTCTCTGGATATTTTTCTGAAACAAAAGGGCTTTGTGTGTGTGCGCCATCTAACCGCATACACGACGTTACCTAAGGCAAGGAGTTGGCTGTTTTAAACATTGAGGGATTCTTTTTGCGCCACGGACTCGTGTGGTTTTCTTTCTCTGGGGGGAACGTTTAGTTACGTCTCGTAGGAACATTTTTCTCTCTCGTAGGAACATTTATGGAAGTATGCGCTTGATATTACGCAGTCCTCGGAGGCGAACCGGCTCCCCTCCGCTTGACGAACACCGCGCTCGTAGCGAGATGAGATTTTCTTCCCAGGCGAAGCTGTCTGTTATCGTTTCCTCCGCACGCTCAGAAGGAATCCTCGTACGAGATAAGGCACTAATTCCTTTTTGCACACTTCGCACTTGCGTTGAAATCTCGCTTCGTTTAGAACTCGCTTCGTTAAACTTTCGCTTCGAGTGCGTGCAGGCAAACGATGCGACGGGGAGCTCGCGCCGTTCCGAAGGCGTTCGATGAAGAACGCACCGCGGGAGGGGCGCACTTCAGTTCGTCCGGTTCTGTCCTGTCCTGCCCTGGACCTGGGCTGGGCTGGGTTTGGTAAGAACCCGCGGGTCTACCTATGTACCTAGATAGAAGTCAACCGCCTTAGTAAAACACGCGATTCCATCAAAAGCCTGCGTCGACACAAACCCCCAAACAAACCGAGATCCGTACGCATTCACCGTGTAGCCCTTGCAGTAAGACACCAAAACATCAACTCATCCGTCGTGCTCATTGCATCTCAGGGGAGAAGAAAGAAGAAAGGCCAACCATGTTCCCACGCGTAGACTTACCCATTTCCCCTTCGCAGCCGGTTCCTGAGCAAGTATATCCGTAATATAGAACAACAAGCCGTTCTACAACGCAATGCCCGACGGCCCCGGTTCGTGTTCAGCGTTGTGTTCCCCCCTTCCCCTTTCCCCTTTTTAACGGGGTAAACCGACACAGGTCCAGGACCCGGTGAGACGGGATCGGTAGGTAGGGTGTTGTACCCGGGCGAGGTGTCTCGAGGGTTCGTGGTTTGTTTCTGTTCAAGAGGGAGGAGTGGTTATCAGGTAAATCAGTATGCTGGGATGGGCGACGGCTAGTCGGGAGGTGAGATTATGAACCCCCTTTTCACTGGGTATTCAGGGAGTCTCTTGTCTTGAGAAATGCGCTTTCTCCCCTATTTCTGGGTGTTTAGATAACCAGAGTGGCTTCGTTCCTCTAAGTGGATTGAAGGTCCTTGTATACCTCCTGACTGGCACAATTCATGGCAGTGTTGCCTCAAATGTCGATGATCGTGGTGTGGATTCACTATTGATACAGTCAGTCAACACCATTCTTGTTGCTCAGGGGGTGACGGCACATTGAGTGATACTCCCCAAGCATGTAGGTAGGTAAAAGGGGTGGGACAGATAGTAGGTTGATATAGATGTCGAGCTGGCCATGCAATGGGGAAACCTGTGTTATATATCGCTTAGCACATGGCTTTCGAGTACCTGCGGCAGAGTCATCGACAAGACAGACGTCGGGCCTTGTTTAAGGGTCCATGAGGAGGGCATATGAAAGTGAAGACGCTGCTCAGGCGGTAGGTTACCGGCGGACTTTGCGGTGGCAGCTCACATAGGCGAAGTCAAGACGTTCGAGAGTTGGCATCGTTGCATGGACACGGTGGAAAATGGAATCGGAGTAGCCCTCAATATCTGCCGAATTAGCACTTTGACACATCACGAAGCGAGACCCTCAACCGAGAGATGGGCCAGTACGGCTAGATGCACGGTAGGAACGCAGAGACGGCGGATGGGGGTATATCATCGTTGTTCTTCGATACGGACGAAGCTGAGCACGAAGCATTCAGAGGCTTGTATTAACTCGTGTAACTTCATTTCTTCTCATCGCAGGAATTCACTTGACCGAGTGAAATCACCAGACAGACCAGAAACGCATACGTTGACTACGGTCGTCCATAACCCTGCAGCCAGCGTACCAGAAGCACATTGTTACTCTTGATCGCGATCCGAGCCCCATTACTGCTGTAACGATTCGTTGCTCACGCGAGGAATTCGTCGGTCCATCGGTGTTGGTATTTCTTTCTTTCTGATTTGTGGTGATGCCTAGTGACAAGGCTCAAGCCGCCAACCTTGCCCTAACAGAGATGCAGCCATTGCCATCCATGATGAACCGATCATACTCCCAACTCCAGCCTAGTACCTCCATTTTATATCGAAGAGGGGTACAACATAATGCGAACAGAAGCACCGAAGGAACGAGCGGGAAGGGGGGTGGAGAACTTGGCTCGGACGACACCGGAGTTGCCTAGAAAATCACACAAGTCAGCAAACCTCACAACCAGCACCAGCACACCCCAGAAGCGGCTCCGACTAACCGTGAGGGCGGGTAACCTTGCCCCTATTTATCTTCGTTAGCTATCCGTACGAATTGCGAATCTTGATTTGTAGTATAGGGACTCACCAGATGACACGGATCTTGGTGCCACGGATCTCCTTCTGACCCTTGTAGACGAAAGCGACACGCTTGCCAAGGTAGAAACTTCGAAATCGTTAGAATCCCATCGGTATCAATGTCGAGATCTTCTGGGCAACCTACGTGGCAGCCTTGGTGTCGTCAACACCCTCAATCTTGATCAAGCTGGTGCTTGGGTGGGCTGGATATCCGCGTCAGCATGTCTCCGAATTCAAGCCGGGGCGAGGCATTTTGAAGAGGTGGTGGTATGCATACTGGCGCGCTTGCTCCGGACATATGAAAGGTGGCGACCCCTGTAGCGAACGCATGGTTAGTGACCTGTTCTCGTGGTGGCATTGACATGGCCTCGGCCGCGATGGCATCGCATATCGCGACGTTGCTCGGCTGGTCTGGTCGAGTCGAGTCGTCTCGCTATGACAAGAGTTCGGGGATGCTCACTTAACATATACTAGATGTAACAAGTTAGTATAGATTCATCTCAAGCCATCAATCAGAGGGACGACCAGCCGGGGAATTTTAGGCTGGATGTGCGCTTGCATCATCACGTCTCTCGTTGTCGCGACATGCGATAACAGCTGGAGGGAGGCAAGGGGACGGTCTTACGGCGGTGACCTGATTCGGAAGGCATCTTGATGGTAGCTGTTATGACGCTCTTGGGAATCCTTGGGATATTAGGACTGGCTGCGCTGTGGAGGTTAGTAGTCGTCGTGATATCCGAACCTCGAAGGTTGACTGACTGAAGCGGATTGACAGAGGTGGGTTGCGAGGGTTTAGCGAGCCCTGCGCCACCAATAATTCACCATAGACAAAATTATTCCATTGGGCTGTTTTTGTGTGTGGACCTCCAGATAAGTGAGATAAGGCAAGCCACAGCTGTGGCTGGACTTTTGCGGCCCGTTAGCTGCCTCGTAGTGCGCACTTAAGGACGGATCAAAGTGGGCCCTCATAGACTGTCTAACGCTTCTGATTGGATAAAAGGATGAAGATGTATTAGGTAGTCCGTACTACTTACCTATCCGAGGTACCTAGGTACCCCATGTTTTCCATACAACATGATGTCAGTAGAAAGGCATTTCAGATTCCTCGGAGATGAATTAAGACATATTTCTAGAGAATTACGGCTGGCTATAACGACAAAAGACCCGTCTGGACGATGGAGATTATGTAGGTATGGGCTTGGCACGTACATTTCTCAGGATGATGTTCCTATCTCCAACAAGGCGTCATTGACCAAGGAGAGAGCAACTTCTAAGTGGATCCTGACTCTCATCAATGGTGGCACTCACCTTAACCTCCGCACCTGCTGAGCGGCTGTTGTCACTGGCGCCGTATCCAACATCCCTCCGTGTGGCTGATGTGCGGCTGAACTCCGATCCCCGGCTCTCCAGAACTTGTTTTCGGCATTGGCTCTACCATTCCCGTACCTAATTACATACCTGTTTTGCGGTATAAGCACTTGCTTGTGAAGTATCATCATCGAGATTCTTGGAGTCGGTTTAAGTGGAAATTCAATTGATATTCGTAGGTGCTGTACTAATTACTATCGACGGGATTGCAATTCGTATCTACCGCCTTCCTTAAAGCTACTTCACTCTTCAACAATAACACCAATCGGGGTTGCAATTCTGCCTTCGCTTCCATCAGAGTAGGTTTCCAGCCGTGAGCATGGTCACAATGGATCTGGTTGGATCGAATATCATGTACCCCGAGTCTCCTGGTTAGAATGAGACCCCAAGCTTTCGTCGGGGTTAACAACAATCCATCCACTGCAGTAGAACCGATATCTTCCGGTAAACGAGCGACACTTCTTGTCACTGATAATGACTTTGTTCACGATATTCCAGCATTAATACACTTTGCCTCGTTGAAGTGTATTAGCATCCAAGTTTTAGACAGCCCTGGAATGAGACTTCATGTGGCACCAGAACAGCGACATGGTCCATAAGTCTAGCGTCGGCTTTTCCATCTGCTCATCCGAAATCATTTCTCTTAGGCCGTAGGCTTTGGATGGGTGTTGAGCAAGGCGAAATGTGCGCGCCCGTGATTTCGTTTTGTACTTTCCACCCCTTTACTGGCGCGATCTGATGGGCAATGTGAAGTATTTACAAGGCTTGGAAGGAACTCGTCGTTGGCTACCCCCTGCAATTGGGGCGGGAGAGCGAGAGTCTCTTGTCTGTTTGTGCTCGGAGACGATGTTTTGGAGGCCAGAATCCTGCATGAAAGGCTTTCTATCAATTTCCCGTACTTCAACTTCGATATCTTCAATGCCGAATAACGTCAGGACTGCGCGGCACTCCCATGCTGCTAGCACTGCTGCGTTTACTCCTACCGCCCCGACAGATACCTCCACAATGAGTACGATTTGGCTTCGTTCGTCAGTTATCGTGTGGTCCATGTCGGCCCATAAAACTTCAGTTCGAACTGGAAACAGTCGTTCCTAGGGAAATGCCCCCAGTGCTTTTCGTAAGCAATCCACAAGGTCGCTGCAGTTGGACCATAGGGGAACAATGGGGTGGTTCATGTCAATGCTCTTGAACCGGATAGGTTCCATCTCTCTAGGATTGTCTAAGCTTGCGGAGGCAAGATTGAAAGCGCTTGTTCTCGCCAGCAATCTCCCACCCACGCCGAAATAGTAGTGTTCCTGCTCAAAGAGGCTGGGCGCTGTGAATATTGGTGACGGCATTCTGCGTTGTCTTTTTGCGCGTTGTCTCGTTCGTCGACAATAATGTTTCTGGTAGAGATATAGTCGTGATGTATTCCGTATTGTTCAGCTGTAGTTGTCAAAGGGGTAAAAGATAACCTAAGTGATATCACCTCCTCTGCACGGAGAGAGAGCATGTTTTGATGCTCAAAGTGCCATGATGCAGATAGAGTACAGCGTGAAGCCTGAGACGAGCAGTCGCGACTCGCACGTCATTCGCATCATGAATTGCTGCCCAGACACCCCCGGAAAGCTAAAAGGAGATTGTTCTTGCCGTTTCATTGATGAATCGAGAGAGTGACTGCCTCGTCCATTGCCCACATCCACAACAATCAAACTCTCATCGAAATAGTCAGCCGTGCTTTCCACAAACAAATAAGGCACGTTTTGAGACTTGGAAAGCGCGGTCTCATTACTCAAGAACTGGCACCGCTCAGTAGAAGGTTCCATTTCGGGAAGGTAGGTAGAGTTGATCGAGGCCGTTCTCCATGTGATCGGTCCCTCATGGCGACTCCATCGTGGCGAGCTCGAAAAGTGTAAAGATACTTCGTACGTCGAGGCCACGCGTCTTATATCAGGGGCGCTTGCTGGTATTCCGTCCGGATTTACATACCTCCTCGTACGTATCCAGTCAAACCTTGGGATGCAGATACGTTTATTTCCTGCCGTCCAGACGCTGCACGAGCATGTACGAGTACCTACCATGTATGATCGTTGCGATCGTCATTCCGTACAAGAGGCGGCCGGTCATCACTACATCTACGGGTCCCCGTGAATATAGGTAACCCGACTTCCGGGCCCATCTTACATTAGGTAACTCCCACGGGTCCTCGAGGTTACAGTACGAATTCTTCTCCCGTACCTTTCCTGGAGCGCAGGACGAAGTTTGAACCGCTGCGGCGCTGAGCAAAAGCAGCGATTACGCCAAGCCCAACTTGTCGAACATTTTCGCGATATAAACCCGCACACTTACCGGAGTGGTGAGCGAAGTGCAAGGGTGATTGCTAAGCGGCGGAATCGCAGAGACTTTCTATACCGCGGAACCCCGAGCTGCTGAGCGCTAGCACGTACTTACTGCCGACACTCTATGCGCGCACATGACGCCGCAGTCCACACCTTCGGAACACTACCTACCTACACTCTTCGTTCATCGATTACCTATGTATTGCCTATGGAAATCAATGGTTTGCTCCCACGATATATATATAACCTGAGCTTGACATTCTGTATTATCTCAGTCTCTGTAAGCCATGTGTCATTGGAGTCCAGCAGCTTTTGTCATCGGCTGACTCGCAGGTAGGAGTACCTCGTCCGTCCGGGAACTGCGCTACCGGTATGTAAATCCCAGGTAGGTGTCGGTTAGGTAGCGTATAGCCCGTAGTCCACGGGTTACATGGGGAGAGACTGGGAGCTAAGTTAAATAGCCGACTTATCTCGGGAATCTATATAAAGCTTGGTGGGTGACAAGGCAAAGTACTTTTGGTTGTCTCGGGTCGGCGACAGCTCGAAGCACGACTTATCTTCGAAATATAAAAATATATATAAATACCTGCTGGCTGTTCTGCACACCACCTAGGAATCTCGATAATCTATTTGTAAAAAATGACATCTCAGCGCTGGAGGGCGTCTGCATGAAGGAGGGGATCGAAGGTGAAGTTGGTAAGCTTCGCTTGTATCCCGGGGTTCCTCGGCCTACGGAAAGCCCACGGCCCTCCTTGTCTCGCAAGCGCCAAGGTAGCATCGGTAGGCACAGCACCTCACTCTTCACATACCCATTGTAGAGAATTACAAAACGAACACACTTACGTACTGTACCGTAATGCCCTGGCCACTCAGAACCCATCCAGATGATCCTACACTAGGTGCACCTAATCCGTTAGGTAGATATCCAGGCCTCTCTGCGCTAGGGTTACCGTGTGCGCCGTCCGACCTGCCGTACTTATACCTGCCGTCGGTGATTGTCCTGCTTACATAAGGCACGTTGCTGCTTACACATGGGGGAGGGTTGCCGGTTGCGGGTTGGGTGGTGGCCGGTAGCCGATGGGCGTGTGGTACTTGAAACAGCTTACGCAGATACCTCGTTTGCCTCGCACAGCAGCGGTGGCCAGAGGTACCCTGTGTAAAAAAGCGTGGTCCTGTAAGTAGCTGGTGTGAGCATAGAGGTCCATGTGAACAGATGACATGGTACCGTTACGACCGCAGGTACGTATCATACGGAACAGGTGCATTACTTATACAGAAGGTACTTCCCGGCTAGTCCGCCTCTACAACAGCATTCGCCTGCACTCGCCCGCACTCTAGCCCGCAGCGCTCCAGCTTGCTTCTTGGACCTTCCTTCCTTCTAGGTATCCTACCAGAGGTCCGGGGATTTTTCATCAAGCTTATCAGACCTACCACCGTACCTGCCTACTCCATTCCATTCCGGCTACCTGCCTCTACCTTCCTACCTTACCTTACCTTCGCCTACCACCTTCGACCTTTCAATTCTCTACCCTCTCCTCTACAACCTCCCGTCTCAAACGCGCCTTCACCCTTCAACTCTGTACTTTTTTACCCTTTTTCTAATCGATTCACTTCTTTTCACTCAAGATCGACAAGCATCATACGCCCGACATAATGGAATCTCCCGCTGGGTAAGAAATTCATGTACCCCGCCTTCGCCCTCGCCTCCGCCCCGCCTTTTCATCATCTTGCAAAACAATCTCCAGCTGCTGCCGATTCCCGATAAGCGGCGCATCACTTTGGTTCCGCGATCGTGCATTCGAGCAACATATCGACCAGAATGTCGGAAACTCGTGCTGACTGTTCGCCTCGTAGTGCCATGGAGCTCAAGGACAACACGGTCATCGTGGTCCTTGGCGCCTCCGGTGACCTTGCCAAGAAGAAGACCGTCAGTGCTATCTCCCTCCATATCGAAAAAGCTGTGCATCCGGAGGACTCGTTACTGACATCGTATCTCATCATAGTTCCCTGCGCTCTTCGGTCTTGTGAGTACCTTACTGCTCATCGCAGCATCCAGCATGGATATCCTCGGATCGGGCCAGCTGAGCTAACTTTATCAAAAGTACCGCAACCAATTCCTCCCCAAGAATGTCAAGATCGTCGGCTATGCGCGCACAAAGATGGACCATGAAGAATACCTGAAGCGCGTCAAGTCGTATATTAAGACGCCCACCAAGGACTTGGAGAAGCAGCTTGCCGACTTCTGCGAGATGTGCAGCTATGTCTCTGGTCAGTACGACCGGGATGACTCTTTCAACGAGCTCAACAAGCACCTTGAGCAGCTCGAGGCCGGCCGCCCCGAGACTCACCGTCTATTCTACATGGCGCTTCCCCCCAGTGTCTTCACAATTGTCTCACAGCACCTCAAGCGATGCTGCTACCCTAAGAACGGCATTGCCCGTGTAATTGTGAGTTTTTTCCCTGCCTAGTGTACCTTCGTCCGAGGCCCGCGACGCCCGTGCTTATCTCTGCGCAATGTAGGTTGAGAAGCCGTTCGGCAAGGACTTGGCCAGCTCTCGTGAGCTTCAGAAATCGCTCGAGCCCGACTGGAAGGAAGACGAGCTGTACCGTATCGACCACTACCTTGGAAAGGAGATGGTCAAGAATATTCTCATCCTCAGATTTGGCAACGAGTTCTTCGGTGCCACCTGGAACAGACACCACATCGACAACGTTCAGATCACCTTCAAGGAGCCCTTTGGCACGGAAGGTCGCGGCGGTTACTTCGATGAGTTCGGTATCATTCGTGACGTCATGCAAAACCACTTGCTCCAGGTCTTGACGCTGCTTGCCATGGAGCGTCCCATTTCTTTCTCGGCCGAGGACATCCGTGACGAGAAGGTCCGCGTGCTCCGCAGCATTCCCGCTATCGAGCCCAAGAACGTCATCATCGGCCAGTACGGTAAGTCTTTGGACGGAAGCAAGCCTTCGTACAAGGAGGACGACACCGTTCCCAAGGACTCTCGCTGCCCTACATTCTGCGCTCTCGTCGCCTACATCAAGAACGAGAGATGGGATGGTGTTCCCTTCATCATGAAGGCTGGTAAGGCGCTTAACGAGCAGAAGACGGAGATTCGGATCCAGTTCAAGGACGTTACGAGCGGTATCTTTAAGGACATTCCCCGGAACGAGCTTGTCATGCGCATCCAGCCCAACGAGAGTGTCTACATCAAAATGAACTCCAAGCTGCCCGGCTTGAGCATGCAGACCGTCGTTACGGAGCTTGATCTCACATACCGACGACGATTCTCGGACCTCAAGATCCCTGAGGCCTACGAGTCGCTTATCATGGATGCGCTCAAGGGCGACCACTCCAACTTTGTCCGCGATGACGAGCTCGATGCCAGCTGGCGGATATTCACCCCTCTGTTGCACTACCTCGATGACAACAAGGAGATTGTTCCCATGGAATACCCTTACGGTAAGTACTGTTATAACAAGGAAGAGAGAGAAGAGGAGAGACGCGTACGGATGGATGCTGATGATTGGCTTTCTTTTTTAGGATCTCGTGGCCCGGCTGTGCTCGATGACTTCACGTCGTCGTACGGCTACAAGTTCAGTGATGCCGCGGGCTACCAGTGGCCCACGACCTCGGCGGCGCCGCCCAACAAGTTGTAAGTTGTCGAAACGTCAACATCAGGGTCGTGTTTTGCGATAGAATGTTAGGCCGCCCCTCCTCGTTGTTTTCGGATTGCAGCAGAGAGTAAGGATGCTAACCATGGCGAAATATAGCTGAAGGGTCACGGTCAACGAACAATAGGGCATAGAAATCGGGGTTGAGTCCGGCAATTTAGCGTCTGGTGAATTAAAAAAAATTACATCAATTGGGTCAATGAATGAGGTCGCGCGCGCAGAGCTACGATTGATGATGATCGGTCGATATATCGGATAGGACTTGTTGAGATGTAACTTGGCGCTCTGTTGAGCTGTGCTCAGTCGGTCAAGGATAGAAACAGGACATGACATGAGACGACATGACAGGACATGCTGGGGCCATGTTGTTTACGATCTGGAAAACAGAAAAAAAACATTGACCTTAGGGAACGTGGGGTTGCATGACGGCACGAGAAAACAACACCAACAGTCATGACTGGGAATGGGCGAGAGAGAGAGAGAGAGAGAGAGAGAGAGGGGGCGTTGTGAGATCACGTAGATCTACATGTAGGAGTTCTAAAGCAATCGCACATTCTGTCTGGCGTCTGCCTCTTCATGATTTGCCTGGGAAAAGCCAGGGGAGTTCCTTATTGGTGTGAAGTGATTTTGCCGAGGCAGTGAGTCAGTCAAGTCAAGTCAAGTCGAGCCCGGGTCCGGTCTGATGATGCGCGGGAAATTGTATGACCCCCCCCCCCGTTGCATCGCATCGCATCGCATGGCATCGTGTCCTGTTTCGCATGGTTGCAAAAGTTCGGATTCCACGAAAGGTCGGCTGTGAGACCCCCTTGTGCTTACCACCACGAGCATCGGTATGTAGGTATTCGAGTTGTGAGAGCAGCAGGCCGTCTCGTGATTGCGGTCGGAGTATGTCCGTCGGAAGCAAGACCGGGATGGTTGTATATTACTTCTTACGGATTACTTACATGTCGGGTAAGGCAAGCTGTATATGATGGAGTATGATGGAATGGGTATGATGGAATACTCGTAGGTAATAAAAATGGACTTGACTTGAATACTTCTTACTGCCCGATTGGGAAGAAGCAAGTCGATCGTACCTAGGACGACTACGACTATGATGGGAGAGGGAAATCATACCGCTACGAAAGTACGGCGCTAGATCGATCCGCCTTGGGACGATCTAGATTGGGGACTACTCGGTTAGGAAGAGAGCCAAAAGTCTCCCTTCGTAACCGTTCAGCACACCACGGGAGATTGGGATCGAATCCAGGACTGCCGCTAAGCAACGGGATTAAGAGGGTCGTACCGATGTTGAAATGAAGGGTTAGGGCTGTGTAGGTGAGATAGTATTCTGTACATACTCGTATGAGATCGTAGTGGTTATTGGTGCTTGGTATTAACCGTTTGCGCCGTTGCGAAAGTACCTGCCAGCGATTCAACCTGCCCTATCGAGTGTAGGTGGGTGAAGTATGGTACTTTTTCACATAACGAGTCGGTACGGATTACATCTGTGAATACGGAAAAGTCGACCGGACCTACGTGGTAAAACGTATGCCAAGGACGAAAAGCCTGGAGCCTAATCATCAGCCCAAGCCCGTCATCCAGTGTGCGTGAGTAAGGTGGTTAATTCGGGGGCCGACTATGTTGCAATTGGCATGGGATTTAGGTAGGTAGTTAGAGGCAACGGTTTTTTGTAACGGTTTTTTTTCCTTCTTTCCTTATTATGGGGAGATAGATAGAAAGATCCAAGATTCTTCTTTTCTATACATACATAACATACCTTGATGACCCCCTTTGTCACTCGTTCACTCGTTTATTTCTCCAACTCGGATTTCTTCTCTCTTTCGTTACATTGTTAATACCTAGAATCTTTATTTTTCTGATTATTATTTTTGGTTGGGGACTAGATTTTCTTTTAATTCCTTCACCATTGGAACCGGAGAGAGCTCGGATCGGATGCATTAATCAATTTCACCTCTCACAACCCGTCTAACTCCCGCCCCTGGATCTCGAACTACCTACACACGGACTTCTACCAAAACCGGGCTGTCAACCATGGGCCACGAGCCCGCCCCCGCGGGGGAGAAGGCCGCCGTCGTGCCGGTCACCGTGAAAGAAGACGAGGCCCAACAAGACGCTAAGCTCCGGCCCGAGAGAGAGGCTACTTTCCAAGACTTCCTTGTTAGCAATTCATGGCTCTTACTTTTTTAAGACGGTTTCTGACCGAGATTCTGTAGCGAGTCTTTCGATATGCGCGCGGATGGGATCTTCCCCTTCTCATCCTCGCTGGCGTCGTTGCTGCGGCGTCGGGAGTTGTAAGTTGGGCATCTTCGTGCGGTTGTGAGGTGTGATGGTTGCTGATGATGTGTGTAGCTTATGCCGTTGGTTAATGTCATTTTCGGTAAATCTTCTCATTGCTCTCTGGTTGAAGATTCACGGTTTATGTTAATGCTTTCTTGCAGGCCGTCTCGTCAACCAGTTCAATGGCTACTTTCTCCCTGAGCCCACGCTCACGCGAGCCGAGTTCCAGGCAAACCTCAACAGAAATTCGTGAGCATCCTCCCCATCGATGAGATGCTTCTTGCTTGCTGACACCTGCATAGGCTGTACATCTTCCTTATTTTCCTGGGCAAATTCGTCCTGTCCTACCTGAACAAAGTACGGGGCATTTCCTCTCGCTCTTGTTGTCTGAGACTTACTTACTCACACCCCCCCTAGTTCGCATACCGCATGATAGGCATTCGCATGTCAGCAGCCATCAGACTCGATTATCTGCGCTGCCTATTTGGACAAACCATCCATGTCCTAGACTCCATGCCCCCCGGCTCAGCAGCCGGGACCATCACCACCACAGCAAATACGCTGCAGCTGGGTATCTCTGAGAAGTTGGGCACGTTGATCGAGTTCACGTTCACCATTATCGCGGCCATCATCATCGCCTTCACTTACAGCTGGTCCCAGGCTCTTGTCACCAGCTCCGTCATCCTGTTCATCCTCGTCGTCATGAGCATCTTGCTCCCCTTTACCCTCAAGGGTACCGAACGCTTGACCAAAGCAGAGACGAAGGCCTCTTCCATCGCGAGCGAGACCTTCTCCGCTATCAGGATGGTAGCGGCCTGCGGCGCCGAGGAGCGCATGGCTAAGCGCTTCTCAACCTGGGTTGCTGCGACGAAGAGACACGGACAATGGATAGCTCCCTTCGCGGCCGTGCAGTTCGGTCTGATTTTCTTCTCCGTCTTCGCCGTGTTCGGTCTCTCGTTCTGGTTCGGTACGAAGACGTATGCGGATGGGAATATCCACGACGTCGGCACCATCACCGTCGTCTTGTTTTCGGTATTCTTGCTCGTGTTCTCCCTGGAGCGCGTCTCGTCACCCATTGTGGCCATTGGCAAAGCCACAGTCGCCGCATGCGAATTCTTCACCGTCATCGACGCGCCCCGACCCCCACAGGGCGAGCTCAAAGCCCCTGACGTCTCAGCAACAAACGACATCGTCTTCAAGGACGTGGATTTCGCATACCCCAGTCGTCCGCACGTGAAGGTTCTCGACCAACTCAACCTCACCATCGAAGCAGGTAAACTCACCGCCATCGTCGGCCCTTCGGGATCCGGCAAGAGTACGATCGTGGGCCTAGTCGAGCGCTGGTACACCCTGCATGACCAACACCTCATCGCCAAGGCCATCGACAAGGAAGCCAAGAAGAAAGAGGAGAAGAAGAAGAACAAGAAGAAGAGCGGAAGCTCCGACGACGACGATGACGAGGAACCAGCTACTAACACCCCCGAACCAACCGGTCCCCTTATCGAACTGAAGGGCTCGATCGCCACCTGCGGCCACGAACTCAACAAGATGGACTTGAAATGGTGGCGTTCCCAGATCGGCCTGGTACAGCAGGAACCTTTCCTCTTCAACGATACGGTATACAAGAACGTCGCCTACGGTCTCGTAGGCTCCGATCTCGAAAACGAGTCCGAAGAGCGCAAGAAGAAGCTCGTGGAAGAGGCATGCAAGGAAGCCTTTGCAGACGAATTCATTGAGAGACTGCCGGACCGATATAACACAATCGTCGGCGACAGCGGCACGAAACTTTCCGGTGGTCAACGTCAACGCATCTGTATCGCCCGCGCGATTATTAAGAGGCCGAAGATCCTGATTCTCGACGAGGCGACGTCTGCGATCGATGTCCGTGGTGAACGGATCGTGCAGGCGGCGCTGGATAAGGTCTCGCAGGGCCGGACGACCATCACGATTGCGCACCGACTATCAACGATTAAGAAGGCTGATACGATCGTCGTGTTGAAAAAGGGTCAGGTCGTGGAACGCGGAACGCACGATTCTCTCTTGACTAACGAGAACGGTGTCTACTACGGTCTTGTGCACGCACAGCAACTTTCACTCGGCGAAGCCAGCGATGCGGATGACTCCGATAAGCTGGAAGAGGAGGAAGATCTCGCGACTGTGCTGAGTCGCGAGAAGAGCGCTGCCGTGTCGTATCGGGATGATGGACCGAAACCAGAGGGCTGGAAGAATCGGGGCTTGTTTGGCAGTTTTGGAAAATTGCTGTATGAGCAGCGGAGTAGCTTTCCGCTTTATACGATTGTTGTGATTGCTGCTGCGATTTCGGGTTGTAAGTCTTTGCTTTTTGGGATTTGGTTCAGGGGTCACTTGCTTACCAGATGTCAGCTGGCTCGCCGCTTCAAGCGTGGTTGTTCGCCAAGGTCGTTGTCATCTTCCAGTTTATTGGCGATATCCCTAAGTTCAGATCAGAGTAAGTCTCTTCACAGTCGACTTCCTACTTACTCGAGTTCTTGTTCCGAGGTCATCAACGGACAAGATGACTTCATTCTTATCACCTCTTACTGTGCGTCTACTAACAACTCTCACTCTAGGGCCAACTTCTGGTCTTTGATCTGGGTTTTCCTGGGTATAGGCGTCGGTGTGGGTTATTTCGTCCTCATCTTCGTAGCTATGAGAATCGCCTACGTGAGTAATTTTCCTTATAGCATAAGTTCATGAGCTGACATTAGTTCATAGCATGTCTCATCCACCTACCGACAACAATACTTCGAGGGCATCCTATACCAGAAGACCGCGTTCTTCGACGAAGAAGACAATTCAGCCGGCACTCTCACTGCGAGAGTCGGAGGTGATCCAAAGCAACTCGAAGAGCTGCTCGGCACAAACATGGCCATGGTCTACACATCGTAAGCGAACAGATTTCCCCAAATCCAGTCTCGGTACTTACACCTCTTGTTCAGATTCTTCACCCTAATCGGCTCCCTCGCAATTGCTTACGCCTTCGGCTGGAAGCTCGCCCTCGTCGCCACGACCGTCACCGCACCCCTCGGCATCCTAGCAGGCTACTTCCGCTTCAAATACGAGCTCGAATTCGAGAAGATGAACAGCGCCGTATTCGCCGAGTCCTCCCAATTCGCCGCCGAAGCCATTGGTGCTTTCCGCACCGTCTCCTCTCTCACCCTCGAAGACACCATCACCGAGCGGTACCAGAATCTCCTGAACGGCCACGTCGTGCAGGCCTTCCGGAAAGCCATCTGGCGCACTTTGATCATTGCTTTCTCTGACAGTGTAGCCCTGGCCGTTCAGGCTTTGATCTTCTGGTATGGTGGGAGTCTCCTGGCTTCGCACGAGTACACCATCTTGAGTTTCTTCACCTGCTATATTGCCGTGATTCAGGGTGCCGAGGGTGCGGGTCAGGGATTCAGTTTTGGACCCAATGCTGCGCAAGCCACGGCCGCTGCAAACCGAATCCTGAGCATCCGCGAGTCGCGACACCGAGACACGAGTTCGAAGAGCGCTCAGATTCCCAACGCGGACGGCGGTATTGAGATTGAGCTTAGAGACCTGCACTTCAGATATCCGACGCGCAACGTCTCAGTCTTCAAAGGGCTGAACATCACCATTGAAAAGGGCAAGTTCGCCGCCCTGGTCGGCGCATCGGGCTGTGGTAAAACGAGTATCATCTCACTGCTTGAACGCTTTTACGATCCCCAAGGTGGCCAGATCCTCGCCAACGGCGTCGACATCAACTCCCTCAACATCTACGATTACCGCAAGCAGCTATCGCTCGTGGCGCAGGAGCCAACACTCTTCCAGGGAACGCTGCGCGAGAACCTGCTCCTGGGTGTCGACCCCGAGTCGATCTCAGAAGAACAGTTGCATGCCGTGTGTCGCGATGCTAGTATCCACGACTTCATCATCTCCTTGCCAGATGGCTATAACACCGAGATCGGAAGCCGTGGCGTCTCACTCTCTGGTGGTCAGAAGCAGCGCATTGCGATCGCGCGCGCGCTGATTAGACGCCCGAATATCCTGTTGCTGGACGAGGCTACGAGCTCGCTCGACTCCGAAAGTGAGAAGCTCGTACAGGCGGCGTTCGAGCGTGCGGCTGTTGGTCGCACCATGGTTGTCGTTGCCCATCGCCTTGCCACCGTGCAGAATGCGGATGTCATTTTCGTGCTTGGCGAGGGTAAGGTGTTGGAACAGGGCTCGCATGCCGAGCTCTTGAAGAAAAGGGGCATGTACTGGCATATGTGCCAGAGTCAGGCCCTGGACAGGTGATGTATTCGCCTTTGATGGCGTGAAAGAGACGCCCCGCTCATTATCATTTATTATTATATAGATTTGTATACTTGTAAATCTCTAATCAGTCGTATGTGGACGTCCTATCTAAGACAATCAGCATATAGAATACAGCAATGCAGGTATGGCATTGGAATCCAAAGAAGTGCTTTTCTCAGGCGATACTCATACATATGCATGATTTGAACTTGCTACTCGTGTTGTCGTTTGTGCCACTATTATCACCCCTTTCGGAATGACGGACGTCCAGTCCGGAGGCCGTGTACGTTCGAATTCCGCCAATGAAAAGACTGGTCATGGCCACATTCGGACAAGAGCTCCGGGTTGACGGTACTGGAATAAGTCAAGGATGGAGAAATATAGGTAGGCATAAGAGCACAAATACCGTCGGACTCCACGTGCTGCCAAGCTCCTGTGTCTCTTGTTCATAGACGAATTATTGTAGGAAATTGAATGCGATCTGAAGTCAAGTCGTCGATGCGATGCCATCCCTTAGAACTTATGTCTTGCGTTTCGCGGCAACTGCGATGTCATTCGCTCCAACGCAAGTCGCTGCCGCCAAGTATTTGGTCGTTTTGTAAGCTCCGACTGGAATTCGTCAAGTCATCCTGGATAGATATCACCAGTGTCAAGCTTTCGAAAGCCTTAGGTACTCACAGATGTTCATAGCGGAGACTCATACTCGACAACCAACTCCTGGGTCGGCAGCACAGCGCCATCAGCCTCCAACCCGATAGGCAATCCCGCATTCCCAGGACAGACGACATCGGGCGGACTCAACTGGGTTGGACAAGCGATCTCGAAACAGAACACTTCGCTCGTTCTCTCCTATGACCTGGCCGTTACGGGCGCGACGACCGACAAGGAGATCGTGGATACGTACGCACAGTACAACTTCGACGACCAAGTCCAGACGCTGTTTGGCACTTATCTCACGGGTAGTGCGACGCCTTGGGAGAGCGCTGCGGATGTGCTGGCGGCCATCTGGTTCGGCATAAATGACGTTGGAGAACCCTTCTGGGATGGCATCTCGGCGCCCATCGAAGCCATTCTGGATCGATATTTCGGGTTGTTGGATGAGTTGTATGCAGACGGGTTGAGGAATTATGTCCTTTTCACCATTCCACGTGAGTAACTCGTCCATATAGCCATTCTTTTCCACTTTTCATCTTTCGCATTCACCTTCGTAAGTAGTAACTGACGCTCATGAATGAATCTTAGCCTTCGATCGCGCCCCTGCCATTATAAACGAGCCTGCAGACAGAGTAGCGTCACTGCAGTCTGACATCAAGACGTACAACTCAGAACTGAGGAGTCGTCTGACAACGTTTGAGGGACAGCATAACGAGGTGACGGCGCATCTCTTCGACACTACGCCCATCTTCACAGCAGTCATTGACAATCCAACGGCGTACGGCGCCACGGACGCCACCTGCATCAACGGCGATGGGACAAGCTGTCTCTGGACCGATTCATACCACCCCGGTCTCGTCATACACGAGCATCTCGCCGAGGCGCTTGTGCAGTCTCTTGACTTCTTCTAGAGAGATGTTGGGTAGCACTAGGAGAGGAGTGGGTGGGCTTGTTAAACGCCAGGGGTGGTCATGGGTGACAGCCCCTTGTGTTCCAGAAGGACTGGAACGACCTTAAGTGCCTGGAGCTATGTACATACTCACGTTTCCTCGGTCTGGTGATGATGATGATTCGGTTTGAATGTGTTATGTTTGAGTCGTTAATCAAACAGGATCTGAGACTCTCTTCGCCTGTTTTCACGAAACTTACGGATTACTCACCGGGAGGTTGCTACAGTGCGTGTAGTGTACGTTTTCCATGGTTGGCACTGTGTTCCGTACTCGGCCTGCTTTAATCCGTATGACGATGGCTCAGACCCCTCAGGGAAAGAGCAGACCTGGTTTGGTATGTGGCATCGACTCCGAACATTCCAAACGGTAGGCACGATAGGAGAATCTGCATGTTAAGTTCACATTTTGGTGAAGGAAGGCACAAAGCATATTCTGTATAATCGTAGAGTAGGTACGGCTCGTATGTGCAGGTACGGTTTACATGTGCAATTTACACTCGCGACTCGCCATCCCCTCCATATCAGTACCGTAACAGGCTTAGCGTCTCAGATAGCGCCCGCAGACATCACCTAAACCACCCACCCAAACCATCACGTAGCTCCCTCCTTCGGCGCGGAACCCGATAAACGACACTGATAAGATCGCCCCATCCATGCATGAGGCAGGTTCGGGATGACGGCAACTTCCAAGTCTCGCACTTCATGCCTTCGTACTTTGCAAGTACGTACATGCTCGAGTCTTTTGGCTCTCAAACTCCATCAGCCTCTCTCTCCTCTCTCATCACCACCTCAATACCTGTTCTCCAACCCGTCAAGTTGCCAACCGAAACACGTTCAGCTCGAAACCTCCCGCATCTGATCATCATCACATACGGGTAACCAGTATAACTGGTCCATCATCATACACTTATCAGCCTCATCAGATCAAGTGACTCCTGTGGTGATTCTGATTCCCGGCTAGCTGAGAACATCACCGCATCGTGTCCATCTTCGGCGCATATCTCGTGCTATAAGAGAGGACACCCCTTCGCTGACCGCGAGCTCTCCTATGTATTTGGGAGGGCAGGCCGTACTAGTCTAGATAGATCCTCCAACACCTAGTCCTAAACGCATAGCGACCGACTCTCATCCGTGCTTACCGAATCGCGCAATTGTATCGACCGACGTCCGCCGCTTGCTCTCCGATGACATTTGTCCCTACCACCATCGTCAACCTGTCCATGTCTCGGCATGTCTGCCTTACCTGAGGACCGTGACAGGGAGGGTTCTTCTCGCCGCCCGCCGGGAAGATCTGGCGACGATGGCGCTGACCACGCTGTCAATGGAACATCCCTCCCTTCCGCACAGCCAGGTGCAGCTGGCACGACGAGAAACCACAATGGCATTGCGCAATCTTCTACGACTGACGCAGAGGAGCTCACTGATACGGAAACGCAATACGATGGGGGTGATCATTACGAATACGGTGACACAGATGAAGAAGGCACCGAGATTGATACTAAGGATTTCACTCGGCCATTTCCAAGCCCGCCCCATCCAAACACGCCTACCAGTGCCCTGCATAGTCATTTTCAAAATGGCGGTCCAGGACCGTTGGTAACTTCACCCTCTGTCGTCTCTAGAAGTTCCAGTCCGCAAGAGTCTGACAATGAGACAATCGATGACCGTGAGCCAAACGGCCGATCGGGTGACCACGTGAATGGCACTGGAAGCCCGAATAATGCACGCAATGTAAGAAATGGAGTTAACCATGATGAAGCCTCGAACGGTGGAATCTCTTCGGGTTTACCTGCATCTCCTACCTTGACAAACGGCACCAATTCAAACCCTCGGCGCCCTGTAGATCGAGAACACCCCGCCACCCAGACAGAGAGCACGGAGAGCACAGAACACAGAAGACGCCCACCCGTACTAACAGCGGCCGCACTACAACATTCACACTCAAGCCTACATTCGGACTCTCAAGATCATGTCGGAGAACAAGGGAATGATGGTGAAGCTGGCACGCCAGACGTTGGTGCAAACAATCGCTAATTCGATGCAACAGTTTCACAAAGTGGCGTCGAAGACGCCGTCTCGCGTCTTGAGCAGGCACATATTGAATCTGACCCTATTGCTAGATCACTTACATTCATCTCTGAACGCCGCATGACTATTCCCCGGAACAATCAAAACAACTCCCCCTCTCAGCTATCCACCACCCAAAACCCTTCACCTATGAACCCGATAGTCGCAGGCACCGGAATGCATGTGGGACCATCATTATCTTCGAATCCGCCAACACTGGAGATTGTTCGTATGTCACAGCAATCTGGTAGCACATCTCAGGGAATCGTACTTCCTAGGTGGCAGCCGGATGAAGAGGCAACCAACTGTCCGATTTGTCAGGCACGTTTCGGCATGTTTCTTAGGAGGCATCACTGCCGGTATGTTTTCTTTTATTAGGGGGATTTAAGTATCTGGACTGACAGCTATCAGTAAATGCGGAAGGGTTGTCTGTGACGGCTGCTCCCCTCATCGCATCACTATTCCTCACGCGTTCATTGTTCGGTCTCCTACAGACCAGTCACGTCCACCTGTTGTCTCTCGAGACGAAAGAGACCTAGCAAATCTTCGACTTGGAGGCGGGGAGCGAGTTCGTCTCTGTAATCCATGCGTTCCCGACCCAAACACAACACCACCTGGGGTCCCACAGCAGGTTTTCCGGGCCCCCGTTGTCAGTGGACGAGGAACGACTTCAAGATCACCAAATGCAATAATAGATGCTTATGGCCCCAGTGTGAGATCTCACTATCGCCCAACACCACCATCCCTGAGCAGCATCGCGTCTTCCAGAATCAGGAGTGCTACTGCAGTTAGTAAACCTATATTGTTACACGCATGAGATGAACATTGTTAACAGTCGTACAGGCCGCCGCGGCTCATGCTCAAGCCCACCCTTTCGAACAAACATCGCCCAGTTCTAATCGGCTTTCTTATTATCATTCTTCTCATTCTCCGAGTACGAGCAGTTCTGGTAGGGTTCGTGCGTCTTCAGCCTCGTCTCCGGGCTCGGGCCTGAACCGGCCCCTACCTAGTACACCGGCTGTGGTGCGTGAAATTGCAGAAGAAGATGTGTGTCCCGTATGCCATCAAGAACTACCGTCTCGGACCCTTCCGAACTATGAATCCCTCCGAGAAAATCATATCAACAGCTGCATCACATTCCATAGCAATGCGGGCTCAAGTTTAACGGCTGTCACTACGGGGCCTCGAAGCCATGGAACGCCTCCTCAGCGAACAACGAGAAGAACTAGGATGTTCCCCTATGTGGCTACGGAGAAAGACTGTGATGATGATGCCGAGTGTATCATCTGCCTTGAGGAGTTCCGGGTAGGCGACGAAATGGCAAGGCTGGAGTGTTTTTGCCGCTTCCATCGGTCCTGCATCGACTCCTGGTTTGTTGGCCATCCGGGGAGATGCCCCGTACATCAACATGACAGCTTCGGTTATTAAAGAACACATTCCGGTTGACTTCAGTTCCCTTTTAGCCTTCTGATACCCCAACAGAGTAGGAGTATGGCCCGCAGCTATCTAGACTCTTCTTCTTTCGTTCTTATTCAGGCGCTCCTGTTCTTTATTTCTCCTTATACCCCTTAAACACGCAAGGGGGATGTACTTGAGTCGGAATCCTCGACACAAGTTGGCACATTACCTTACATTCTAGGTATCCCCGATGCCCTTACACAGAGTTGTCTTTTCTCATTCTCAACTACACGACGAACAAGACAGGATGCTACAAGAGCAGTGAGGCGTTATGGGAGGTTCTGTTACACGCATTGATGTTGTCACTGTTTTATATCCATGGCGGTTTCATATTTCGGGGGACTCAGAACTATTCATCCGCATTGCACGGTGTTAAGGTGGTATTGCTTAAGGCGTCTGGGGTATCGTTTCTCGTCTACCTATTCTCATGGCGGCTACGTGGACGGCTTGGCGGTATGGGAACAATGTTGCGTGGTCACGTATTGCGTAGGTGCCTATCTTCTACCTAAGTAAACGAGGCCTAGTGGACCAGAAATAGCAGCCTTGTTATGTACCTGCAACATACATCCATAAGCAGCAAAACATATCACATGGTTACAAACTGGAGGCGTCACGGGTGTTGAGTGAGTGATCGAAGTGACATATGAAGTAGGTAGACAAACCCATGTAATACCTACCTACCTGCCTACCTACCTAGGTTCTCAACTTCCCACGTGCTATGGTCTTCCCATAGGTAATAGTACCTAATAATAAGTCTGTCAACCTGGACATCTCAGCAGCCGTAGATACCTGTCACGGTGAAGAGGTATCGGTACCTCTTCAGCACCCATATGTTACGTTACTCGGACTACACTATCGGAACCCGTTCGTTTCACGGCCTCGCCGCTGATGGTTGGGTTGGGGTTGGGGAAGGGAGGGGGCGACCCGGCCCTGGGGACTGACTACATCATCTTCTACGCACTATTCTACCTACCTACGCCCTATGCCCATCATAGCTGTCTACCCGTAGACAGGCAGCTAGGGAACGCCATGTGTCTATCTGTCTGTCTGTCTGGCTTATCCGGATCTAAGTAGACAGGTGTAGAAGATTCCGATTTCCCGGGCCCTTCGGGTAGATATCTGGGTTAGCTGCCGAGGTTCGGGTTGAGAGCTACGGAATGTTTACCGTCTTTGTAAGGGGAGGATGGGGACGAGAGGGATAGGGAGAGGAGGAGAAGGGGAGAGGAGACGAATACCTAGGGGGGAAATGCTGGAATTCTTTCCGTTCCCTACCGGGTTGGCCTTGTTGATACCTAGATGCCGCCGGGCCGCTCGGGGATCTCTATCTCTATCTACGTCGGAACATCTAGATTTCTAGGTTCTCACGGAAGAGGGCTTCTGTCTACGGATTCTTCCGATCTACGATGACCTACAGAAAACGTGTCGGCTTACGATACATATTCCCCGGGGACGCTTGAATTCCTATGCTCAGCCGTAACAAGCACCAACCCAGTAGGTACGGAATAGGTAGGTAGGTAACGGAATCGTCTTAGCAGCGGGGGCAGCTGAAGATTGTAGGATCTGGGGGTGTCGCCGGTTAGACGGCGAGTTTGGAGTGTGATCACTCATCGAAATGGGGGTTCGAGAATATTGGCGATGGCGGCAACCGTCCCCCGCGTTGAGGCCTGATTATGGACTGGACTGACTGAATGAGTCCGACTGGATGGCCAGGCTACGTTACTAAGTAAGGTGTATGGGGTTTTCTCTAGGTATGAGTGATCACGGCTCGGTTGGTTGGCCCGTGGGATGTCGTTCATATTCCTCCAACTGACAACCGACTTACATACAAGTCACAACACAACCCACGATACATACAAGTTACGCCACGGCCAGAGGTACCTCTCTCCGGTAACTAGTTACCTGTCTCCCAAGTACCGACCGATATGAGAGGCATTCATTGGGTTTCGAAGAGACCTCTCAGAAATGTCGGTGAAAGTGATCAAATCAATTAGGTGTCTAGCGTATCGAAGTGGGCGCGTCGTACTCGTAAGTAAGCGGAGTGTTTTTGCGTAAGAGGAATTCCCCCGTCACGATACCTACCTTACCTTACCTCCGTACGTACTTGTAGATAGGGCACGGGTACGGGTACTTTTCTTGTCTTAGGTGTGTTAGCTCAAGTACCTAGATGGCTAGGTACAGGAAAGCCGAGTGAATCCCGCGTTGTTTTTCTCGCTTCGCTCAGCGGAGGAGGTTATGTACGCGTAGGGTTGTCGTGGGATGATCGTGGGGGTTTCTTATTTTTTTTGCGGGTTTGCATACGTAGACCGTCTTTTTTGGTGGTGTTGTTCTTTTTTCGCCACTCAACTCAACTCAACTCACGCCGAGTTAAGGCATTGCCTACTTATCTCTGTCTTTTTTTTAATCTATGTTATGGAGGGAAAGACATGGGTTGTAGTTGAACGGTTGCGGTGTTCATTTGTCAGTTGGTGAGGATTGTCAATGCGGTCAAAAACTGTGACTGTCAGTCAGTCAGACAGACAGGACATGCAACGGCGTGCGTGAGTTGCGGTTCCGTAATAAAATGAGTAAATGTCGGAGGTTGGAGAGATTTCGGTATGTTTCCCTGGCGTTTGTCGCGCGGGATGTCTTGTTCATCACTTTCAGAACAAAACCGTTTACGAGTAGTTTAGGCATGGTTGACATGTTAACCTCCACTTCCCAACCTCCCCTTTTTTTCTCTTTCGTGAAGCATGTTGAGTGCCTGTTTGACAACTTGTCCGTTTGTCCGGGTGTTTCTCCTGTTTCTCAATTCAACTGAGAACGGTATCGTTGCGGAAACGTGCAACTCGGGAGGCACTATGATGCGCCAATACGTCACAGAGCGAGGTCTGTGTAGGTAGGATTCACCATCCTGGTCGGAGTCATTGGCATGAAAAAGCAACAGAAGGCCAGGGAATTCCATAAGCACCGAAACACCCCCGGCTTGGATTTCATGGGTATATTAGTTTGGTGCAGGCGAAAGTAAGATGAGATAAGAAAAAACAGACAGACAATGGTTAGCAAACGGGGTCAAATTGGGGAGGTCGATCAGCTGGAAGAGGGGGGGGGCGAGAGACGGAGGAGGAGGTTTAATAATAGGCAGGCAGACATCTCCATGTCCCGTGATGTCATCTTGGTCGTCCTCCCCTTTTTCTTCTTTTCTTTGGTTGCCGGCTTACACGTGTTAATTCCCTACACTAGCGTGCAAAGGGTAAACCGAGAGAAGAGTCGAGGGAGATTAACATCTCAACCTCTTCGTGGTGGTGAGCCGGTGCTACCACCGTCATACGTATGATGAGACGGTAAATCCGTGTTTTGGTGCGAAATGCCGTAAGGAATACGGTCTCGACGGTAACGGTAGATTGTCTCGACTGTTACGGTGAACTGGAGAGACACAGCGCGTCACACGGTGTCTCTGTGACTGTTCGACTTTGGGCCACGATTCGAGGTACCTACGAGTACGGATTAAATTAGCTGCAGCGAAGGCCGTGACTTGTACGTAATGTACTCTTCACAGTGCCTTCCACTATGCCCCGAGAAGTACCGTGCCTGCTGCAAGAAGTACATAAGGTACCTGACACCTCACCTGCACTCACTGAGAGCGATGTCGCTGGGCGTGCCTGGCGGTACTTTGCTCGCAGGTGTTCATCGCCAAGTGTATGTGCATCAGACGGCCCGTCACGTGCGGCGTCACTCCTGTAGTGTCTGCTGTAAGCAACGCTAATCGCTAACAGTCTAGTGTGCGTGTGAAGGATGGATTCCATATTCCATCACAATCATGAAGCGATTCCGAGGGTGATCAGGGAGGAGATTCCGAGCATGAGAGAGTGGTTGCGGAATACGGGAAAGACCACGTTGTCGGGAATCCGATTCAGGCACAGAAAAGAAGATATCGGTGGTTACACAGGCATGTACGTAGTATGGTAGCACGAGTGACGCAATGACGGGCCGTAAGTCGAGGCATTCCGAACGTCAGGCCGAATCGGACAGATCAAAGCTCTGCAAGGAAGGAGGTACCTCGTACTGGCTACGGGCTCTTGTTAAAGGTACCCAACCCAACGCGCCACAGCCCAATCTGATCTGCCATCTTCAACCTCCGTCATGCCAGCTTTGGCAAACGAAGAACGGCCCACTTCCTCTGTTCCCATCTCGCGTCCTGAAACTGCAAAAGTGTGCCGAATCCCGTGGACTTGTACGTGGCGATGTCCGTGGCCACGGAGATGACGACAGCTACGATGACACAGGGGAGAGCCAGTCTCTGGCAGTCTCCTAAGGACGAACCAGGAGCAGAAGTTCAGAACTAGCGACTGTTTTCTTACTCCGTCTACCCATACTAGCTACACATGAGGGCCTCCTGATTCCCACTCGTCCCCCAGCAACGGGATGGCAAAACGTTTCTACCTACCAGATGGCAAAAACGACGGCGCGACGATGTGGTGAGGTGAACGTGGGCCCTGCTATGCCTAAGAGCCCCAATCTTTATTCTGCTCGGCCCGAACGACTTTGGAGTTGTTTCAATTTACGAAATGCGGAATAGACCACCTCGTATTGATCAACGGGACGCGAATCCAGCAACTGCGATAACAGCAACCTCCAAAGAAGCCCAGATGAAACCAAGAAGTGGAATCGTCGACATAGACTCGGTACCGTGATAGGTAATGACCCATAGAGGAGCTTACGTTGTTGCAGGGCTTTCAGGGGTTTCAACAACTTACGATGGCAGCCAGAGAAGGAACAGTGGAAGCGTGGCAAATTGCTTGCTGAATGGTTCGACTATTTACAAATCCTTACACAACGTACGCGAGGACGCCGATTCCTTGCCGTTGAATGGATACAAATGGCCTTACGATTCTCAATGGCACGGTTAACGAGCTTGCCCCTGCCGCTGTCTGATGCACAGGTTGAGATTAGCTCGTCGGAAACAGATCAACAGAGTGAATGTCCCTGGTTGGAAAACGAACGTGTATACGCCGCTTCTGCGCCACGTTTGCAATCAAGAATCTTTCCTCATATGGTCAAAACTTGCGACTATGGACACTCCAAACAGATTGTTGCGGAACAAAGGCTCCAAGAAGCCACCATAAGGCTGTTAAGATGACTCTCTACTGCCAACTCGGTTAGCAGTCGACTACGAAGTGCGTGCTCTTCGTGGACCTTCCGAAATGGACCATGGCATGCTCCAGAAATAACCGTCTCTAATTTGGCTACGGCGGGCGCCTCTATGTGAACCGAACTGCCGATGAGGGGGCTATCCAGAACAGTGTCATCGGCCGTGTCTATCGAGACGGAAGCGGAGCCGGTGGCCGCGGGATCCACTGCCGCTGGTTGGATTCTGGATTGCCCCATGGCAATGACCGCATGGGATTCCTTCGCCACGGACTATTTGTGAACTATAGTTTGCAGCCATTCAGGAAGAGCAATCATTTTTGGCCGGAGTTTCGCAATTACGACCAACATAATCGGCGTGCCCCTGATCGTCGTGGTGGAACCCCGACCGCTACGTTACTTTGATACGGCCTTGCCAAGATGGATTCCACGGAGTCGATACCCGATACATGTGGCCCAGGTCGCTCGCTTCACGACATGCCTACCGTTTACGGCGCAGGTTCAAAACGACCTCTAGACCGGCAATAGAGGACGTGTGAAGCCGCGCTGGCTTCCCCATCCAGCGTTAATGCAGCTACCTATTCCGTAGTACCGTGCCTACGGAATACTCCCGAGACTTGGTTGAATCAGGGCATGCAGCGGACATCTGTCCGTAGGCAGGAAGGACACGATTAGGTACTCGTACGCTCAGACTTGAACAACAGGGGTTTGTCTGAGCGTAATCCTGTCCGGAACGGACAGATGATGCATCCCTGTAACCAGGTGTCTGAGGGTCCTCATTGGCCGATCCGAAGTGGATACACACCTCACTAATTCTCCCGGGAAACGGCTATTCAGGCTTCGAATGGAGCGGCCAGGTCAGTTCAGATTGAGCGGTCATGAAGATCGTCTTCATTTGCACGGTTAGGACAAGGTGAATGGACCAGAACGAAGTCCGGATCAGACCGGATTGACATGGCGGGCGGCAATGTGCGAGGGGTGGACCAACGCGGCCGTGGGAGCCGTGGCAGTGCGACCCCGCCGGTCCGTACGGATTGGGACCGCGTGCCACCAGACTCGGCCCTGGGCGGATTAGGTCGGCCGCGGCGGGGCTAGCACGACCGTGGACCAGTGACGTTGCGTGTACCTACCGCAGGCAGGTATCGGGCAAGTCACGTTTGGCGGGTTATCGACAATGTGAGGTTCTGCCTAATTACATTGTCGATGGTATAGGTACATCTCAGCGCCAGCATAGGCCAGCATATCTAGGTCACGCATTGGCCAGCATAGGCGCTCGACGAAGTTGCGCTACGATCTCGGCATCTTGACTCCGGATATTCCGTCTCTTGCCTGCCTGGACAAAACGAACTAATCTAGCAAGCAGGCCAGCAGGCATCTCGTGGTGAACTGTTACCGGCCACTGACCCAGCAATGAGGGCTCATTTAGCAACGATCACATAAACTAGTTCCAGCCCTAGAGACCTCCTGGCTAATTTCGGCGTCTCTCCTCGTTCGTGTGTGTGTGCGTCTTTTGTTCGCTCGTCGCCAAACCGCCTCCTACCTAAAGGTTCTCTTGTAGCCACCGCTTCTTGTCTAGCGCCGTAATAGGTATTTCCTGGGTTTAGGCGACCCACTCATGCTGCTGGCCGAGGGCGTCGATACAGGTGGCAGCAAAAGTGACAGGTGGGCCCCTCCAACGACATCGACGATTGCTGAAGCGTCACCACGATATATTGGCTACGTGTGTGGCGCGAGCTGGTTTCCCTCACGCCCTTGTTAGTCTTGCATTAACATGGCTGGCCAGAACGTCTTGATTCACCGGGGTTGAACAGTTAGGTAGCCTCTTACCAAGCAGAAAGTGCGGAATTGCGTATCCTTGAAGGTGAAGGGCAATAGTAAGAGAGGTTTCCTGATATGAGCTGGGTTGGGCTTGGCGGGTTGTTAGCCTTTGCCACGCGCTCGATACGATCTGTCATGGTGCACGAAGTCCTGCGTACAGAAAGGTACCCGGCGGCGTCTAACTCGCCCTTTTTCATTCTGTCTCTGTAGGAGATACATTCGCATGAAGTATCATACGAAGCAGAAGTATCGACTACTCAGACTACGCTACCCATCGTACTCGATACCTACGATACAAATCACGGAGCTAAGTGCAAGTATCACGGAGCTAAGAGAATACGCCTTTCGTCAGGGTTTTTTAGTTCTTTCTAGACGATTCCGACTGTCTGGGTCTGGGACAAAGATTGTAGGAAAACTTCGCGTGGTTCTTGCTCTTAGGTGCTTTAACGTAGGAAGCAATTTCGTAGTCATGGTCGGGTGTTTAGTTTTTTTTGCGTAGGGGGCAAGACCAGCTGACTTGGCGGGAAAATAGTCAGTCACATGCCCTCAACGGATCTAAAGAAGTGTGGGAGAAAGAGAGAGAGAGAGAGGGAGAGAAAATCCTTCGATTGAAGGGCACGCTAGGGGATAAGTAGATTGTTTCGGACCGGAGACCGGACTTTTTCTTTGCTCTTTGTGGTGTAGTCTTTAGGAGATGTTAGATGATACCTATGTACATACGAGTAGGAAAGGGAGGGCGAATAGGTACAAAGAAGGCCGCGATGTCTGGAATTGGATCCCGTTCTTGAGATCGCCGACGTGGATGGCGAGGCTTGTCTCGTTTTGGCACGTACGTTATCGGGTCCTGGAATCCATTCCATCTACGGAGTATTTCCGAGGACTACCTACTTTACGTACAGACCTAGGTAAGTATGGAAATTGAAAGCCCTAGTGCAGCCTATGCGTAGAGCCCGATCGAGAGCCCGATCGATTTTCTTTCTTTCTTTTTCAGCCTTGAACTGGATCCCCTCTTCGCTCGTTTCGGGTTGAGGATTTCGATAGGGCGTGGAATACTTATCCTTTTTGGGGTTGTCTGGTTGGTTGTTAACTCCGGGTGAAAGTACCCGGCGTGTTGGGATTGCTATTATGTCCGTGGCGTTTTTCTTTTACCTGTCTTGAGACCTTTTATCTGCTGGTACCTGCTTTCGCTAGTAGGTATTGCTTTCGTTGGGATTGTAGTTGTGCGGGCGTAGACGTGAGGTATTGGAGGTGCCCAATCGGTTTGTTTACTTGTATTGTACGAGTATGAATGGATGGACAATATGACAAGAGCAATGACGTTGGGTTCAGAAAGGACACCCCGCGATCGCTACCGCTGACATGGGAGGGCGAACGGAATGGAGATTTTCTATGCTACGGTATGACGTCCGTTTTCTGACAGTCTGCTTACATGGCTATGAAAGACGGTCACCCTTCTTTTCGATACTACCTACCTAGGAAAGAAAGATTCTCTGCAGGGTGTGAGCGTGTAAGTGAGAGCGTGCGTGTACCTACATTGATTGTCAACTCATTTAGTGGAACGCCGTTCAGCCATGCGGGCGGCAGGGGTTGAGTTGAAAGAGAGAAGAAGTCTCCTTCTCGCTCTCTGTCTTGTCATGTATTCCTTACATACATTGTACATACATGAACCAATGAATGCCGTCTTCTCGTAAGGCCCTCGAAGCCTTCGTTGGAGTCAAGCTAAGCTTGTCTGTGGTGCACACGTGTACGAAGCAGTATGTACTTCTCTAGCTGTCATTCAGGTTGTCATGTACTCGTAGATGGTACGGAATACCTTTGGAGATATGATATGTAGGTACCTTTCGAAGGGGAGGGCCAAGATGCCAAGGGAAGCAAGACCACGTCCGGGACCAACCAGAGATCGGGGGGGACATGGGCATTGATGATTTCAGTGAGATATCGATACCTATCTTACGGCGTAATCAGCCAGAAAGTAGCCCTCAAGTACCATCTCTCTGCTGCTGCTGCTGCTGATGCGGGGGACCTGAGCTGGGTGTGGTTGCGTGTGTGTGGTTCAATGCGGCAGAGACGCCACCCACGTTCCTTTTATTTTTCGCGAAGAAAAAAAACCCCTGCATGGGGGTCTATTCGATGCCGTCATCGTCATCGGTCGGGTAATTAATTTGTAACCCCCAAAGTGACGCTCAGGATGACCCCGAGAAGGGACCTTGTTACTCGTACATTATACAAGGTAGTGCGCGCTTAGGTCACTTGCACGCTCGCTCGTTTCCCAAGGGGCGGTTTCGGCGAATTTCGCAAACGGACGGCATGTCAGGTGATACTATTTCCATCCTCACCGGACTCTTGGTTGGAGGATCCTGTCTGCCCGGCTTACCACCACCTCCCCAGAGTGGCCATGCGAATGGGCCCCTCCGAATGGTGCTCCGGTCAAGGTCGTGTCGTTTGCCTCAGATTGTACGAGTACGTAGGGACGGTAAAGATTGTATCCGTATGTACGAAGTAGGGACGGTAAGTGTCGTATTTCTGCTGCATCCCGTATACGCAGCATGGGACACGTACTAATTGATGATTAGGACGGCAATTCGTCGAGCAATGGCTGTCAATCCGAGTGTCATTGCTAGATAGACACTCTCTCATCAGCAGCAGCAGCATCGAGATAGGACTTTCCCGTTCAGCCACCTGTGCAGCGCCGTATGATAGGTCCGGTCCCATGATCTTCCAGCCAGCATTGCACCTTGGGGTCCTTCTCGCCAGTAATAATGCAGTCGCGGAATCACGCCATCTTAGAAGATCGCCGTAGTCACATGGCGTTTCTGATTAATTCGGGATCATCTTCTTACGTGGAAGGTCGAGCAAAGTGTCCTTGGGGGACTTCACTGGCTAGGTAAGTAGTGTAAAAGTGTGTGTTGTTTACACTGACCGCTCTGCCCTCTCTCCGTGTTCGTCGAACAGGCTGTGCAGCGTGCCTGGAATTGTGATGTCACCGACGCCTCGGGAGCCTCGAGAGACACAGACACGGCATGGCATGACGTGAGCGAAGGACGGGTACGAAGCAGGCAGACCTGACTGACTACTCGTACTGCTGACTGACTGAAACGAAACGAGCAAGGAAGAACCAGACACGGTCACTCCAAGCTCCAGAGTAAGGCAGAGACGGCGCAGAAACTGACACACGGGATGAAGTGGTGGTGGTCCGTAATAAGAGACCGTCCTCGACCGTCGTCCGTACGGAATACTTCTTCGTAAACGTCTACATATTGCCTAATAAGGCATTCCCCACAATGTTTCATGGCGAATGAGGTTCCGATAGGGAAGCCCGTACGGTACTTCGTACCGAGCTTCATCAAAGGTGGAAATGGAATGGAAGAGAAGGACCTTGGTTGGCATGCATCAGCATCCATACGATACAGGTAGGTACTCGTACAGATACAGGTACAGTGTGCGTCGTGCGAGATACACGGGCTACATCTACTTGTATGATATGTACTTGCAGAGGTAGTACCTACTCCATCGTTATGGCAAGAACCTTCGCTATGAGCGCTCTAGCGCCGTAATCGATTAGCCTGCACTAAAGTAGCGTAGCGTAGCTGGAGATAATCCGTACCCAAGATCATCAGAAATGACATCACCCAAGATTCCACGACTGCTTGTGCCACGGTGCCACCTACCCTGTGCGCTAAGTCACACACTACTGTGCACCACTGTTTCAGTCCTTCTCATCAAAAAAGGGCTGTCCAAGCGAAGGTGACAGCTGTCCGACATGAAATTTCGCCCTGATAGCGACGACGATGAGCAAGGCTGTCGGACCGTGACGAGGTCCTGGAGTGTCCGGCACTGGTCAGGTACTAATCGAGGGCTAGCGCCACACTACCTACCTAGTACGGTTTAGCGCCTCTAGTGTCACCCATCGAGTCGTACTGCCATGTCCGGAATAGCGTGCCAAGGCCGACTTCGTACTTTAGTTTTTCCGTAGGTACGAGTTGGTGGTGAGAGTTGAGTGAGTGAAACCCCGAGTCTCTCCGACTTTGCTGCTGAGGTGAGGTCATGGGCGGTGCCTGCTGGTGCTGAAATCCTGCATCGTCACTGGCGTTGCCGCTTGCGCCAAAAGTCTAGGTAATAAAAAAAAGGGTTCGGTTCAGTAATGGTCGGGGCTCACGAATCCAGGAACAGAAACCAAAAATATTCCGCCGACTGTTCTCGTTGGGACCCATCATCCCTGGAATTCGTTCTTTCGCCGACTCGTACATACATAAAGTAAAGATTCGGTACGCCTTCTTGTCTGATCCTGCTCGTTAATACCTAAGTTTCAGGGTCCTATTCCTCCTTTTTTCTGTACCTATCTCGTGCCATACAGCACACATCATCACGCTTGTCGACAAGTTTGTTACGTTACTTACCTGGGAACAACGCAAGCTAGGGTAAAGTGTGAAACTTCAGCGACGCACGGTGCCTGACGAAGTATCGACCGGCCACCTAGTCAAGCCACGCCACCGATAATTTACCTGAAGCAGATACTTCAGCCGGACAGTATGAAGTGTCTCGCTTGTGATAGGCGCGTCACCGTGCACTGCCAAACCGTACAGTACTTTCTTTACACGCCGATAAACGTACTGGACACAGTATTCAGTACTTCGCTACAGTTCCATATTCCACGTAGGTAGCTATAGCGCCTCTGAAATAATTACCACCTGCCCTACTACCTCCACTAGGTAACATTCCCACTGAGTTGAATCACTCTGTCGGCCGGGTTAGAGCAGCTTTTTAGCCTAATTCTTGCCATAATCCGTATCGAGCACTACGCCAAATCAGGATTCCGTATGGTCGCAGTATGACTAACATGGATTCTTCATTCCAGGTAGCGACGGTCTTCCATACCGGTCGGTACCTAGGCAGGTACCTAGGGTCAGTGTAAAACGCGTGGCGCAGGCCTAGCGTTAGGCAGCGTAAACTTCGAATTTGGTGTCTTTTCGTCAGGTTCTTTTTCCGTACCTTTTTTTGTGCTCTCTCGGGGCTGTTATGGCAACTTCCCACCCGCAACGATTTTATACCGTGTGTCTCGTGCTAGACGCTCGACTGTGACCGAATGCTGTTGTGTGTTTGTACCACGGCGGCTACCGGACAGAGAACAATCACCGTAACTGCCTCGACTGTTGGTTTTGTGACGGGATTTGGTTGCTGTATTACCGTTTTTTCTCTCTGGACACTCACTCACTGTCACTGGCCACACTAGCGGGGTAACGCCAGGGTTTTTCGTACACTAGGAACACTAGGAGCACTAAGAGTGAGCACCGAGTTTCTGCCCGACGGAGTTGTCCTTCTCGCCCTTCCATAGTGCAGTTGTAGCCTGTAATCCGTAGACAACCTCATAATGAAAATTCATCGTGTACTGCTAGTTTTGGTGTCATATGCTACAATATACCGGCGTGTACGGAAGTCAGGTGCAGTCGCAAGTACAGTGGACTACTTGTGCGCTATGTACCGTGGTGGCATGGAGCGGACATGCCAACGTACAGAGTACAACTCCACCAGCCTACCTAACCCTCTTGGCAACCATGAATGTGTGAGGTCCCCTACGTCGATTCCCGGTACCGTACCGGTTTGCACTCGTTCTTCACTGCTAAAGGACCACATCTTATCAATGGAACCGCTCATTGGCGGGTGTTGGGCAGCGGTAGCATTGATCTAGCATTGATCTAGTGCACTAGTCGGGCGAAGATGATAGGTGAGTTGCTCGACTCGGCGGGCAGGTATCGGGTACAATACGTGTCTCTTGCTGTACGGAACTCGTAGCACCGCGAGCTACGGCTAGTGTGAGTGTTTTGTACACCTGTTACCTACCAAAATGGACAGAAAACACGCTGTAGATGTTTCCGTTTACCTAAGGTATGGGCAGGAATCCCTGTGGCGCGCCTGTGGCACACGCTCCGATCCCGGTCATCCGCCCCAAATTGGTGCCAGTAGGGATGATCGGGTTTAGCTGGAGCGCTGGTGGTACCTAATCTGGTTGTACAGGCTACACTGAGGTCATCGGGGCACTCCAATCCCGCCCAAACCTTCAGGTACGATTTGTATCGCAGGTAGCAGCTACTTGGACATAACCAGGTTCTTTGCCAGACTCAACCGTTGTGTCTTTTGTCACAGGCCCGCGCCGTACATATGCGCCATTCGCGGCTACGGTAGCTTTGCAGTGAGATTGATGATGATTGAATGAGGTACATCTCAAAGATTCCCTGATTTATAAGTGAGCGTCTCCCCCCGTCTCTCAACACACACGCACAGAAAGAGAGGCGAGACTCCAAGAGATATCGTCGTCGGTACCTGTAGGTACCCAATGCTCGCGACGCTACGCTGGATCGAGTTAGCGGCGAGAGTACCCGAATTATTCACTGCAAGGGTTCCTTCTTTCTTTTCGCTAGAAACGTGGT
The DNA here is from genome assembly GCA_023079495.1 of Xylaria sp. L1 SY-2022. NCBI lineage: Eukaryota > Fungi > Ascomycota > Sordariomycetes > Xylariales > Xylariaceae > Xylaria > Xylaria sp. L1 SY-2022. The sequence continues at coordinate 741,891 of JALIDW010000013.1, read as the reverse complement.
GGACCAATCCTGGATAAGCAGGTGTTTTGGAGAAACTGTCCTCATCTGGCTAGCAGCCCCATGGAGTCGCGACTCCACAGCCATCGCACCAGGAGAAGGGATAAATGGCCGAATAGCAGAGTACTTATTACTTATAGGTGGTATAAGACCGTCTAATAAGGACAGACAGGGAGTTGGGAGGTACTACCCCTGCCTGGACGAACATGTAATCCGCTGTGTACTAAGGTTGTACTGGACAGTGTCGCTGTAGGTACCACGCCCACAGCGCCAGCCCACTGGCCCACTGCTCAGTCACTGCCCCGACGTGATGCACAAGTACCGGTTGCGGGTAACAGCAAGAGGGAGCAAAACTTCCAGCACGTATTTCGTACAGGGTACAAGCCCGTAAAGAGTGGACTTAGGGACTCCGTAGGTACCTCTTGGGCAGGTAAATCGCAGGGCGCGGCACACCTATCGACATTCGTACCGAATGTTTTGTGGGTCTCCTCGCAGGTACTCGTACCGTAGGTACCTATCTCGTGGCAGGCGCAAGCGCCATAGAGCCGTACCTACGGATTAGATTGCCTTTACCATGATTCCGTGCCTTCCATTACCGCTCCTTCTCAGCCATTATTAAGGAAAGCACACTGGAGGCCTGTCATTATTAGCCAAGTCGCAGGTGCTACCCGTGCTCTACGGATTACGCTCTCGTTACTTTGTACGGCCGGAAACCGTCGCTCAACGTTGCTCTTTCAACATTTTCGTGCGCGGATCGACGGACAAGACCCACGACCACACATCCTGTCGGACTCCAGTCCCAATCGCTCAATCAAACGCTACCTGCTGGTACTGCGTACGGATTGCCTAGTACCGGCCAATTCGTGGACTTGCACTAACTAGTTGGTACACTAGCAGGTACAGCACCTGATATAATCGGGCTCTTATTATGATCGTATGGGTATCCGGCTGGGTATCCTCTCCGTCTCCGTAGAGCGTCCAGGTACGAGTACATCGTGCGTTGCTTCGTACCCTCACTTATTGCTTGTATTTCGTTAGGTACTCTGCCTGCTCCGTACCTGCTCCTAGCGGCAGTACTCCCGCTTCGCACTGCGTACTGCTACTGCGACCGCGTACCTACGATACTCCTTGCTGACCCAAGGACCCCCAGCTTCCCAAGTGCCTCCCCCAAGTCACCCAAGTCACTCCACAGGTCTCGTCCCCCAAGTCGACGGGCCCCAGCTCCTCGCGCGCAACAGGCTCGCCCGGCTCTCTTCTCTCTCTCTTCTCTCCTTGTATGTATTCCAGTACTTGACCCTACGGACTACGAGTACTTTACTCACCCACACAACGCACTAACAGCACAGCGAGATCCTGTCTTGTCCTGTCCTGTCCTATCCCATCCTGTCCTTTCCTGTCCTATCCTATCCTATCCTATCCTGACCTGACCCGTTCTTGACCCCGTCTCGTCCCGTCTGTCCCATCCTGTCCTGTCACGGTCACGATATTCCAACACCGCCTCTTGTTCCTGTTCTTTGTCAACTCACTACTACCTGCTCATGTGAAGTTAGTGTATAACCACCTGTCGAATAATATTCACCACCGATTGCTACGGTCCCCGCTTGAGGTCTCTTCCCCCCCTCAGCTGCTTCTTCTGACAACACCACTCGCAACCCTAGACCATTTCTTACCTTTTCGTTGCCGCCCCGAGCTTCTCTCTGGTCTCACTTTTTCCCCCTTTCCCCTAGTCACACACACCACATTCCACTGGCCTGAACGACAACAGAGAAGTTGCACCACCAACAACGCTATAACCTCTCGACCTGTGTGGCCACTAGCTCTTATTTTTTTTCCTTCGTGAGGACGGCCCGTCAGATGCACAGCGTTGTTTAGAAGCAAGAGCCATAATTACCGTTTGCCATCCGTCTGCCACTTACTCATACTGCGCCTGTGCCAGCCTGCTTTTACTCGGAACGGGAAAAGAAAGCAGATTTTACATTACTACTGCTCCCCATCCCGTCTGTTTGCGTGGCTGGGGGAACCGAGGTCCATCGTGACGTGACAGAAGGCAGCAATCCGCTCACAGATACGTGATCGCAGTGTTTTGGGTAGTGTCTCCACCCTCAGGCGCTCGATCGGCAGCAGTACCGCCTCCTGAGAACAACTCATAACTGTTGGAGGAATTAATTGTGTTCCCGGCCGCGAAGCTACTATAAAAAAATTCCTCAGCTCTTGCTCCTTGCATCGAGCATATTGGACTATACAATCCCAACCAACCACCCGCCAAGCTGTATCACCAGATTTATTCTCAATTAAAACTAGACACGATGGACAACGACCACCACGACCAAGACCACGCAGAACATCCCACGCAACCGAGCCTGCCCGAGCAGTCGGACTCCTCCTCCTCTTCCTCATTAGATAATCCCGAAGAGGTCCAGACGCCACTCCCCACCAGGCCGCATGTACCCAGCCGGCGGAACAGCGGTACATTAATAGTACCCCGAGACTCGTACGAAGTAATAGAACACGACTATGAGGCCGACGTAGGGGCCATGAGCCCCCGGAGGACAACGGAGGATCTCGAGGCACTGGGTCGGGAGGCACGTGAGGAGCTTCACAGGCAAGTACAGCTCATGGAACACGACATAGGTTATTCGCTTACTCGTTGTCTAGGCATGCCAGGGTACTGCAGGAGTCGCTACTGATGTTATTCAACCGCGTGGAGGCAGTGAAGGAAGAACACGATAAGCTCGACAGCCATAACAAGTTTCTACAAAAATATATTGGCGACCTTATGAGCACGAGCAAGATCACAGCACCGAGCAATCGGGGGAGGAAATAAACAATTTTTAGCGTCATGACGCGCTTTTTTTTATATTGCATGAGGGAAAGCGTATAGTCGCCACCATTGGGGGTCATATAGGCCATCACCCGCCGTCAATTCTAGCCCGCGACCTCGCTTCGGGTCCCCGATATCTACACACACACCGGTATAATTCACGACGAAGGCAAGAGCAAGAAGCCAGACAGAAAGAAAGAAAAAATATTTCCGAGCCGGTTTTGATATCGAGGAGGCAACAGAAGATGTGGGACTGGTCCAAAGGGTTACATCTGCGTTTTCCGAACGAGGCTTCTCCGGGATAGAGACCCCAATCGACACGGCATCCGATCGAGGTTGCTCCTGTCCCCGTTTCCCGAAGAAGCAGCAATCGTCTCTCCGTGGGAGACTAGGACTTGGCGCGCGCGGCTGATGGACTATGAAATGGCGGCCTGATTGAACCGGGGGCTTGCATAACCAAACGGCGTTTCGACTGTGATAATAGCATTTTGATTTTTGGGCTACTCTAGAGGCAATCGGGCAACCTCGCGGGAACTGGCTTGTTACGGGAAAGCATGTGGTTTCAAGTACAAGCAAGAGAAAAACAAATATTTCGCCATCACTGGGAAGACAAACCGCGGGGCCATGAAGCGAGAATAATGGAAACCACTTCGTTACAGAATCACAACAACAACAACCATCTATTTTCCGCGAAGCCTACAAACCACGAACTTGTATATGGGGGGAAGGCAAGAGAGGGCAGAAGGGGGGCGAGGTCGAGAAAGAGAGGGGAGAGGAAGAGCAGAGGAAGAGCAGCAGAGCAGAGCAGGGCGAAGAGAAGACGAGAACGCGAGTATTAAGACTTATCATTCGGGGCTTTGATGGTTTTAGAAGCGGGTTTCGAACTCGAATGTTCTCGGCAAAGGGGGGGAGCAGAAGGGAGAAGAAAGAAGAGCGGAAGCGGATGCGAGGAGGAAGGAGTTGTTGTGATTTGTTTGGAAATCGGGGTGGTTCCAACAAAATACTGCCGAAACTGACTGTTTTCTTTCCGGGGAATGATATTTGGGGAAAAAGGGAAACTCTTTTTTAGAAATTCAACCTCTTTTTTTACTAACCTTTACCTATACCTACTACTCTCTCACCTTACTCACTCTTACTACTTACTTGTATCTATCCCGTACTGCAAGCCAGCAGATCCCGTTGTCTACCTATCTGGGGCTGATCTCGTCGAGGCCTAGCTTACCTATCTATACTACCACATATCTACAAACCTCTACATTACTTTAGTTTATATATTTTACGCGAACAGATGCGGGTTTATGATGTGTTGTGAATAGTAGCGAGGAGGTGAGGTGAGTTGTCAACTATACGGACGTTGGGTTCCGGTGTAAGGGTCCGAGCGTTTCGCGCCGGTGAGACATGTGATTGTGAGTCAAGACGACTTGAGCCGCACTTTTTTTTCTCTACCCGTTCTCTACATTACCCGTTCTCTACCTACGTTCCCTACCTAGATATTTACCTAGCTAGCTACTACTAGTCCCGCACGGAATTTTTTTGGTAGGTGAAATCTACGGATTGGATTGCGTTTACCACGTGATTGATGGGATTTGATACGGGTGGTGCGGGAAGACTAATGGGAATATTCCGGGCGTAGGGTGTTTTTTGGCGATTCCCTTTTTCCCTTTCTTCTACGTGCTTGTGAAGGAGGGTATAAAGGAGAAACTATGGCAGGATGGTGATGAGGAAAAGCTACGCTGGTCCCGTGCCGTGCCTTCGACGGGTAGGTGTGTGATGGGTTTTGCCCGTGGGAGGGAGCGTGCAGGATAGGTGACTACGAGTACCTACGGGAAGGAATACGTGGGCAAAAGGTAGAATGGAGGCAAAAAAGGGCACGGAAAACTAGCAAATTATGGCGATTTTCACGACACGATGGACACGGACGATGTTGGGTTGGGTTGTTGTTGTGTGGTGTGGATCCGGTCTCTGTGAATTTGTGAACGGACGGATACCTTGGTTGGTTGGTTCCATCGTGGGTTTTGCCGTGCCTTCGTTCTCGGTTGTGAAGTGGTGCGGTTTTGAACTCACGAGTTGGCTACCTACCGAACATAGATAGCCAGCGACACGAGAGTTAATCGCAAGTAGCGTGAGGCAAAACAAAACCGGCATACGAGCGAGATTTACTTTTCTCGCCTCCACCCCTTAACTACAAGTACGAGCCTTTTTTGCCTTCAACTACGGATTACGGTCTGCCGACCTACGGAGATGCTAGCGAAAACGTTGAAATAGGTACGGATACCTATCCTAGTGGCAACAAAATATCTCGCGATACGCGCATGTGCGTTTCCGTCCTTGAGCCAACCGTCATAGGCCAGGACTTCTACTCATATGTACGATAATGTACGAGTACACTGAGAATGAACGTGTGCCAAATGCAAAGGTGTACCTACCGACCAGTTGTTGGCGCATACGCTGGTCCTGGCCTGGCGGCTAATAAAGTCAGTAAAACTCCTTTCGCTAACAAGCCTAACGACATAATCCGTCGTCTCGTCTCGTCTCGAAAACAAGCAAACGAACAACATCCCGGTCCAGGGCTTATAGACTTAGGTCAGGGCAAATGACGACGTAGGTAGCCTCTCTAGGTACTCAAATCTCATCTGAGATCCCTTTTTTTTTGTTTTTCTCATCATCATCATCATCGTTCAATCTCTCGCTCTAGTTAGTGTAAGGCTGCTTGTTCTTCTGCTCTACATATCGTATCTGGCCCGGTTACGACGGAATACCCAGAACAAGATAGCGCCAGGCGTAATCCGTCCTGGACTGGACTGACTGACGTAGACCACGTAATGTAATAAAACGTGTTGAGATATTTTTGGCGGTTTCTCTCAATATGTAGAGAAGAAATCCGGGCAAATATCATCTTCCCAATCCCGAAAATAAGTAAAAAAAAAAATTGTGAAAAGTGCGTCATTCTCTTTCGTCATCGATGAAGGGGAAAAAAAATCCTTCATACTTATGTAGAGAGAGAAAAAAAAATTGTGAAAATGTCGAAGGCGCTTAAAAGGGAGCGCGGTTTTCACAATACCGGCATACGGATACGGAAATGGGGCGGCCCGTTGGCTACCTACTCGTGAGTCGTCCGTACTTTCGTAGCTGCGAAGCGATGATGAAATGAAAATTTGAGATCTTCTCAACGTTTGCCTTTAGGGGTAGGTCGATAGATAGTGTATCGTAGGCAAGTCCTCAACACGCCTGGTAACCCACGGATTACTCGTACCTACACCTGACATACACACCCATGCTCGGCGTAATTTCACTGTATTCCGTAGTATAGCTTGAGAGAAATACATACGGACCTTTTTCATAAAGTGCACGTCTATTCCGTGCATTCCGTGCATTCCGTACGCATCATGGGACTTCGGCATTGAAGGCTTCGTGGAAACAGGGGAAATTAAATAGGTAGATAGGGAGAGAAAAATTTTGAGAGTCACTAGAAGGAGACAAGCTTGACAGGCTCGGGAGCCCGGCGTTACCGTAATCGCCGACGTAGGTAGGTATGTATCCTGCTGCCGGAATCTCGCTGTCGGTGACCTCGGTGGTTGGAAGGAGGCCTTCGTCGACACGGAACACCGGTACCAGTGACCACGCTTGATCTCCTCGGGCTCGGACTGTTCCGCACGGTCCATGACCTTGAACGTCATCCATCCCCTAAGCAATAGGTCGGACGGTTGACCTCGTGGGACAACGTGGCAGTGGGACAGACAGTCAAGTCAACTGCCGGGGCTATCATCTTCATACGTTGCCCGCCAGAAATCAACAGTTGGCCATCCCATCCTTGACGCCGACATCGTTGGTGAGAGACTGAGACCGCTGTTGTTATAATAGGTGGCAGCCAAGGTGGATCATCAAGTACCTGCATCCAGGAGGCCATGACGTCGAGGCGGAAGTTGGATCACAGACAGGAGCGTCACGGAACCACGAAAGCTCTGGGCTGACGTTGAAGCGCATGGTTCTTTTTTTGTTTTGGTCCATGAACCCCCCTTTCGACGTCATTGCTGCACACCGCGAGAAAAAGCCACACTCAACTTCGTAATGTTACCGAGTAGCTGGGTAGACTACCCAAATGGGGATGTGTCTTTCCCTTTTTTTTCTATTTCATTTTGCACCGTGTTAGGAACTTCTGTCGTCTTTGACATCATCGGTCTTCTTCAGTCGTCCGGAATCCGTATGGTACGCATTACTTCGCCCTCATTGCTTCGACCAAGCTGTTCGGACGGACCTTAACATCCCGGCTTCTTCTTCTATCCATCTTCCCTGCGATGCGGTGCTTCAACCCCCATGCAGGAACCAGTAACACCCTGTACCACTAGGCCCAGGTCTCCGAAAGGTAGGCGAGGTATTAATCCGTAGGGGGGCACGTATGTACTCGTACGCAGTACCTACTTTGCAAAAAGGGCGGTACATACCGCTCGGAAGTTGGGCGTGGTGCCTGACAGACGAAGGGGGCAACAACCGATGCACCGTCCATGCAAGTTCGAAAGAGAAAAGCTGCTTTGTTTTGTGTCCCTTGTGTTCCCAGCCTATCCCGAGATGAAGAAATCCCCGAGCACGTCTGCATCAGCTGCTTGTCTCGACCACTCCCTACTACCCAGTAGAGTCTAGCAGGTAGGTAGGTAGGGTCGTTTGAACGTGGTCACGACATCATGTAGTGCACATACCTATTCCAGCTAACCCTCGTCCTCCTCCTCTTCTTCATCCCCCCCTTCCCCTCCCCCTGCTGTATGTATGTATGTAGGTAGCCAGCCAGCAGGACAGACGGATGTTGTGCTACACAAAACACATGTGGACTACAGGGAATGGGATGGGGAGAGGGGAGGGGAGGGAGGGGGGTGTCAGGCATGCACAGCCTAAGATTTTTTATTCCCTTAATTTTCTTTCTCACTCACTCGAGCGGATATTTAGATGCATGAATGTATGCAACCCTCTTCTTCTTGCCGTGTTCCCTGTAAGCGGTGAGCTATATTTGTCACCCCGATTCGCACTTGACCCTCATCGTGCACCCCTCGGCGCTGGGCGTCATGATAGGTAATCAATATCATTGCCGTAGTAGCGATCCGGTAATGAGAGCGACGATTAGGTTGCTTGGCTTTCCTAGGCCCTGTAGCTAGGCTGTTCGCCGTCTCTGGGCATCGCCGTGGAAAAAAAAATCTTCAGCACGTTTTGGGCATCTGAGCGGAGATTCGTGAAGAGATAGGAAATGTCGGGGTCTCCTACCGTAGTGTTATGGACCTGTCTTGTCATATGTACCTACCCAGCTATTCCGTAGTTGAATGCCTACTCCGTGCTCGTAGGCAGGTAGGTAGATTGGGAATCTGATCCCACAGTCATTCGTATCTCGTAAGTAGCTACATAGTCACTTTGCAGTAAGTAGAGTGACGGGGATGATGGCAGCCAGGCAGGTCTCACTGACCAGGATGAAGTTGAGGACCGTTGGGTCTCTGCCTACGACCTACACCATGCTTCCGACTGTACGCTCATGACCTTTAGGTTGGAGATAGGGACCTGTTTTCCGGGAGCATCAGAGACGATGCACAAGCAGTCATCAACATGCGGAACAGTCTAGGTACCTATCATACCTATGCGAAGGTATACGCTATTCATCAACCTTCTAGGAGCTTCTGCTTAACGTACCTATTATGGCACTTCAAGACGTTCGTTATGTCCGATGTCACGTCGGCCATGTCTCTCTTCAATTGTCTCGGTGGGACTCCACCTGCTTCATCAGTCTAGAATCTAGATAGGTAAGACACTCCCTACACGATGAACTCAGGGGCAACATCAACCTACCTTCCTCTCTCCTTTATCCGTTGAGTAATCCGTATACCTATGAAGCACAGGCATCGAGATTAGTGTACTCGTACGTAGACATTCCGTGATTGTGGCGGTTTTGACAAGAACTCGTAGTGTTTCTGATACTTACGTATGCCCCCTGTAACGACTTCATAGGAGCCCAAAGACTCGATCCCCAGCAACGAAACCAATGCACGTCCTAAACTGCATTTTCAGGCCCCAAGGCCCACCAACTTATCAGTCGGCCTGTCGAATGGCGTACCTATAACTATGAGTAATTCCGTGGAGATGCCCAAGTCATGTGAACCGACCCTGGCAACAAGTTAAACAACCCACGGAAGCAGCTGAAAACCACGGCTTATGAGCTGATGACCCTAACACACGCTGCCAGGTTCATGACGAACATTCATCCAGGGCAGTGAGCACGCATGAAATCTCTTCTTCAAACCGGTCTGAGAACTATCTGTTCTTGACAAGAAATTCTCCGACGGTCTCGACTCGAGAGGAACAACGGTAGCACTGAGTCCGCTGACCCTTCTTCGCCAAAGGTAGCATCGATAGTGGACTCCTCCCTCTTTCACAAGTTTTTTCACGCCAAATTTTCGCAACCTTGAGGGGAGTGACCTGCGCCTAGGTTATCCGTATGGAGCGCGCGTGACTTATACCATTTTTTCTTCATGCTGCTTGCTGCTTGCTGCGAGTGAAACCGTGCATACTGACCGGTAGTGCACTGGAAACCATTATGGGCTGGTTTTTCCCGCACCAACGATGCGCTGGGTTTGCGTTCCGTCGGGCATAGATACAGACAGAGAAACACGCCGTTCCCTTCCTCTGACCTCACGGACCTAGACTGCCCGAGCAGAGTTTTTTTTCTCTCTGTCTTGGGTCCCCGACGAGTTTAGGTTACTGAAAATCGACTATTCGCTCCTTAATGGACAGGGGACCTTGTAAGGTCTTTCCACTATGCTGCCATGGGTCTGAGAGATAAAAAGGTAGGATCCGTGATCGAGTGGTACGTAGAAGATAAGTACCTACTGTTCCTGGCAACAGTAGCATGAGCCGGTGAACTGTGATTAATAAGTGAGATTTGGATGTTGTCATCGCGTTCAATGTTCATGCCCGAATTGCACGGGTAGGTAGATCACGACGTAGCTTTCTCGATGTTAGCATCGGTACCTGACCCGAAATCGACAAGATCAGATCCAGCTGGCTTGGCTTAAAGGTGTGAAATCACATGCAACACATGCTGACTGATCCGACATTGGCACAGCCTCAGGGAGACTGATGAGGATCATGTCGACGACTCGTCGCCACTGTAGTTTGTGCAAGGAATGTTGCAGTGAGGTAGTAGACACTCGATGCCCGCGTCATTGCTCAAAACTCCTCTCAAGGAGGGAGTTGTATAGGTTCGACTTGGCGATCGTTGGTAAAGGGGCTACCTTCCAGCTTATGCAAACATAGAACGGATTGATTCAGTGCCTTCAGCCTCTGATGGCCAGTATCTGATGGGTTTCAAGACGTAGTTTTGAGGGCGACAGTGACCGTCTAGATGACTGGTCGATCTTTTTGCATTCTTTGGTGACTCTGTAGCCGGGGGGATGAGGCCCCCTATTAATAAATGCCATGCTCTCCTAGGCAGCCTGAGACAGTCGATTAGGATTTTGACGTGTAAAATGACTTGACTCATAGGATATAACTCGCTCTTCATAAACTTCATGAAGATGGCATTGGAGGACGTCGAGAGCTCGCTCAGGTTTGGCGATTCCTGCCAGCATGAGATGCATCCCGAGTGAATCCCGGATCGCATGCTTCTGAACGCCGTAAGATCTCAATCTTGAGTGTATTACCCTGGGCTGGCATCGACATCAGCTCCGGATTGTGTAAAAGCCGTGTCCTTCATTGCTTTTCATCACCGGCCTCCATTTTCGGGTGCATGTCTCCCATACTAGTCGTTCTTTCATGAGGAACCCAGCAAAGGCCACTGTCATGGTTAGAAGGATGAGTAGCGTTCACCGGCCATGTCAGGGTCCCGACACGGAGATTTCGATAGACCCCATTAGAGCCAGCCAAACGGTGGAAAACGCGATCATCGTCCTCAGAGCCAATTCAAGGGGAGCGAGTCGTCATTATGATGTAGTGACGACCACAGAGTCATGAGGGATAGGGGCACGGTGTCTGCGTCCCTAATACCTCCGCGGTAACCGAAAGATGCCGGATTCCAAGCGTGGCAGTAATGAAGTTGTACTAGGGATGGAGAGTCTCTCGCAGAGAGAGCGGAGCACGAATCTCAGCTAGTAATGCTGTGTAGAGTGCTCCTTCCCATGGAATCGTACCCCTCACGGTGACTGCCCATCCATGACGGGGAAGCTCATCGTCTTCGGGTTCGGCACGGGTCGGACCGGAGTGTTGAAGATTCGTCATCATGACGGAAGCATTCGTAACGGCGGACACGGGGATAAAGGTAGGGGCTTGGTCTGGCCTCAATACGCGTTACGTAGCGTTTGATGACTCGAGTAGGTAGCCACCAATGGCACGCTTCTGTGTGTTACGCGTGTGTCTCTGGTCACGCGTCCATGGCCTTAGATATTTCCAAGTGCAACAACTCCATGAACTTGAGTAACGCGATGGCATCAGCAAGTTTCTCGTGCCCGGAAGTGAAGAGAGGAGGAGAGGAAGAAGGGCGACGAGAAGATTCGGTGGCACGGAATCCATTGGTTCATATATCTACGTGGCGTATGCGACGTGGCGCCCGAGATATGCACGGAGCGTCTGCTCGCTTCACTGCTTCATCGTGAGATAGGCATACCAGTACCACACTGCCATCTGTTGCGCGGCCCGTGAATGTGAAGCCAACCGTCCACCTGGGCATGAAGCACTTTTAGCGGTGAGTGATTCCCCTATTGTGCGATCGAATGGACTGTCATTTGAAGCAATCGGTGACGGACATTATCTACATAACTCTCACGCTTGCGCTTCGGCAAGCTTTACTAACCTCAGAGGTGATACTACCAGCTGCGCAAGCCAGGCCTATTGGACCATCCTCCAGAAGGCATCTCGGCTCAGAACCTGAAATAGCTAAAGTGTGGCTACAATACAGCCTGCAACACGTCAGACTCAACGGCAAATTCGCACAGCATGGCCAGCACATCTTCCGCCAGTTACCGTAGCAACAGTTGGCAGTTTTGTTTGGCAAAATCAAGCACGGACAAAAATTTTGAAATGGGTTTCAGACGAAACCCTTCAGACGAACACCCTTCCCAGTGACGGACGACAACATCATACTTTTCCCAAAACCTATACGGAGTTCCCCTCTTCCTCGTGAAGCAGCTCGCCTATCTCAGCGCTCTCTTCCAGTATGGTTCTTGCTCGTTCTTCGGTGGCGGACATATCCTCCATGATGAGACGCACCGCCAGTTCGGGAACAAGCACCATCTGTACGTATCCGGTGTAAGATCTCGCGGATATCAGCTTGTCTTCTACTGCTCGCCTGCGAATCACAGAAGACAATGTACTCATGATAAACTCTGTCATGACCTGAAGTCCTCGAGGCCCATAATATCCTGGCGTGAAGTTGTCATTGTTGGTCAGCAACGTCCGGTTCTTTCCAGACTCTACCATTTCCTTCATGACATTGCCGTAATACGACTCTTGAGTTCCCTCAAGAATATTCTGGAGAAAGGCCTGGTGTGCACTGCAACGGTCGCCCAAGGTCTCCCAATCGATTGTGGGATAGCCCTTTCTCTTTCCCACGTCAACTGCCGACTTCCGCTTGTGCAATCTACAGAAGGCTGTTTGCTGCTTGATGTTCATCTTGCCGCCAGTGGAATATTTCTCGATGAGCTCGCGATCGACCTCTTGATGACACATTGGACACCTGGGGATGGTCTTGCTATCGGTTTCTTCAATTTCCAAATCGTCCCAGATAGTGGCCGGTATCTTGGAGGTTCCTGCATCATCTAGTAAACTGTCACCGGGCGAATCAATATCGTCGAAATCCGGCATTTTGAAAACAGGCCTTGTGGGCAATTCCTCTGGTAGAGGGCTCGGAGACGGCGGTTTGTGCCATTTCGTGCTTTGCCGTCGCAGTAACCAGCGAGCAGGAGGTGATGAGTTAGTCGGCGAATCAACCGACTTCCGAGGCTTCTTTTCTCCAGACCCGCTCACGGGACTCGAGTGCTCCAAAAAGCGCTTCTTAGGCGTCGAGGTAGGAGACAAATCGTGTCCAGGCACTCTCTTGAAATCGTGGGCCGCGTCCTGTAGCCCCTCGAACTCTGGACTCCGCTCAATGGTCTTGAATTGTTTTCTTCGAGGCGAGTCTTGCTTTGTAGGGCTGAGACTGTCGGCGTGCCTGAATGGTTTCTTCTCGGGACTAGACGGCGCTACGAGAAGCATCAGTATTTAACTTCGCCCACTGGATCCCCCATACTCACCCAGAGGCTTGGCACTACCTGTTGAGCTGAACGGCTTTGACAGTGATCCATTCTGTTTCACAGACTTGCTGCAAGAGCCGTACTTCGCCAGGAGCTTTTTCTTCTTTTTGCGCAAAGGTTCCAGATCCCTCCCTGCGTGGCCAAACGCCTTTGGCTCATCGTCGTCAGAACCCCGTTTGGAACCACCTGAGCTTGAGATTTCGACTATCTCGAGGCTTTTCTTGAATCTAGGTGCTCTAATGAATGGTCCAGTAGGTCGAGAGGGGAGTCCCCGGAACACCGGAGATTTTTTGAAAGTTGTTTTGCGGATGTCGGCACCTTGCCGCCTCTGGTAGTCTTCATCCGAGTCCCGGTCGCCATCAATTGTCTCTGCCTCATCACCGCTGCTCTCAGGCGGCGCCGTGATCGGATCGTACGGCATTTTGTGATCACCGTTTATCGCAACGGATGGTGATGATGATGATGATGGTGATGGTGATGAGACTTTTGGGGATTTGGCGGAGTTGGGAGACTGGAGAAGTTTACCATAGACCTGCGTGAGAGGTGGCCCCCCAAGATAGCCTTTTTTAGTCAAACCAAGGGACCGTGGTTTCTGAGAGGCTATGCTCGGGCGAGGCGTGGCCATCGATCTTAGCCTCCCCGGCGAGACTGGAAGCAAAAGAAAGTTACCGACTGCGTGGCACCATTCGGCATGAACAAGTCTCGTAGCAATGACGGAATGCTTCAGTGAATTCGAATCGATGGTAATGCGAAGACTCGCAACAAATCGAGTCAGATACGAGTGAAACGGCCAAGGCTCAGTCGGCCAAGGCTGGACTCACAATGCGGTTGAAGTGCCGGATGGGACGGTTAGAATTACGCCAAAAAGGAGGAAGAGAATCTCGTGTGGCTTTGCAAAGTCAGACACAAAGTGAATAAGAGAAAAGTGCAGCAGAATGAGTCAGTCGCTCTTGCGAATGCGAATGCGAATAGAACAGGCAACTACACAGCTACATACGAGTACCTAATCGGCATCTGCGCAGGTATCGGCCTCTTCGAGTTGCGACTGACGCGCGACGTTGAGAAACGAAGCATTTCAGGATGATGCGCGTACAGTATCGATGCTAACTTGTCACTGTTGTCTTACCAAAAAATTGCCCGGGTCATAGCTGCGATACCTGCTCGATCCACTGCAGATACGTACTGGTAACCTGAGGCATCGACCACGCAGTCCCAACTACAGTGCAAAGCTCCGCTAGACTATCCACTGGGGTGAGCTGCTTTGACGTGTAAGGGAGAGTTCACACGGTATGTGCTATGTACTAGGTACCTATAGTAGACACTGTAAAAGGTACCCAGACATCCCAGCGCGACGATCGTCCACTTTGGTGCTCTATCAACGACTACATGCCAACTTATGCCCTCGCATTCTCCTCTTCCTCCCCATCTGCTTTACTCTCGCTGCATCGATCCCCAAACACGCGATCTCACATTCATCATGGCTGTCAGCCGGAAATACGCCGACTTGCCAGATCTCGTATGCTTGCTCTCATTTCAGCCTGCTCTATCCTGGCTTCCGTGTTATTTCCGACTAACATCGTTCAGGACTCCGCGCCCGATATTTATGAGACCCCTGAATTAACGGATGACAATTCGACCATTCCTGTATGGGACACTATCACAGACGCCGTTGCTTTTGAGTTAGGAGAGGAAATTAATTAGCATTCATATCCAGACTACAGTCGAAAGAACGCCGTCAGAGAATGCGTTCGGTGACGAAGACGACGACGATGACGGCGATTACAGCACAGAGGATGGCATATCCCGCTCGCGACTACGTATAGATCAAGCGCGGTCACGCTTTATGCCCGCCCAAGTCGATGCTCGAGATGTGGATTTCTCTGATCGCGTAAACGGCAAGCGCAAATCCTACCGAGCCTCGAGCAGGAGACAAAGGATCCTCAAAGACGGCACTGCGGAAATCGGCGACTTGACAGATGAGGAAGATGGCGAGACTTTAGAGAGGAAAATAGCGCGTCTGAAGCGCGAGATTCAAGAAGCGAAAGAGGAGTACGGCAAACAGAGGGCAGAGTCTGGAGATGCTTCACCGCAGCAAGATGCAGAGCTGGTGACCCTTAGCCAAACGCTGGAGGAGTTGTCGATGCCCTCGGAAGATGCATTGGGCTCTCGAGCTCGATCTGTGAGGTCTACGCGTGAGGGGACAGCCTCACAAGAAGGACCAACACTCCAATCGGCCCATAATGCCACTTATACGGTTACGTACGCACCGAGCTATGAGCAAAGTCACGCCCTTGCGAAGGCTGCCGACTTTGACTGGCGGCTAGCCCTCCTAGAGAAAGCTATTGGCATCTCCTCGACTGCGGGACCCGACATGGGAGGTAGCTCCCTACCTCGCGCTATTCTGCCAACGTTGGAGGCACTGCAGAACCAAATCACGACTTTATCGGAAGCGTCCACCTCGTCGCTCGATGGTATCAGTCGGCGAGTACGAACATTGACACAGGAGGCCGAGCAGTTAGAGAGGTCCAGGAAAGCTGCTAGATTAGCGCAAGAGGAGTTGTCTGCGGCGGGCTCTACGGTGGAAACCGATGATGCGGAGCAGGTCGCCAAAATCAATGCCCTCTATGGAACACTGCCAACTATCGAAAGCTTGACGCCTATTTTGCCACCTCTGCTAGACAGACTACGTTCGTTGAGAGCCATTCACGCTGATGCGGCGACGGCTCACGAGACGCTGGAGCGTATCGAAAAGTCACAGAGCGATATGGCATCAGATATCAAGCAATGGAGGGAGGGTCTTGAAAAGATCGAGGAAGCAGTAGGTAAAGGCGAAACTGCCATGTCTGGCAACATGACAGTGATCGAAGGATGGGTCAAGGAGCTTGAGGCGAAGATGGCCCAGCTATCCTGAAGAAATTGGGCTGCTAGGTAGATGAATTGGCGTGAGTGTGCTGCCTGCTTTTGTACTGATACCCCCCTTCTTGGCCATGATTGAAGCCCAATAAAACCAAGTTTACAAACTAGGAGAACGGTCGCAGCCGCAGTCCATAGTCTACATACACCAAGGTAAAGTCTGGGATCCCCTAGATAATACAGCAAATTGGATGGCAAGAGGTCCCGAGTAGGCCATGTTATACTACGGTGTTGCATTATGTACACGGCCTACATGACGGGATGCTGCATTCCGTACGTACCTAATCTGCAGTGCGGAGAGGATAGGGGGAACGCCGAGCCCGTATCAATGGGTGTGAAGCTGGATGAAGTCCATGTTCTCCACGCAACTGTTATTGCATGCGTGATACCTTAGATTTCAACGAATTTGCCATCACATGCCCGTGAGCAGGTGTTTGTTCTCCCCGTGCTTCGCCCACAGCCTGCTCCCTGAGTCCCTACTTTGCATCGACCTACGGCTTACTTCGTGTATCGTACAGTATGCCCTCTATCCACACCCGCGTATGTACTTTTGTTGGCCCTCATCGTAGCCGAGTCATTAAAGCATGAAACATGGTATTTTAGGAAGCACGACTAGCAAGAACATCCAGTCCAGTCAAAGTCACATGGAGACCGTTCATTCCGGAATATATTTTCTTCGAGAATTTCCGTCACCTGTGTATCGAAAAGCGCTGCTAATATTAACAACAGCACCCTTGGGCCTTCGATGAGCGCTTCACCTCCCTAATAAGGCTCTCTCCT
Organism: Xylaria sp. L1 SY-2022; assembly: GCA_023079495.1. Classification (NCBI taxonomy): domain Eukaryota; kingdom Fungi; phylum Ascomycota; class Sordariomycetes; order Xylariales; family Xylariaceae; genus Xylaria; species Xylaria sp. L1 SY-2022. Next base: position 725,124 of record JALIDW010000013.1, on the reverse strand, counting down.
AGGCTCCCCTTCTCGCCCTCGTCGTCCTGCCCTAACCCGTACCTTTATATTAGACAGGGCCGTAGGGGCATCATGGAACGAGGCTCCAGTGCGTCCATGGAAATTATCATTTGGCATAATTCCGCGAACGCTGCTTTCGTCGAACTAATCGGGCGAGCTCCACTGCGCGATCTCCACCCTTTATTGGGTACAAGCGAAGCTCTAATGTCGAGAAGAGTCGAAGTCACTCCCAGCACACAATTTTAGGGAAGTGGACTTGGACGGCCTCGTTCCTTCGTAGCACTCAGCACCCTCCTCAGCACCCTCAGCACCCCTCTCAGACTACCTACAAGGTCGTACTACTACACTAGCGAGGTGTAGTGTGGTGGTGCCAAGCAGTCAGTTGGAAGCCACTACGCTAGCGTGCACACGCCCTGTGCGTCCGCATCTTGTACCGGTACGGAGTGGTTGATGTCCACCAGGGCGCTGGAATCTGCGTCCCAGAGGTACGGGTACCTGGGTACATCGAAGCCCAGAGGGAGAGGCCCACCTGCACAGGTAGCAGCATGTGGATCCAAGCAGCGTCCCAGCAGCGCGAAGGTCCCAGCAGCGGGGCCCCGGGACGGTCGTGTGGACTTCACCAGCCACATTCGGCTTCGCCTGCGTATCGATACCAGGAGATGCAGCGGTGCTACGCAGTAGTGAGAGAGGGGTCTCTGAGTAAGCTTGCCTAATAGTACATAGATGGCTACTACAAAAAGTATTACTTTTTTAGTAGGGTAGACGGCCAGCTCTTGCACGGACAGGACGATATCGTGAGACCGGGTCGGAGTGCTGTTGGAAAAAAAAGAAAGAACAACACACGGATGGTGCTTCGGTAGTTTTACAACCCGGTAATTAGAGTGTACGTGGCCGGGCCATCCGCCCGTATTTTAGCGCAGGTAATAACTGGTACCAGGCAGGTAGTGCCCCCCAGGTAGTGTGGTGTAGGCAGGTGGCAGTGTAATCTGTAGGCAAGGGACACTGTAAAAGTACGGACGGGAACAGGCAGACGGACAGTGTGCTGCGCAGTGGGTAGTGGTGCACACCACTGCACTCCCAACCATAGGTGGCAACCGCCCAAAGTTTCGAAGCTGGAGGTTTCTCACCGCACACCCAGTCGAGCCAGTCAGGACTTGGAAGGCGAGACGGCACGGGAGCTGGAGCTGGAGCTGGCACCAGATTCTTCCGTGTATGACGGGCCGTTCAGCCACTGGGCGGGCCGACTTGGGAGCGCTAAGCTCAGGCATTCGCTCATTGTTCCCAACCTTTCCCCAGAGTTCCCAGGACTCCAGCCCCAATTGTTCCGTGGACCGTCGAGTCCATGACCTCTAGTCGCTCTCTACCGCGACCCTTACCGTATACGAAGCGTCTCTACACACAGTCGACTTTAGCGATTGCATGCCAAAGTTACATCCAATCCATCCTGCTACCAACCTGACTTTCCATCACGCCCTTTTTCACCTTGTATCTTATTTCACCTCTTACCTTGCTTTTTCATCCGAGACCTAGCCGTCTCTGTCCATGTACTTGTTCGTAGCTAGAGACATGCTCATGCCTATAGGGATGCTTTCTATACGGCTATGATCTGCCTGCCTGCCTCTATCTCCATCTCTACTATTATCTCCATCTTCAAGTACTCGTACACTCCATATTAGTGCTCTGTCTACTGCTACTATTATTCTACTCGTACATCCGAAGACTTTCCTGCGTGCAGCCATCGACTTCCATCTCCTCCTCCCGCCGCGACTCAGCCCTCTCCGCTTACTCTCTCACCCTTTGAGTCCGCCTGTCTGTCTGACCTAACCGCTGCCCTCTGAAAGTACCCCCCCCTAGATGCAGTAGAGAGAGAGAGAGAGATTCATCCTAGTATCTACATCAATATCACCCAGCACATACGGAATACTCTCGGCAGCCTTCCTCGATCGAGTCCCCTGTCCAGGGCCGGCTCAACCCACGACCCATCCAGACTTGGCCGCATCCAGCACAAGTAATATGAACTGCCTTGTGTTGATGGCGTCATTTCATTGATCTAGCTGCGAGCACCGGTGTGCGAGTGAAAAATGGCAAAGGAGGATGGCCGCTCCGTTGTGAGCCCCGGCGGCGAAATGTCCAACATCACCGTGAAACCACCCACACCCAATCGCTCAGCATCGACTCCGTCCGCCTCTACTAAGCCTATCCCCAGGCCCATCAAGACGAGTGAGAATGGCCGCTTCAGGTGCGTTTCCCGTCTGATTCCTTCTTCTTCTCCGGTTTCTGCTATTTCAGTCCTTTTCTCCTTCAGCTTCGTCCTGCATCTCCCCGGCAGTCAGCTGCTTGCTCCCCTCGCCCTGGTTTCGACACATGGGCTGTTCTCTCATTTCCGTAGGGCTGTGTTCTAAAAGTAGCAATCGAATCAGAAGTTTCCATCCCGTCTACCGATCGATCTATACAAAAGCACCTCCCACTAACGGCAGCTTGCTTAGGTTGCACAAAGAAGAATCTCAGCAGGTTTCCCCTACTTCTCCTACTGCCGGCCACCGTCTTGCTTTGTCTCCAACCCCCTCGACTGCCTCTGCTGGATCCCTGCTTGACAACCGTCGCATGAGTGACCTTGCCAACTACCGTCGCGATCTTGCCGTTCTCGAGCCCTCAGGCGGTCGCTTACCTCAGATTCACAGAGATCCGCCATCGACAACTACACATGTTCCGCAGAGCATAGTGCCCTGGATGTCAACTAACGGAGGTCCGGGCGCGCACGCGTCGTCGAGCGCCTACACGTCTTTTTACAATGACTCTAGTGATAACCTACCTACACCCTCACAACTTTCTCCCGCCTTCCGACTAGGTTTAACTCGGATCCCCCAAAGTTCGAGCAATGATTCCCCCGATTTTGTGTATTTTGACGAGCAACGACGGCCTTCGATAGCCAGCATTACCACTGCGAGTAGTCAAGGGTCCAGAAACAGCAGCGGTAGGGGGGGAATCAAGAAGCTTCAAGGGTTCTTCGGGGAGGAGTTTCCAGGTCGAGATGGTTCAGAGACCAGTCTACCCCCTGCGCCACCGATTGTCAAAGAGCAGCGCTCGTATTCGTTCGGGCGGTCACGTCGTGGGAGGAACGATTCTAATGCGACCGATCAAACCCGAGAGCCCTCACCTACACCATCTCGGCCTCGAACTCCTGTGCCGTCGAGTGACGTTGTACCGTTTCTATACCAGGAGGCGGATGATATTGCTAAATATGGCGAGGCTCCCGTGCGTGACATCTTGACGGGCCCGGACAGAGACCGATTTACACAGGGGCAAACGCAACAGGATAATAGCACCACCCAAAGCTTGGCTGCCCAGTCGACTTCTAGTTTTCGGTCCAACCATTCGGTGGTCCACCTGCCCGGTCATTACCATCGTCACAATAAGAGTATTGAAGAGGCACCCCCTCCTCCGCTGCGGCCTCATCCCACCCGGGAAGATTCCTCCCTAAGCGTCCATACCATGAAAGAACGAGGAGGTTCTACTGCGTCAGGGATGCGCTCACGTGCGCAAAGCCCTGCACCAAGTAGTCATAGCAATGGAAGCAGGTTGGCTTCAGTGGATGGGCAGGTTTCACCTGGTGGTCACGGAAAGCGAGGCATTCTGGACCGACTGCGGCGCCACAAGCCAAAGGAAGATAAACATAGCAGCCGTCATCATCATCCCCCGAGCTCCCGATCTATGGTACGTTCAATGTCAAGACCGGACTTTACTCGCGCATTGGCCTCACCCTATGATAAGGCACTCCTTAGTTTGGATATCGACCGGGAATCACGGGAATCACGGCCAAATACGTCCCGCCAAGCAACTTTCAACAACAAGTTTCCATTTACCAAAAAGTCTCGTCCTTATAAGATGTTCGACGATAGCGATGAGCTTATTGGGCCGACCGATCGGAATGAAAAGGACGGATTTTATCTGGACACCAATCTTAACGATATGGAGGGTATACTGTCTCGCCCGATTCCTCTCACTCCTATGGATCCGGGTTTGTTCCATTTCTCCGATCACGAGCCTCTTCCTGAACCCGCGTCGGCGAGTACCAAGCCGGGTGGAGCATGGAATGCACCAGATAGCTGGGCTGTTCGTAAAACAATGGTGCAAGACAAAGATGAACATACACCAGAGGTTGACGATGCGGGAACGCCTCCGTGGCCCGAAGAGAAAATTTCTCCTCATTGCATTCGTATCTTCCGTGCTGATGGCACTTTCGCCACGGTACAGCTGCCGCTCACCGCGACCGTGAGCGATATTATGAATCAAGTTGTTAAGAAGACTTTGATTACAGAAGGCGTTGAGAACTACCACATCGTCCTCAAAAAGCATGACTTATGTCGGATACTTACTCCTACAGAACGGCCTCTCTTGATCCAGAAGAGATTATTGCAACAAGCGGGTTACGAAGAGAAAGATCGGTTGGAGGATATTGGGCGTGAGGATCACGGCTATCTGTGCCGTTTCCTCTTTTTATCGGCAAGAGATAACACCTTCAATGCCAGCCCGCATGATCTTGGACTTGGTAGGACAGCGAAGTTCAACCATATCAACCTGGCTGGCCGAAACTTGATCAGGATACCTATCAGTTTGTATTCAAAGACTGCCGACATTATCTCTCTAAACCTCTCACAAAATCTTTCTCTCGATCTTCCCCGAGACTTCATCCAGTCATGTACCGCGCTGCGCGATATCAAGTACACCAACAACGAAGCTCGGAAACTCCCCATTAGTATAAGCAGAGCAACAAGGCTGACACTGCTTGATGTGTCCAACAACCGCTTGGAGGAGCTCGAACACGCCGAGCTTTCCCGCCTAACTGGGGTCTTGAGGCTCACTCTTGCTAACAATCGTCTGAAGAGTCTGCCGGAGGATTTCTGCGCTTTCAGAGCCCTTCGCGTAGTGAACCTATCCTCGAACTTCTTAGATAAATTCCCAACCACCTTGTGTGCCCTGGAGAGTCTCATCTATCTTGACGTCAGCTTTAACTCCATCGCATGCATGCCTGAAGAGATCGGCAATCTTCGAAGTCTGGAGAAGTTCGTCATTACAAACAACCGGCTCACTGGATCCTTGCCCTCAACATTCGGCAGGCTCACCAACCTTCGCGAATTAGATCTTAAATTCAATGCGCTTACATCCATCGATGTTCTCTCTCAGCTACCCAAGTTGGAAGTCCTGTCGGCCGACCACAACATGATATTGCAGTTCCAGGGTAGCTTCGAACGAGTTCGCAGCCTCAAACTCAACGCAAATCCCATCACCAAGTTCGATCTTTCAAAGCCCGTCCCTACTCTTAAAATCCTTAATTTATCTAATGCTCAACTTGCAAGTATCGATGGGTTCCCCAACATGGTCAATCTGGAGCGGCTTAACCTTGATCGCAACTATTTCGTCTCATTGCCGAGCACCATTGGCAACTTGCGCAAACTGGAGCATTTCAGTATTGCTCACAATTCCGTTGGCGAACTTCCACCAGAGGTAGGATGCTTGACAGAGCTGAGGATACTGGACGTCAGAGGAAACAATATCAGGAAATTACCAATGGAAATATGGTGGGCCAACAAACTGGAAACACTCAACGCCTCTTCGAATGTCCTTGAGAGCTTCCCGAAACCTGCTTCTCGTCAACCGCAACCGCCCGAAATCCAACCCGTCTCAAACAATAATGTGTCATCAAGTCGCATTCCGTCTCGGAGTCCCAGTATTGAGGACTTGCTCCCTGATGGCTCTCGTCGACCCAGTCAAGCTTCCAGTACGCTACTAAGCGTTGGGCCAAATCCTGCAACCTCCATTTCGGACCGCAAAAGCTCAGTAGTGTCGGTTTATGGCAAAGGAGGGCGTAAGACTTCGGTTGTTTCTCGGGCTCCTACCGTTGGAAGTACGGTTAGTGGCACTCTCACGCCAGGGGCACCGCGAAAAGACTCGGGCCTTTCGAATCGCCTCACCAGCACCTTTGCCGGCTCCTTGCGGCATCTGATACTCGCTGATAATCAAATTGACGACGATGCGTTCGAGCAGATCACGCTTTTGGGCGAACTGCGAGTCCTCAACTTGTCATACAATGACCTCAGCGACATGCCCCAGCGGTGTATCAAGAGCTGGCCGCAGCTGGTGGAATTATACCTCTCGGGCAACGACCTGACCAGTTTGCCAGTCGATGATCTGGAGGAAGGCAGCCTGCTTCAAGTGCTCCACATCAATAACAACAAATTCACAAACCTCCCAGCCGACATTTCCCGGGCAAAGAATTTAGCTGTACTTGATTGCGGAAACAATTCCTTGAAGTACAACATCTCGAACGTACCTTATGATTGGAACTGGAATCTCAATCTCAACTTGCGTTATCTTAACCTGTCAGGCAACAAGCGCCTGGAAATTAAGCAGAACACGCATGGGACAGCTGCACAGAATCGCGAGCAGTACACCGACTTTAGTCGTCTCCAGAACCTCCGTGTTCTTGGCCTGATGGACGTCACTCTTACGCAGCCCAGCATACCCGATCAAAGCGAAGATCGTCGTGTCAGAACTTCTGGCTCACTGGCGGGTCATCTCCCATATGGTATGGCGGACACAATGGGCAAGAACGAACACTTGTCTACCATTGATCTTGTTGTGCCCCGATTCAATTCATCTAATATGGAAACATTGCTCGGTTTGTTTGATGGCCAAGCACTTTCCAGTGGCGGCTCTAAGATTGCCAAGTACTTACACGAAAACTTCGGGCATATCTTTACGATGGAATTGAAGGCTCTCAAAACACGTCAGAATGAGGGCCCTGCCGATGCACTCCGTCGTGCTTTCCTCACTCTCAACAAGGACTTGGTTACGATAGGCGTTGAGCATACCGAAAAGAGGCCTCTAGGCATGCATCGTGGCTCCGGATCTCCTGTCGTCCTCAGTAAGGAAGATCTCAAGTCAGGAGGTGTTGCCACGATTGCGTACCTCCAATCCCAAGAACTGTACATTGCCAACGTCGGTGATGCTCAAGCCATGCTGATCCAGTCGGACGGTGCTCACAAGCTGTTGACACGCAAGCACGATCCAGCTGAGCCCTCAGAGCGTCAGCGAATTCGGGATGCTGGAGGTTGGGTGTCTCGCCAAGGAAAGTTGAATGATGTTCTCGATGTGTCCAGGTCGTTCGGTTATATCGAACTTATTCCGGCGGTACACGCGGCTCCCGATGTCAACCACGTCACGATCACTGCTCAGGATGAAACAGTTGTGATTGCAACCAAGGAGCTGTGGGAGTACCTTCAGCCACAGCTCATTGTTGACGTCTCACGTTCGGAGCGAGGTGATCTCATGCGAGCTTCGCAGAAGCTGCGTGATCTCGCTATGGCCTACGGTGCCACCGGTAAGATAATGGTGATGATGATTAGTGTTTCCGATCTCAAGCGGCGACAGGAACGGTCGACGCGTCTGCATAGAGGGCAGAGCATGTCGTTGTATCCCTCTGGCGTTCCGGACGATTTCCAATACCCCGCCAAGAGAGGCAGAAAAACGAAGGGCGGTATCCAAGATTCGGATTTGCACCGGCTGGAGGCTGAGGTGCCGGCACCGACGGATAAACCTTCTATCGTTTTCACAGATATCAAGAACTCCACTAACCTCTGGGAGATGTACCCGGATGCCATGAGATCTTCCATCAAACTTCACAACGAAGTCATGCGACGCCAACTTCGACGAATTGGTGGATACGAAGTCAAGACGGAAGGTGATGCTTTCATGGTGTCTTTCCCTACTGCGACGTCGGCCCTGCTCTGGTGTTTCTCGGTTCAGATGCAGCTTCTCGAGGTGAATTGGCCCTCTGAGGTGCTCAATTCGGTGTCCTGCCAGGAGATTTGCGACAAGGACAATAACATTATATTCAAGGGTCTTTCGGTCAGAATGGGTATTCATTACGGTGAACCGGTGGCTGAGGTTGATCCTGTGACTCGCCGTATGGACTACTTCGGTCCCATGGTCAACAAAGCATCCCGTATTTCTGCATGCGCCGACGGTGGTCAGATTGCTGTCTCTGCCGATTTTATCTCCGAAATCCAACGGTGTCTCGAGACATACCAGGAGAGTGATCGAAGTGGGTCGATGAGCTCTGACGATGCGTTTGATGATACGGCAACGGCGAACGCGATTCGCAAGGAGTTGAAGTCACTCACATCTCAGGGTTTCGAGGTCAAGGAGATGGGCGAGAAGAAACTCAAGGGCCTTGAGAACCCGGAGTATGTTTATTCCCTCTACCCGCATGCACTGGCGGGCAGAATCGATTATCACATGGCACCGGCTGCCACGGTTGGTGTGACTGAGAAGCAAGCACGGCTTGTGTCTGGCAGTGAACTCACGATTGATCCAGACATGGTCTGGTCTCTGTGGAAAGTCAGTCTGCGTCTGGAGATGCTGTGCAGCTCTTTGGAAGAGTTGTCCGGCAAAGGTCTACTCAAGGCGCCTGAAACCGAGCTTCTTGAGCGTATGCAGCAGCGCGGTGGTGAGGTTACAGACCGCTTCCTATTCAATTTCCTGGAGCATCAAGTCAGCCGCATCGAGGTATGTTTACTGTTTTTTTGTACTAGAGTATTATCCTTACAATTTTTGCTAACGATGTTCTGCAGACATGTGTCTCGACGCTCTACTTGCGGCATACTACCATGGGCAGCGGTCCTATCAAAACTCTCGATGATTTACGTGCACCGATGGCAGCAGTACTCAGCCATGTCGCCAGAGAGATGGCGGAGCTTGAAAAGTACCGGGCCAAGTACGGTCCTCTCGAGAGTTCTGAAGCAGAAGAGGTGGCGCAGATCGATGATAATAATAGCAAGAAGGACTGATGCATCTCTCTGCTCCCATTCCATTCAAATCGCAAAAAAAAAACTTTTCTACAGCATTTCATATACCCCTAAATGAACCTTTCGGCCCGAGCCCCCCTCTTACCTCACAAAAGCGACAACACTCTCTCTGATACAGCAGCATTATACTATAACTTTTATTCATCAGGCGATGCGCTACGAAAAACACACATCCCTTCACAGTGGCAAGGGGACGAATTATTATGTTTTGATTCGAGGATGGCGGGTTGGAAAATGGCGTTTCCCATAACGGCGAGCATACCCAGGATTATCAAAAAAAGAAAAAATATTTTAGCAGGAGAAGGAAGAAGATTGCGCTAGCCATCATTATACGGTCGCTCGAATGAACGTTCAGCTTGGTGTTTGAGACAGGTCGGTCTGTGAAGCTTGCAGGTCATGGCATGGCATGGCATTGGATTTGCAGCAGTCGTTGATCAGTACTGTTACTGTGATATGATGCTGCATGGGGCGTTGCGGCAATTGGATAAATTGGATGAACTCAGGGGGCATCGTCGGAGACAATCGTAGCAGTGTGCAAAAATACGAAGAGAAAAAGAACAATGACTGGCTTTGCCAAGACGAAGAAGGGATGAAGGGAGGAGGCTGTCTGCATAGGTAATCAATATCCATAATGCTGAAAATCAAATGTCGCTTTATTGAATCCTTTCTGTTGCTTGATGTTATATTCCCGTTACAATCTCTTTTTGCTCGTCCTCACTGCCGTTGCTTCTCGTCGTCGCCCCCCCTTACTAATCCATCCCCCCCCTTACCTAATTCAACCCCCTTATCGACATGTCGCTCCTTCCCTCTCGCACTCAACCGCTCATCGCTCCCCACCCCGTCGTCCAACACCCCACCCACTTCAGAGCACACCTTCCTCCCACCTACGTTAACCCAGCCATATAAGTACTAACAAGCCCGCAGCTTTCCAACAGCCGGGGCTCAGGGAATGAATGGTGGTGATGCTATCGCGAGTTGAGATTGTATGTATGTGTGGTTTAGATCACGACACTGATAACGACATCCCATCCATCACCACGCCGTCAGTCAGGCACGGGTTAGGTACCAGACCAGGGAATAGATGCTAATTAGAATAGATATGCGTAGTTGTCAGGCCTGACATGACATGACGCTGTGCGACTCGCCACCTTCGTTTGCCGAGAAAAGGGGAAGAGCTGCACGTCATTGGCGTTTACGTCTTTTCGCTAGCTTATCTAGAGGAACCCTGTCTTTGGACCCGAGTTTGGCACGACAGGAGTTGGATTGCGGTTATGATGGTGAGAGGCGAGTAAGAGGGGAAATGGATGGATGACCTTCCCGAGGCTCGAATCCGGCATGTGATGGGTGAGGGGATACATGGCGTTTACCACGAGACGTGTCGATACCGACTTCGAACGGCGGTATTTCCCATCTCAGATGCGAAAATCCGACCCTTCTCGGCATTATGTATCGTGAGTAGGAGTGGCCAATACGATATCGTCTTCCACCCCCCTCCTTTACCCCGGCCAGTAGGGATGGCGAATATATGCAGTGCGACGCGAATGCGGATTCGACGGCATGCGCTATTGTCTTGCTGGCGAATTGGAAGGGTTGGTTTAGGTACTTACCTATGTTTGATTTGGACGGCGATATTAGATTTGAAGATGCTGTGTAAATGGCTTGGGCATCGTCGTGGACCGGATCCCGGGTACCTGTGAGCTCAAGCTGTTGAGAGATTCCTTGTATAAGGCTTCGTGCGAGTCTGGAAACCTGGTTCGGGACTTCGTGTAAGGATGGCGATTGTATGACCGTCGTGCCTGGATATGATATCGGGCGGCTCTATACGTCTGTATCTCTCCATACTTGTCAAGTCTTATCCTGACCACACCATCTCGCGAATAACCCAAGAACTACTAGTCTCGGCTCTTGGGATGGGGCCTCCGAGGATATATGCCGAGACAACTCACGTCCGACTGGTCCATCACAAAGTCCTACATCCGGCACGGGCCGAGAGATAGGTCGAACGAATGCCTGGAATAGGAAGGACGTAGGGATGGATATTCAACCACGGGACTGTCGAGATTTACCCTCCGGCGCGCGCGCGTGACACGGCGTTTTGTGTGTGTGGTGACCACTGTTCCTATCTATCTGATAATTCAATCCGGATTGCAGGCCATGCCCAATGGTATTTCGCCGAACGGTTTCCGAGGGGGGTCACGACGTATTTCTTAATATTTACAGTTGAAGGAGATAGAGTGTCGGTTCAGGGGTGGATTGGTTGTTGATAGCGCCGGTTCGGTAACGCATGGGCAGCAACGCTTCTAGAACCAGGGAGCGGAAACAAAGTCCACTTTCTTTGTAGTCGCGGGGGTATGAGATAGATAGATAGTGGCGATATATCTCGGAGGGACGAGACCTCAGCCCTCTGAAGATGAAAGGGTGTGGAGGGGGAGGGCAGGCCCGATTGCGTGTCTGGGGGAGACGAAAAGGAGAGCCTCATTGCGTTTTACTTGGAGATTTGTCCGTCTTGGGGATGATAAATAGACGAGAATTCCCGTCTCGAGATGAGGCGTGGTAGATCCCCCAGACATCCAGTTTGAGTCCTATCCCGGTCCAAAATGCGCTTTCCTGCCCTCCTGGCCCTCGTGCCCCTGGCGCTGGCCCTCCCTTCTAAGCGCGCAGCGCCCGCACCGCTGCATATGGCGCCGAAAAACGCCATCGAGGGCAAGTATATCGTCAAGTTGCACGATAACGCGAATGCGGAGACGCTGCATGCGTCTGTGACGACGACGCAGCCGGATCATGTCTATGATACGCCGGGCTTCAAGGGGTTTGCGAGTAGGTTGAGTGAAGAGGAGATTAAGGCGTTGCAGGAGAATCCTGATGTAAGTTGACCTCCATTCAAACCAACAAGGAAGATTGGTTTGGGGAGAATGAGGGGTGGCTAATGTGAATAGGTCGAATTCATCGAACAAGACGCTGTCGTGAGTATCAACGACTATGTCTCGCAGTCCAACCCTCCCTGGGGTCTTGGTCGCATCTCGCATCGGAGCGGCACGAGTACGTATGTGTATGATACCAGCGGCGGGGCCGGAACGTGTGCGTATATTGTTGATACGGGGATTTATGTCGAGCATCCTGTACGTTGTTTTTGCCCTCTCAAACCCGTCATCAACTTCTGGGAAGATAAGTACTGATATGTAAGTAGGACTTCGAAGGCCGCGCCACCTTCCTCGTGAACTACGCCGACGGCTATAATTCCGACGGGAACGGCCACGGCACCCACGTTGCTGGCACCGTCGGCTCAAAGACCTACGGCGTCGCGAAGCAGACGAGATTGTATGCTGTCAAGGTCCTGGATTCGGGCGGCTCGGGGACGACGTCGGGGGTTATTGCGGGGATGAATTTCGTTTCGACGGATTCGCGGACGAGGAGTTGTCCGAGTGGTGTTGGTGTGTTCCCCTATCCTTCCTTTTCTACCTCCCTCAACCCCCTTCATCCCTACGTGAGATCAACATCATGATTAACCAGATCAATAGTGGCAAACATGTCCCTAGGCGGCGGCTACTCCGCCGCCATCAACAGCGCCGCGCGCGCCATGATCCAAGCGAACGTCTTCCTCGCCGTGGCAGCGGGCAACAGCAACGACGACGCGCGCCTCAGCTCGCCGGCCAGCGAACCGACCGTGTGCACGGTGGGCGCGTCGACGTCGGCAGATGCAAGGGCGTCGTTCTCGAATTGGGGCCCTGTCGTGGATATCTTTGCGCCGGGGCAGAATGTGCTTTCGACGTGGAATGATGGGGGCACGGTATGCTTTTTTTCTTTTCATTATTCATTGTCTATCCATTTACTTCTTGTCTACTCCTTTTTCGTTCTTCTGTGTTCTCTCATATCTTTTTGGGATGCAGTGAGAATTGAACTAATGTCAATAGAACATAATCTCCGGCACCTCAATGGCAACACCACATATCACCGGTCTAGGCGCCTATCTCCTGGCACTCGAAGGTCCGCGAGATCCGCAGACGCTCTGCAGTTACATGGCGTATATCGGAACGCAAGATACGCTCTCGGGTATTCCCAGCGGTACTATCAACTCGCTTGCTTACAACGATAACCCACTCGGTTGAGAGCTTGTTGGTATGTTGTGAGCCTGGTATATATCTGGTACTGTCTCGGAGCATGCGCGTTAGCACATAGGTGATAATGTCGTCGTCGTGGGAAGCGTGAAGGATCGACCGTCAAGCCCGGGGATGGTTGAACGATGTATTACGAGTTATGAGAACCCCTTACTCTTGATGACCTCATGCTATATATTTCGATAGAATACATTTGGATATCTCATCGTACAAATCCTAGTCAACTTCAACTTCTATCTATTTCGTAACTCAACATCAATTCATAGCAATCCAGACACAAGGGGAAAATATACAAAACATGGTACTCAGTCCAATCATACATATAATCATACAACCAGTCGTTAACAAAATCGACGAGGACCACCAACAGTGACAGTGAACAAAAGGGGATCACCCGCGTTCACCTTTCCTGACTGATCGTCCCCACAGTCAGGTTGCACATCATCGTACGCAAACGCGTAACCCTTACCATCGATATTACACTCATGGACTAGCCGAGCATAATGATTCGTCGTATCCCTCTGATAGAATGTCCTCGGATGAGAGGGATGTTCATCCGCCTCCAGCAACGCGGACCGCGCAAATGCCGCCGATAGTCGGGGTATGATTGCATTCCGCGTAGCTGAGGGACCGGTGACGAACGGACCGCTGTTACAACCGAGAATATCGGCCGTAGTCGGCTTGCCAAACGGTTCATCGCCAACCAGGAGTTTATCCCCTACCACCCTGGCATGGAGATATCCCGGCGCCGCTTGCGTATTGATCCGGACCGGAGGTGGTCGTGTAAGTCTCTCCCACACCTTCTCTACATACAGCTCAAAATACCCCTGAAAACTGGCACCCACAGCATCCCCATGCGTCGCATTGAGGATACGCAATGACCTATCACCGTCCCTGACGATAAGTTTATCCCAAGGCCAGCCATCCCTCTTACTCTGCTCCAGCAATCCATGCGCCAATTGATCCAAACCATGGACATCCATACCCGCAACACTCTGCTCACACCCACCCGCCGTCCGCAAATGAATAGCAATAGGCAGTCTCGGCACGAAATCCACATACGTGATATTCGCATACAACTGCGCACTATTCAGCGTGAACTCGCAGAATCCAAAATCAACCCCGATATTCGGATCAGTGGGGTTCAACACGCTGGGCTCGACGAGCGCCGGCCCCGGATTCAGATAGAACGTCAGTTTGCGATCCCGCGAAATCCAGATCCGGGCGCCGGCCATCTGTGGAATCGTGCATTCTACGATGTTCCCCGGTGCGCCGAGCGGGATGGCGCAGTCTTCTGTTAAGGGGGACAGACGGTCTGGTGGGTTCAGCGGGAAATAGAGGCCCCTGGCGTCGGATTTGAGGAGGCAGCGTTGGCCGCCGTGCTGTAGGGCCAGACCGGTGATGTAGGCGTAGACGTGGTGGGAGTCGGTGTTATTGCGGAGGGCGATGCGGAGGGAGTCGGGCATGTTGTGCTAAGCTGTAGGGAGTCTAGATTGGAACTAGGGAATAGGACGGATGAATTCTAGAATGGCGATAACCGTCTAGTCTAATCTCTGTTTTATGAGGTGAAATATTAGGAAGACCGGAAGGAAGAGGAGCTCATTATAGGGACGAGATAGGATTGTTCTAGATGCGAGGACATTACAAATGACCGAATCCTGAGTTTTTTAGCCTCGAAGAAGCTTGCGAGCTGAAACACGGTGGCCATGACGTATTTCGTCTGTGAGGGTGGAAGGTGTAGGTAATCCGTAGTCGAGAACAGCTGAGAAGGAAGTCGCTACTAAGACGAGTGACTAATACGACGAGATCGATTACACTAAGAGGAGGAAGTCAACGTGAGTACTGCTACTAGTGAATACAAGTTCAAAGCCACTGAATTTGAGATCTCTATATAATAAGATCTCGATCTTGATACGATCACAGCAGACAATGTGTCGGCAGCATGATGTAAAGACCGTTACATATTCTGTATGTAGCTCGGCAGCCCTACGAGATCCGAAGCAACTCTGGCGGGCCGAGACAGACCGGTGGATCGTGCTGATTACTCTTTCGCGTTAGCTCGTGTGATTATCTGGGCCAAACTATATCCTACCTCGGCTAGACACCGTCCCGACTTATGCAGGTACTTTACGGAACAACCAGCAGCTGGACCCGTTCGATCGGTTCGTCTGGCTCGATATCGTCCGACAACCTGAATCTTGTCACCTCCCCTGTCGACTCCCTCCCATACAAAGTACGTAATAGGAATAGGAATCGCAGACTGTGACTTTTTCACGCCGGCGACTTTTTCATTCCTCGATAACGCGACGAAATAGTTCGAAGTGGGACCCTTTTTGGCACTTGAATCGTTCGAGCGTTTCTCGCGATTCGCGACTGCGATGATCCTGCCGTTCCCCTGAATTCACTTGCTAGTTATTCCGAATTCGGATCCTGTCTCCCCTGTGTGTGGTTACGATCGAGTCAGCAAGGGTTCGTATCTTGTGCCATCAACTTCTGATCATCGTGCAACCTCCCACGAACAAAGCTTTCGCCTGTCTGTGATCTCTACGTCCACTCGTTCTTTGCTACCGTTCGCATCATGGCGCGACACCTAACCATCCTCGTCGCCATTGTCGTGGCGGGTTTCCTGCTACTCTCTTTCACAGCCTCCAACCTCGGATCGATTAGCAGCGCCCGAGTCTTGCTACACGATGCCGAACCGGCAGTTGTCGAGCTACCGAAAGTCGTAGAGCCGGCGCATGTTGCGACGTCCGAGAAAGAGGCAGACTTCGTCGCATTGTCCGGCAGTATCCTCGACGGCGGCTCAATTGCGCCAAAACTCGAGAATGCGACAGCCAAGTACGACCCCTCCCTCCTACTCTTATCCCAGCGCATGACCAGCATCACTAACCGTGTGTCTCTTCTGCAGAGCCGAGCTCGGTCGCGCCTCCTGGAAACTCTTCCACACCATGATGGCCCGGTTCCCCGAGAAGCCCACCGAAGAAGACTCGCTCGCGCTCAAGACCTACATCCAGCTCTTCGCCCGCCTGTACCCCTGCGGCGACTGCGCCAGCCACTTCCAGAAGCTGATCAAGAAGTTCCCGCCGCAGATCGGCTCGCGCAACTCTGCGGTCGGCTGGGCCTGCCACGTCCATAACCAGGTCAACGAGAGACTGGAGAAGCCTATTTTCCCCTGTGATAAGATTGGTGACTTTTATGATTGTGGTTGTGGTGATGAGAAGGGTGAGAAGGAGGGTGAGGAAACTGCTGTCGATGAGATACGGAGTGAAGGAAATAATTAGGGGTTCCATCCACGTATTTCGTTGTTGGCTAGGCGTGCATGGTGAGGTTTGGCGATAGGTTACTTGTACGATGGAGCATTGATGGTTGGGTTGGATAGAGTTCCGGTATTAATACATACATTGAAGTCAACTTTGTTTGAATCCGGTGCATTCGATTGTTTATATACCGTGAGCATTGAGAACTCGGAAATGAAGCCCCGTTAGTAGTATGAAGATCATCGTCGACAACTCCAAGGAGAGCTTTAGTGAGGGACACTTCCTGACTCAGTGGTTGGAAGCATGCCCATTAAGCTTAAACAGCATTCTTATTCTGACCTACTATAAATCCATTCAAAACTGTTGAAATATAAGATATTCTCCAAATAGCTACATGTTTTTCGATCTCTAATTTCATGTTAAACAACACCTTCAGAATGACTATCCGCCGACATTGCGTAACAGGTCACAGTCACATGAATCCAAGTAACCGTAACAATACCCTGTGACAGTAACAAAACACGTGACCGTCTAGTAGGGGCTCTAGCGCACGCTAGCCGCACTAGCCGTTTCGTTTGGTGGGGTTGATTCCCGGGCGCCAATCCGAGGCGGGTAAGAGCTGGTCGACACAGTGAGGCTGCGCGTCTAAGCTGCCTGAGCTTGGCGTTGATGTAATTCCATCATCAACCTTCAACGTATCCCGCATTCTGCTAGCAACAACAACGACACAACGACCATTCTCACGACGACACATACCATTAATCAATCGATTCTAATCAGATTACCTACGACTGCTTGCAAGATGGAGTTTACTACGACGGGTGCTTTGAACGAGGGTAGGCATTCGAGCCGAGGCTACATGGCTCTCTCCGCTTCCCGGACCAGGCTGATGATGAGGCGTCGGTAGATGGCATCCATGTCGACATGGAGAGACTAAAGAAGGGCGAGGTCAAGTAAGGATACTGTCATATGAATAGAGGAGCAGAGACTGACACGATTACAGCCTAGGTACTTCCATGTGCGCACGATTCGAACGACAGCATTGTTAGCTGGGACTAATAAGCCACAGTATGGCCGTAACATTCAAGGATGGAGTGATCTTGGGTATGTCTAGAAGACAGAAGCTATACCATTGGTGCTAGGAGTGTTGCTCACAGGTCCTGTCACTGCTAGGCGCCGATTCCAGAACCACAACGGGAGCATACATCGCGAACCGAGTCACCGATAAGCTCACCCGCGTACACGACACAATCTGGTGCTGCCGATCCGGTTCGGCGGCCGACACACAGGCTGTTGCGGACATTGTCCAGTACCAGCTCGGTCTGTTCGCCATGCGCAACGGAAAGACCCCCACAACACAGACAGCCGCTTCTATTTTCCAGGAGATCTGCTACGCCAACAAGGACCAACTAAGGTAGGCTCACTCCACCCCCCTACTTTTTACTTTAATAGGGGCCCATTCTCACAATTCTGGTTTTATAGTGCTGGTCTCATTATCGCTGGCTGGGATGAACGACACGGCGGCCAGGTCTACTCCATCCCCTTAGGCGGTTCCCTGCACAAGCAAGCCTACGCGATCGGCGGTTCCGGTTCGACATACATCTACGGTTACTGTGACGCAAACTGGAAGGAGAACATGGAAGAGGAGGACGCCGTCAGCTTCGTCAAGGGTGCCCTGCGCGAGGCCATCAAGTGGGACGGCAGTTCTGGTGGTGTCATCCGCATGGTGGTGCTCACAAAGAAGGGCGCTGATCGCCACCTATATCTACCAGATGAGGACTACAAGGTGCGGCATTAGGGGATGAAGGTCGAGAGAGAAAGCAAGCAGGGCAGAGACGAATGAATAGATGGTGATAGATAATAGCTTTTTTCGTTATCACCCCCCCTTCATCCATGGGGAAGCATGGGGAGTATTGAGGCCATCGTGTACACTTACTACGAGAGATTTGGCATTGCCCTCCCCCTGAATGGGATTTTACGACTGTGCTGCCCTGCAATACCCATTACATGTCGTTCTGCAATGGCTGCTGCTGGATTATGCTTATGCTTACGCTTGACTCGCTGCTTGCGTCTAGACCTCACTCCAGTGACTCTCTGCATATGTATGTCGTTCACGCACGGAAGTCTGGCCTGGCTATGGGGTACATATATATCCATGCAAGTGGAGAATCGGGGCCGTATAACCGACCTTCTCTCTTTCTCCCTTCATCTTATATACTTAGGTATTCTCTTTTCACATACGGGTATTTCCTACTCATGTGGTATCGTTCCCCAGAAAGACCAGCCAGCAGGAAAAACGAACCCAGTCTCCCCCAAACACTCTAACAACGAATCTCAAGACTCTAACAGCGAATCTCAACACCTCTGCCTTGAGACCATACCTCACTGAGACCGAAGGAATCAAAGGGAACTTTTGCCCTTCTTCTCGTCCTGTTGTCTTGGCTGCATGCACGCCCGTGAGTCGTCGGGCGGTGAGAGGAGCAATGATACCTACCTCTTTCTAGGTATGTTTTGTAAACGCACGAATAAGAGGGAGGGTTTGGGGGGTTTCCCGCTGGAGCCGCGGCTTGGATATTCCGTAGGTTGTGGTATTTTGTGGTAGTTTTATGTACCTTTGTTACGAGGGTACGGAGGTAGCAGTAAGTGAGGAGGAAGAGTAGTACTGAGTGGGCGAGGGAAGGAGTATGTAGGTAGGTAGGTAGTAGTGAAGAAGTGTAAGGTAAGGTAGAAATGGGGGTCTTGATGTCTGATACTACCTACCTACCTACTTACTAAGGTCCTACCACGTATCTGTATGCAGACGTATACTAGAGTGGTAGGTAGGTAGGTAACTGAAGCCGGAAATAGGAACAGGTGCGAGGTTGGATGATCGATCGATCGATCGCGTGACTTGACGTCGTCGTCGTCGTCGTCGTCGTACGGGGAGTGTCTGATCGTGATGCTGTAGGGAATAGTATGGGTAGGGACTGCATGTTGATTCCGGGGGATGGGCAGGGGCTACGATGATGGGCATCGTCTGACTACAACTCTGATACTTGATTCTACGGGTAGATCGATGAACCTGGTTTGATGAAGGTGGTGGTTCGTTGAATAGTATTCCGTAGATCGATCTTCATTATCAATGCCGATCTATATCACCCGACAAGAAGTGTACGTTTGCATGATACTTGATGCAGCATCAGGGGGTCCCATTATTTGTCTCCATTTTCGAAGTTTTTAATCGTTCACCTAATGATGTGAAGAGGTTATCGACGGCAAAGCAGATTAGTTGCTTGATATCTTGGACTACCCAGATCTCGCTACCGAGTTGTCATGAATCCCGGGCAACTAATATATGATTCAACCAGAATCCGACTTTACCGGGTCCTTGAGAAGTAGGTAATCTGGAGCACACGGTTTCAACACGTTATTCTAGTTAGACCACCAGACACAGATTCTGAACCAACGAGATTGCATCTATACTAGGAAACCGGCCTTCTCGAACCCATCAACGTGTCAACAACCGTGTACGAAACGAGTCGTTGTTGACATGCTGATACACCGGACATGAGGCTCAGCGGTTTCAGAACTTACACGGCATACCAACCAATTGAGCCCGTGGGCTGATAATAAAAGGTCATCCAACAACATAGACACGTTGGCGTTCTCAGGATGGAGCAGAGCTGCAACATCCAAGTGCCAGCAAGGTCCTTACAGGTCCCATAGTCATCTGTCATGGTCATTGCCAGATCATAATCCAACTTTGGTGCCGTTCAGCTGGTTGGAGTTGTTAGATTCGAGGTACCTATGTGATGCCCCTGAGATGATTGCTAGTATAGAATCTTCAGTACGATTCCATGATATTCTCCTTGGTGACTAGCTGAAGCCACGGTAAGGAGACCCCGCGTTGTTGTGACTTAGCATGAGCTAAAACAATAGTGTGCTGTCCAAGGAGGTTGGCTGCTCCACGTGGGCAATGACCATCTCCATGACGAGCAGTAGCTCGTCGGAATGCCCTCTCAGAACGCCACCGGAAGATGCCTAGGTAGGTAGAGCGGATCATAGAAGAACGGAATAAGAGCCGCTAAGGCAGAAAGTAGGTAAACCGTGTCATAATCCGTGTGATGTGCGGCGTTCGCCCACTGCTAACACAACTGCGGGGGAATCAATTGGAACGACGATGTCCTCATCAACACGCGCGAAAAGATGACTAGGTTTAGGCAGTGACCAGGTTGGTTTCCTGCTGCCTTGATTCAACTCTCAGGGGACTTGGCATAGCCTCTTTGAAGTTCCAACTCCGAGGAGACTTGAAATGTAGGCCCCAGTTCATGACGTTGTCGAGGTTGAGCATCCGAGTGGGCCGTCAACCGGAGGCTTAGCGGAACGTGAGAAGTGACATGAACGGTTCATGAACGCGCCAGCTCGAATGGTTCGTGATGAGAAACTGTGGCCAGTTAACTAAGACCTAGTTCAAGGCATAGGTACCTAAGATTGTATTTGTAGTTTCCTTGTCATCCTAGTGGCATTACCTCTTCGACGCTCTCAACGATACATCACGGCACGAGGAGCAATTGTTCGTCAGATCACGAACCACGTATTCCGTCGAGCTGCCACGCGCCGGTATGTGAAATCCATCATGCGTTTTCGTCGACTGCCGGTGCCTATTCCATACACCTAGGTATGCAAGGTCCAAATCGAGGACTGGTACTAGTAATGTATTTCGTACCTATGACGACTCACGAGAATCCCGGACAAATGCGGTCGAACCGTCGAAGCCGTGCTAGGATCCGTCCTAGTGGAGTCACGATCTCCGAACAAGTTCCGACCAGGACTAGCACGAGCTTGGCCAACCGGGACCTGGTACGAATCTCGTTCTCGGGACCAGCGGGCTTGGTTCGGTACGGGGTTGATCAGACCCTGTTCCTGTCCCGGGGCGAATCTGGAACGGCAGTTCGATCTTTCGGGCGAGGCTCACTCTCGGCTCATTGGCCGTTAACTGAGAAGCTCCCCGTCAGTCGAGGCGTTACGAGGCAGCGATGCTGCATTCCATAGGCTGTCAGAGGCTGTTCAGTAACGAGACTAAGTATCAGCTTCGAGCCTAGGCTGCGTTTTAGTCCTCGCTTGGATAATTTTGGATCAGTCTAGCCTCAAGCTAAGAGCGGCGATGGCTCGGGAAACATTCTTATTACGAGTGGAAAACGACGATGGCAATTCGCTTCTGTTACCCCTCTTGAGAGTGAGAATGTGAAAATCTGAAAGTGAGGGGAAAGGAATCGGGGTTGGAGGAATCGTTTGGTGGCCCGGACAGTCGTAAAAATGTGACTGTTCAATCTGGAAAGCACGACGAGTCTCGTCTCGAGTTAATTCCGTACTGACAAGTCCCGATCAATGACGCAGTTTGCCGTTCCATACGGGATGTGGCTTAGTATACCTAGTAAGCCACTAACGGGGCAATATTGCTGCTGTTTTTGTTCGAGTAACGGTCAAGTCGACTTTTGCAGTGTTTTCTCTCTTCTTCAGTGAGGAAGCGACCTTAAAAAGCCCACTATGACTGAGTGAACCCACATTGATGACAATTGCGGTAAGCGTCACTGGTGGATTCTCCTGGATGTATGAAGTACCGTGGCCCACGTCGTATCTTCGAAGTACCTTCCGGTATTGGACTTGGTTGAAGTTGGTGCGAGTACATTCGACATGGATCTCAACTTCATCCACCCGTCCGTTTGCCTCAGCCATCGTTCTCGACGCGTCCTGTCGACTTCCGAGGTCGAGATGAGAATTGCCACCGTCAGCACTCAGCGGAGATCTCTCCTGTTCCTGTCCTGGACATGCAAAGAGGCTCTTCGTGATCAGCAATCATTGCACGGGGGGTTGGTTCAGGCGGTGGCGGCATGTCGGTCCATCCTGCTCGCGTCTGCGTCGCCGCGACTTGGACAGGGTTGTCTACCTGGTCCATGATGGTCCTTATGGCTGGGGTAAGCATTGGTGTTTGCCGCTGGGCGGGTTACCTAATCTTGTCACTCCCGGATGCACGTCTGGCTTGTTTAGAGGGCCGGCAATTGACTTTAATTGACGACACTACCTGCCTATCTAGATGATAGCCGTGTATCTGATGATCTAGGGGAGAGAGTGGTGACTTTCCTGGTGGTTGTCGATTTGGGGTTGATACGGACTGAGTTGCGGGCCGTTAAACTCTGGCGGCCCGATTCAGGCTGGATCCTCCGCGGTACCGTAAGAAACGGTCGGTTGAAAACTGTGGCCCCCGCTAAACAACAGTCTGTACGAAGTAATGAGTGGCTACGCTAAAAAAGATTGCATGCAGAGACCTGAATCGCGACTTTCCAAGCGTTCGAAGATGGGGATTAGCGAAGGGTACCTGTTCGCCGAGTATTCCGCAGGTAGATTGGGGAAGTCAAGACGTGGCTGGCTCAGGGCTGAAAAGCAGGTGTTAGGAGTTAAGTAAGGGTCAAGACGTCTCATTAACACGGATTCAAAAGATTGTTTTTACGTCTTCATCGTCAGAATTACACTTGAGGAATGCTTCGTGTGCAGGAACTCCTAAAGTAGTAATTAGTTGAGGCACTGGGGTTGACCTTGCTGCTGGGCTTGCAAGTCAACGTTAACTGTTACAGTAAGTGCTCGGACCATGGGCATGGGGGAGGGTGTAAGTCATAACGCTCTGAAAACTGCCGAAACAACGACGCCGTGGGTCGTGTCTTTAAATCTGTATTTCGTAAGTTTCATGTTAGTTCCTGCAGTAACCGATCAACTCGTCTGAAATTCCGAGACAAATCCAGTGCTGAGGTTTCGTTGTAAGTAAGACTTCAGGAGACATAGGTTGGACATTGGTAGTGTTGCATTCCGTGCAAGTAGCGGTTCATTTCACAAAGGCCCCAAGTCACCGCTAGTCATTGTATCGCCAGTCATGATGCATGTGAGGTACGGAAACAAATGAGGTGTACGAAAAGAAGGAGATGCTGCTATTGTTTGCTGCCTCGGTCGTAATCCGTTCACAGCGGCAGGCACACTTACACCATCGAGGTGAACAATCGTCAGACTGTTGTAGTAACAAACAATCGTTCACATATCGAAATTTTAAAGGTCCTACAAATCTCGGATGCGGCGCGATCACAATTTACAGGCGAGTCGTCAAGGATGGTAGGGTAGTGCATCCCACGCGCCAGCATGGACCACGAACCACCAGGAACAAAACACATGGCCTGCTGCGTCCCTAGCAATCCCAGTTCCCAATGCAGACTTCACGGACGGGGTCGATATCCTTTTCCAACACTAGGTATTACCTACAGACACACTAATTACCCAAACATGGCCTGTGTGAACTGGACCAGTGTCGGTATGGGTTATGTAGGTCCTTATTTGCTTAGATTGGGTACGAAGTACGGAATAGTTGGAGGCAGTCCCCAGAAACACGTGCTGGCGCTCGCAACGCGAAGTGGACTGGCGAAGAGTGGGCTCTGAAGCGAGGATGGAGATCTGGGATGTTATAAGCAGTCGGTCTGTCGAGCTAGCTGGGTAGTTTGCTGTAGGTACGTCGTAGACCGTCGTGGACTCGTTCTCGTTCCGAGGCAGCAGACCTGACTGAACCTCCAGTGTTCCTCCACGTAGGTAGTTGGTAATTACCGGTGAACACCGAAGACTTATCACGTTTCTATTTTAGTATCTCCGATAAGTGCGTGGTTGTCTGCGTCTGCATCTGCTTCTGCTTGTGGCATCTGCGCATTCCATGTTTCCGATCGCATGGGGAAGTGTTCACTCCCAGGTCTTACCCTCTCCGTCCTGACGGGAGATGCTTTGCTTTATGTATCCGTATTAGGATCCATAGAGAGAAGGAGGTCGGCAAGGAGCTGGCCCTCGAGATCGGAGCAGGCATTCGGGCTGTTTTTTTTTTCTTCCACTCCATCCTTCTGGACCCGAATGGGCCCGTGTTGGATGTTTTCATTGAGTAAACGCGGCTATGGAGACTTCTTATTCGCCCTGGCGACCGGGAGACGATAAGGGCTGCATAAAGTGTGGTAATTCCAATGGCAGGAGAGACATTCGCGTTGTGTACTGCCAAGTATACCGATCTTTTCTTCCCGCCGTGAGAGTACATGCGTTTATGTACATTCGAGGCTTTAGTTAATGTACCTATTCCCGTGCGTCCCGATGCGCCGTGCAGCCAACTTCCAGACTGCATAGCCCAACGGCATCGCTGCCGTTATCGCCTGTCGTCGCTTTATAGGCCTGAGGCCATTGCGTCTATTGCTGTCTTGACTAAGCAATTCCCTTAGAATGTTCGCCCAATGTCCGCCGTCCCTTCTGTACGGATCACCTCCGGACGGGCATCGAGATTTGAGGCACCAACGGAGAATACCCCCCGAAGAACCTGCGGCCAAAGTACCTAGCCTAATTAGGTGCGTGGGTCAGGTACTTCGGGCCCTTGTACCCCTGCGTGGACTCGGGCCTGCTAACTCGTTCGGACTTTAGTGGAACTTTTAGTACCCAGCTAGCGGACCCCACCGCCTGCATCTGTGGTTCAGAGGTGGTCCAGTACATCCCGGTACTAGCGAGGTACCTGAGTACCTGCTGTACGGATTTGGTACCATGGATCAAAAAGTACTTGCACGCCTACTTCGTGCCTTGACGTTTCCCTCTCTCTTGCTCTTCCCTCCCATTCCCAAACACCACACTTTCCCTTCACCAACTCTTTGCTTCCTCAACTTCGACCCAACTTCTTCTGCTGCGGGCCACACCACTTGATCTGGCTTCTACACGACATCCTACCTTCTTTTGACGTCGTCTGGAACGGCGAGTCACCATCTTCCCCCCGTGTCGACGCCGAGATACACGCAGGCGCATCGACGCCCCCGCCTGTGCTGTGTTGTCATCCATCGATTAATCTGTCAACGCCCCGAGTCCTGGAATATCGGCAGGGCTTGATCGATTGACCTGCTCTCCATTGTCTCCGGTCTCTTCGCGCGCGCAAACGGATAGACATCCTCCCTTCTTTTCCCCGGCGCAACTGGCTCTGCCCTTGCTGCATTTGCACTGTTGCTAGACGTTCGCTTTCGACATAATAATCCGGACCTCGCTTACACCCGCGCTCGCCCTCTTTTCTCCATCGACTCTAGCAGTCACCGCCCACCTGCTATTCCGTACCGCCAGACAGGTCCTTGTCTCTTCACCACCTCGACTTCCGACTCTCCAGAACCGGTAAGCATCCTGCATTACTCTCTCTATTCCACTCTCTCTCTTGCAACCCGCCCGGACATACGCAGCTTCCCATCTTGATTCGTCTTGCATCTCGGTGTCGTTCGACTCGTCGCCGTTACCGTTGTCCTCTCTGCCCTGCCGTGGTGACCTCGTCTTCAAAGTGCGTGCAAGTGAGAATGTCGCTTTGTAGTGGTAGCTTTGAAATGTGGTCGCGTCGTTGTGACAACCCGTGGCGAACTATTAGGTCATGCAATCCGAGCCGCCGCCATCCACGCTCGCCTTGGCCATTGTTTGACGACGCATTTCATGTATCTCTCTCCCTTTGTCGGTGCGGAGAGCTCGGAGTAGCATTGCCCTTTCTACGTCATTGGCCAGCGCCGGGGCTGCGCGTGCTCCTCAGCATAGGTAGACAGACAAGCAGGAGCATTCCCAGCCTCGCCCCAGCCGGCTCGTGCGACGAAGCGACCCAATACCCGGGACTCCTGCACTTGATCTAGGGAGCATGGCGTGGCCTCACCTGCTTCGACCCAGCTCTTTCCGAGTCGGGCTTGATGTGTCTACTAACTCACTACTTCTTCACTCACTCCCTCACCCCCTTATTGGGCCAAGCACATTGTTCCCTCGTCACTGACATTCTTTCCATCTCTCGCAGGTTTCTAACTTACCCGACTACACCTACTACTTTCATTGCTGCGGAGACGGAGCTATGGCAGCCGTTGCTAATGACTTCGGAGCGGATCGCACGCGTTTCCACAACATGCTAGCCCCGGCCGGACTACAGCACGAACATTCACATAGCCGGGATTCATATCGATCTGAGTATAATAGTCGATCGCGCGAGGCATCTGCATTGAAGGCTAGATCCCCTAATTCGGCCTCCCATCGATCGTCAGCCACGAGCGCAATGCAACCGAAGCAGACCTGGGATCCTACAGGAGCCACCTGTGATCAGAAGCGACCCTCATTCACGGATTGCGCCTCGAAGTTTCCCTCTCCCCCCGACTCCTCCTCGTCGAACCCGTCTCTCCACCGTGGCAGCGATTCGGAATCGAGTACGTTCTCCAGCTATGTGACATCTGATGCGCGGCATACTGCCCATGCAGCTCCTACTATGGCCAGCCAGCAACAGCTATCACCCGACTCCAGTCATTCTACTTCTCCGGTTAGAGAATCGATAGCCTACAACGCCGCTGCGCCACAGCAGGGTCGTACCATTGTTGTCCGTGATCTGGCCCACATCCAGAGTCTCGCGAGAGCCGATCTCATGAACGGCGGTAACGGTCCCGGCATCCTCAATGATCCGCCGCTTCAGGCCATGAAGTATGACATTAGCAGCATGCCTATTGGTGATGTTATCGAGATGGTGGCCGCGCTCTTGACGAAGATCACCACTACCAACGATCTCCAACACGATGCGCTGCACAGAAATGCCACCCATCAGCAGACTGCTGCCAACCATAACAGTGATGGCCCTTCGATGAGCCCGCTCAGCAGCTCGGTGTTGGCGTTTCACGGCAAGAACGTTCCAGCTATCACAATCCTAAGTTATTTGAGTAGGATTCATAAGTATTGTCCTACTACTTACGAGGTTTTCTTGAGCTTGCTGGTCTACTTTGATCGGATGACGGAGCGTGTTAACGGCATGGTCACAGAAGCAGAGGAGACGAAGCGACAGCTACAAGCCCAACATAGCCAGCAGGCCAAAGCTGGCGTTGCGGATGCTATTGGCTCCAAGCAGCAGGACTTGGAGATGTCAGGCATGCATCAGGATGATGACCTTGCGGAGAGAGAGATCAAGCACAAGGCCGAATATGCTGCTTCTCCCGCTACGTACTTCGTCGTGGATAGCTTCAACATCCATCGCTTGATCATTGCAGGCGTAACTTGCGCTAGCAAGTTCTTCTCAGATGTTTTCTACACCAACTCCCGCTATGCTAAGGTATGTTCTGATGATCAGGATACTCTGGTCCTCCCCCCCTTTTCTTTCTTATATAAGACTAATGCAAAAATAGGTCGGCGGTCTGCCGTTGGCTGAACTTAACCATCTGGAACTGCAATTCCTCCTGCTCAACGACTTCCGACTCTGCGTGCCCGTCGAGGACCTGGATGCGTACGCCACCATGCTGGTTGAGTTCTACGCACGCGAAGTTGTTGCCCAACGTCAACGCCCCACTTCTGGCGTGGACTAAGCTCGAGACCGCTTGGACAAACTCGCCATGATACATGGCCTGCTTAGGAACACGAGCACCACAAGCACCATCCATATACAATCGAACACCATTAATACCAACTAATAAAAAGCCTACGAATCTCACCGAACAAACCGAGGCTTCTGGAGGCGAGTGCCGATGCCGATGCCAAGCTGAACGAGATGGCGGGTTAGGAAGACTTGGGCATCGGCTAGGCGTAGAACAAATGAAACCCAATACTGGACTAAAAAAGAATGGTCCAGCGGTGGACCCCCCTTTGATGACGGCGTGGATGAATTGTGGTTTTCTTCTTCTAGAGCCAACGGTTCATATTGATACCCGGATAGATTTCCTTCGGGCTGGAAATGGTCACCTTTCATGAATAAAGTAATGCTGTCGTCCTCGCCCTGCAGCTCTGGTTATACCGCCTTGGCCTCTCCTGGCTCTGTTGTTGTTGGGCCTGCTGGGCCTGCTGGACGGATGTGTTGAAGGCCAATTGGCTGTTATGATGTGTTTCAGCATATGACCGATACGTATGTACTTTACTACTACTATCTGGTCTGGTCTGATGTGGTCTGGTCTACTACTACTACCGTCTGGGGTGCGCAGATAGCAAAAGCAGGGGGAAAACAGCTGGGAAAAGAGCTGCTTGTCACGTCAACGTTTTCGGTGCGGGCTTGAGTGCGTGCACGATTACGATTGGCCATGGCCTCTTTGAAACTGCCTACTTCGTACATCGTCCGTTGAGGATGCAGAAGAGGTACGGGAAGTTTTTTCAGCTGCGGGATACCCTTTTCTGCTCTTTATGTATGTAGGGACCATAGGCAGGTAAACCGTTTTACAAAGAGAGAGCCCCGGCCGCTTTAAGGACGGACATCCTCCACATTTTGATATCCCCGCGGGGAAACAGTTGTTAGGACTCGTGACATGGCGTAACCGTATAATTCGGGAGTATTCGTGAGTTGCAGTTGAATAATCCGGACTTCACTCCGTTTGTTGTCGTTTTTGTTTGAACCTTCAAAATTCCTCAAATCTGGACTTAACATTGGCTTCTACTTACTGATTAGTCATGATAGGGGTTATCAACATCAGAGTCGACTCCTCGGAAGCGTCGAGTGATGGAAACAACCACTGTCTCGAAGACAGACGACATGATTATGCCAACAGGATGAGATATCTAAGGAGATCCCGTTTTCTCAATCTCATGATTTCATATTCCTCTCCTGCTACCGCCCCAACATGACTCCTTAACATAAAACAAGAGGGTATCTTTACTATTTTCATTCTACTTTTCACCCATCAACGCCATCAATGCAGCTGAATATCATGCAACCGCGACAATCCCTCCTCCAGCGCCTCCCCCTTCATAACCCCATCCACAATACACTGTCCCACGACCATATACCCGCCATCCTCCCTCTCTCTCAGCACACACGGCATCCTCGATCCAAGCAAGATGGCAACACGATCCCCGGCCTTCGCATTCTCATGGAACCAGCCTATTTGTCCCTCATTCGTCCACCCGAGTCTCATATTCGCACGTAAATTCTTCTGCATCAATCGGCAGTCGTCCTCAAGGGTTTCCCTTTCTGACACAGAAAGGGGCGTGCTGGTTTTCATGGAGAAATACGCTGCGAGGTGCTTCTCGTGGATCTTGAAGTTTTGTGCTTCGCAGCTGTTGAACCACTGTACCAACGCCGACACGCGATCCGCGAAATTCTTCTCGTGCGCGATTCGGTAGAGCAGGGTGCATAGATGTTCACCGGTCCTTCTGTGTCCTTTTACTTTCGGTTTCGTGATATCAACGAGCAACCAGCACAGCGTGCGCATGACCGCCGCCTGTTCAGGCGCGAGAAGCATCTTATCACTCTTCGAATTCCGTCTCCACGATTTCGGAACCTGCACCTCATCCCCTGATCCTCCGCCCGCCTTCGCCTCATCAAGCGTCGGCGCGCACTCCGTAATTGTACCCAGGAAAAATCCCCCCGTAACCATCCCCATCCCCTCGATCCGAAACGAGGGCGTCTGGTCCCCCGAGGCACAATACGCCCCGTAATTCGTGCACGCAAGTAAACCCATCTTGCCCTCGTGTAAACCCGAGAAACAATACGCGTGCCAGAACCGCGGATCGAACCAGTTCGGATACCACGTCTCCACCCCATGCGCCTTGAACACCACAATATCCAGATTCGCTGTCGCCCGGACTAGGCGGATCGTCATGTCTTTATTGATCTCGTCTTGCGGAACCGTATAACTCGGCACGGGGACCAAATACGCCCCATCGTGCGCAAGACCCAGCAAACCGAAGACATGGTCCCGATCAACATGCGCCTTGGCGAGATAACACATGCCCAACGCCTCAACGAGGGAAAGGGGCTTAAGCGCGAGCTGCGACGAGCGGATTTTATAAATCCGCTTAATATGGGACCACGTCTTCTCCCTCTTAGCCCCAATATACGTGCCCAACTCCCTCAGTGCCAGCACGACCTGATGCAACTCAAACGCCCGACGTCCCCAAACAACCACAAGCTTGGGATTCATAGCGATCTCCTGCACGATCCAGACGCGGCGCCAATACGGATTATCGAGGAAGAGGAATAAGGCCGTTTCCTCCGCGGCAGAGAGCACCGCTGCTGCGCTGCACGCAGCCCCGTGCATCTTGAGCGAATCCCGCCGTCGAACACGCCCCGCTTCCCGTCTCGACATCCGCTCCACGGCCCCGGAGAGAACCTCATCATGCGCCGTCCCGGCGCCCCGTAAATGCGCGAACACGAGCGATGCGGCGCGATAGATCGCGCCCATGC
This sequence comes from Xylaria sp. L1 SY-2022, assembly GCA_023079495.1. Classification (NCBI taxonomy): domain Eukaryota; kingdom Fungi; phylum Ascomycota; class Sordariomycetes; order Xylariales; family Xylariaceae; genus Xylaria; species Xylaria sp. L1 SY-2022. The sequence goes on along the minus strand of JALIDW010000013.1, from coordinate 694,700 downwards.
GCAGGACTTGGAGGGACTTTTCCTCCGCGTCCCGCTGGTTGATGCAGAGGCCGTCCGCCCAGACGCGGTAGATCCCTCGTCGCCGGAGCTCTTCGAGCGCTTTGTAGAGGTTGAAGGAGATGGGGACGAGGTCGTCGTCGACCTGGATGCGCTTGATGACGTCGTGCGCGCCCCAGTGGTAGGAGAGGGCGGCGAAGTCGTTGCTTAGGTCGAAGAGGGAGACGTGGTGTAGGTGGCAGCGGAGGCGGGTGTCGTCTGAGGAGGCGGGGGCGGCTGGTTCGAGGGTGAGGAGGCGGATTTCGTTGTGGGCGGGGTTGAGGGGACGGTAGGGGGATTGTTGGGGCGGGTGTTGCGCAGGGGGGAGGGTTCGTCTGCCATTTTTTTTGGGAATAGGGGGGTTAGGGTGTTGGGGGTAGAGGTTGTGGGTTGATGGGATGAGATGGATGGGGATTGGGATTTAATATTGACGACGACACGCCCTTGTGCGAGACGCTCCACGTGGCGTGTCGTGGGGTGGGAATGCTGCGTGGCCAGTGAGATGGACGAGGCAGAGGGATATGTTTGGTACGAGGAGGTTATTGGACCGCATACCCATATTTTTCACATGATCGGCATTTATGTCCTGGCGTAACGGCGTCGTATTTTGACTCGATACCACGTCCGCGACAAGGCCGTTGACGATGAGGGGGGAACGTGGTGGAAGAATATCCTATGGACGGGCCCGGGTGGTGGGTGAGCGGGGAGGAGAGTGGTTCGTTACGGAACGCGGAGATGGGGATTCTGGCCAATGCGAGAGGACGGTTCGCATGCCGCGGAAGAGAAGGGAGGGTTGAGCCAATACCGTGAGCCGGCTTGATCAACCGGGAGGGATGCCATGCGATATGACGTGCGACGGTGGGTTTGGGCATGAAATTCCCGCGGGAGGTGGTGAGATCACGGGAGCTGTCATCTTGGTAGTCAGAGAATGCCGTTTTATTCGTGAGAAAGGGGGAGTATCTCCTGATTGTTGCTTGAGTATTCTCTCGTTTCGAATACGCAGTAATACTACCAGGTCTGTCAACTGTTCAGCGCTTTGTGATGTTGTTGAGGACTTCAACTTGTGAATATGCGCAAACATAACTCAAGATCAGTAAGAATGATGTATTTAATACGTATTGCGTACGATATAGAACTAGTTGAGTGAATGAGTTGGGAAGAAGCGTCAACGCAGAACTTGGTTGAGGTTAACTTGACTTCAACTCCGTGTTGAAGTGTTTCCCAAGCCTTTACTGTGAAGTTGACCTTATCGACTATGTTAAGAATACTTCACTAACACAACTGCTGTGCGAGATTGTCATTACAGTATCGGAGGCCTTCAGTCAGTCAGTAAATGTTGAACCACGTTCCTACTATTAACAAGAACAGACTGTTAACATTTATTGTGAACACGAATAAGTGGTCTACTCAGCACAAGAATGTATGGTTAACCGTAGTGCCGATGATAGTCTGGCATTTTGAGTCGTATAATAATTCAAATCCCAGTTCTCAACATTGGAATGATTCTATATCGTATAGTCACGGATGCAAGTCGAGACTGTTGATTTCAGAATTGTACGCAAGCGCGGACTTTTATTATTCCAAACAACTGCCCATCTGTTCTCGTGTATGCCGTGATCGTATGTAAACGGCGCCAGATAAGAAAATCCATGACGACTGTCCCCAATCCAACGGCTGAAGTCTCCTCACAACCCAGATATACCCCCTAGTTCCCTCATGATCGGTCTTGCGTCGACCAGCCTCTCATCCACGACCAATACTTCAAGGGCTTCCCAGTATGGGCTCTTCTTCATGGTCAAGCCCCCAAGTTTCGACCAAAACTGAAGTCTGATGCGCATACGGCCCCTTGATCGTGGCCTCGGTCGTGGTGGCCCTCACAGGAGTCGTCACCGTAATGCGTCGCTTCATACACTTCGTCGTGTCCGTCTCGACCTCGCTTTTAGGGTAAATGTGGATCGTGAGACCCGTAGTGCTAATAACGTTGGGCTCCGGTTGTTTATCGATGGCATCGAATGTTGCCCAGAGCACCTTGCAGCCCGGACAGCGAGTGCTGGTTGGGTAGCGCGATCTGAGGGTGGCGTGCGTGAATTTTCCGCCAGCACTGGAGTAATACGAGGGGCATTCGACGTTCATGCCCGATGGGACGAGAGCCATCTTATAGAAGAGTGAAATGTGAGGTGGTGTGGTGAGGATGGGAAGGATGAGAAGAGAGGGAGGAGAAGAAGAGAGTGAGGACGGGGGATTGCACAGTTTATGTAGACAGACGCCTGGACTCCAGGCGTTGACTGACTCATATCATTGTCAATATGATGGAAGAATCACGATAGAATTACCTATTCGGCGACTCCCAGACAAGTCGCGAAAATACGGAAGTGAAGTTGCCGGTCCAGAACCTACCTACTCGGCATCAAAGCCCCCTATCTTCACCTCAACTCTTGAGAACCTCCGCCGCAGCCAGAATCGCATCTGCCGTCTTCTTGACAAACTCACTCGCAACATCCATGTCCCCAGCAAGAAAAGCCTCCGTGATACCGGGGAAAGTCGTCGGTGCGTATCCTATATTGTCTAGTTAGTCTTCTCCTCCTTATTCCCCAGAACGAGTATGCTCACCAGTATCAAGACCCGGCGCAAAGATGAGATTCCGATAGAACTCCCTATTCGGCAGACCCCCCTGGGAGACGAAACCACGCTGGAAATCCCGCTTCTTGTGGTTCAGCTGCGTTATCGTGGCGGTGTCTTGGTCTGCTATGGCTTGCTTCTCGACGGTGTCGAAGGCAGTTGACGTTGCCTTGAACTCGTCTAGCGCACTGCGGAGAGGTGACAGATCGAGAGTGTCTGGCTTTGAGGATATTGTATCGAGGAGGTCGTCGTAGTAGAGTTCCATCTGCGTTGACCAGTTTGGCACGGAAAGGGGAAGGGAGTCTGCTGTCGCGAGGTTGTACGCCAGGAGAGTCAGGTACTGTTGGCCAGTTTAGCAGGTCATCTCTTGAGGAGTTGGTCACGGGTACATACCTTCGTCATGTACTTATGAGCCAGGAACTCCGGATCACCGAAGTTGCTCATCCAGTGCCACGAGTCGTAATTGCTATGATAGTGGTAGACGGGGCCGTCGGGTCCTGAATCTGAGCCCATGTCGATCTGCTGTGTGTTAGTCAAGGACTCTCTATTGTATGAAATAAAAAGAAATCATGAAACTTACGGCACCAATTCCCTTGTGCACGAAAGCAGTGTAGTCACTACCGCTGCCGAGGACGTCTACCTCACCGCCCGTGCTATGATATCAGGTCAGCTTGAGGTTTTGAAAGCAAGGATAATGAACCCCAGCCAACTCAGGGGCACTCACTACTCCGTCCACGCATCAAACATGGTCCTCTCAGTATCCATCCAAGGCACCTTCTTCATCGTCTCAATCGAAACCCCATGCAATTCCGGCGTCGCCGCAATACTCGGCCACTGCCCCGACGCGCCCACATCAATATTCAGATACGAAACCGCCGTATCTCGCAACCAAGGGATATACTCCTCCACCCACTCCGTCGAGCCCACAAGCCCATACTCCTCGCCATCCCACGAGCACAGCACGATATTCCTCTTCGGCCTCCACCCTTGTTCTAGGAGTTTCCCAAACGCCCTCGACAGCTCAACAATGATGGCCGTCCCACTGTTCGGATCCGCCGCGCCCCCTATGATCCACGCGTCGCGATGGTTCCCAATAACGACCGTCTCATCCGCATTCGTGCCATTAATCACGCCCACCGCATCCCAAAGATCCGTAAACGTCTCCTCCATAACATTACTCAGACTCAGCGTCGTCCCCGGTGCCGGACCCGTACTATACGAAACATTCAACTCCCCCACCCAACTCGGCCTCCCAACATCCTCCCCATCAACCCCAAACCCATCCAGCGCCTGCAAAATCGGAATGGCATCCACATACGAAATCGGGATAGACGGGATGCGCGGGACAACACCATCAGGACTAACACGCTCGGAATCTTCCCGTGAAGGATACCCCGGCGTCGTCGGATCGCCGGGGTAAATCGACAAAAACTGCACGCTCCCGCGCTGCACAGACGACGGATTCCTCGCGGGCCCATCCGGATACGCCGCAAACCCCTTCGCCAGCGTAACCTCACCATCATCCGCCGTATCCGTGAAAACCACAATCCCCAGCATGCCATTCTCCTGCGCATTCTTAACCTTGAGGCCGCGAAACGGGCCGCCGTACCTCGAAACCGCAATCTTCCCCCCCAACTCAACGCCCAGTTCTTTCAGGCGGACGAAATCCTCCCGCTGTCCACGCCCCACGTAGACAAACTCCGCCACGGCGGAGCCAGTGGCAGAGTACCCGTGGAACGTAGGCACGCGATCGCCATACCCCGTCGTCTCATCCACATCCACCACATCCTCCTCCAGTTTCGGCACAAACACGCTCCCGTCCGCAAACATCAGACTGAGACTTTTCTCGACCGGATAATTCAGAAAGACGTGATACGTCGCCACGCTCGCGTTCCATCCGCTCGCGCGGAACTTCTCCGCCGTCCAGTCCGCCATCGTTTTGTTCTGCCCGGCTAGATGGCTGCCGTGCGTGTAGTAGTGCGACCATGCTGCGATGCTGACGTTGCTGATGGAGGATACGAGGATCTGTTCTTCGGCGGAGAGCGGTGTCAGGGGGGTTGTTTGCCGCTTGAGGATCTCGGGGGCGTGGAAGTGGTGTTCGCGCACGCAGGCGTGGACGAGGGGCGTGAGGAGCGCGAGGAGGTAAGTGGGAAACATGGTTGCGGTTACGGGACGAGGAGGAAGATCCCGCGAAGCCGGCATGTAGGTAGGTTCTTGGCTTTATACTTTGAGGCCGTGGAGAAGGGGTCGGCATGAACCCCTGAGTTTCTGCGATCGACCCCGCAGACGCCATGCATGGAGTTCATTGTTGCTGCTCCTCATGTCGTATTCGATGGTGTCAAGGTCTAAGTCATTGGCTATGGGAAGGGTGATCATGGAAGTAACCTTCCTGATCGAGGAGTGTCGATATCTTCAGGATTGGCATCTGGGAGGATGGAAAAAATTCAGGTCATGGAGAAATGAGATGCCAGTTCACGGAGAAAAATAGATACGGAACAGAGATAGGAGTTGGATGATCACGGACAGGTTAAGGAGGTCGAGAAGGGATTGCCAAGTTACACCGATGGCGGCTTCATGATCAGATCAGTTCACAGAGATCGCCAAGACGCACCCTCCTATGAGATTTGTGTATTTCCGTTTACTGAAATAGTTACTACCTGATACCATTACACTCAGACTTGAAGCTAAGTCCAGGCATCTTCTTATATCGAAACATGTCCAATATGACCAATAGCCCTTCTCAAGGCTATGAAGTGGGAATAGACAATAATAATAGATGTCTTCATCGAAGACCCCGATCGGGAAGATAACCGCCAAAAGCCATGTCCTACGCAACACAATCTACTCTCTTGTCCCGGGTATCTCTCAATCAACCTTCGTATCACAGAGGCGTTACCAGGTCATACCCCAAGTCGTACCATGCATGAAACCCTCCCCCTCATCGTTCATGAAAATATAGAATGAAATCGTAACATAGAGACCCCGACGCCACGGGACCTCAACCCCAACACTGCCCTTGGATCATGATCTCGAAATCCCAACGAGAATTGTGTAGTCTCACGCACTCTCCCGTCTATAGGTACCGTCTATCGTATAATCCTTCTTCGGTCCATGCACCGAATATCTAAGCCGCCACTGTGTGAGGTTGACGGCCCTGAAAAAAAATTCGTAATTCACGTCATACAAATCGTTGATGCAGAGATGGCTTGCCCTCGCACACCAGCCGCGATTCTGGCACGGGTATGCTATCGTCGTGCACTCGTCTCGTAGCAGCGGGAGGAACTCGACTTCGTGGAACAAGTAGTCCGCACGCGTTGGATCGTCTGTGCGTGCGAACCAGACGCTGAGCTTGTCGTTGATTTCATCGTACCGCCAGACATAGCGTCGCGTGGCGCGGAAGCGCAGATTCGTGCCTGCGGCTGTGAACTCGCCGTCCTCGATGTAAAGATATTCCAGACCCGGATGAGGAATCTCCGCAAAGCCGTTGACAGGATCCCCATTGGTGTGAAGAGTGGGAAGCCCATTCTTCCTCCCATCCACCGTCCCCGTTCGTAGTAGAAACTTGGCTGTCCCTACAAACCGTCCTGAGGGGTGGCTAGGGAGCTTGGATACGATACTTCGCTCGAGATGCCATTCTCCGAGAAGTGATCTAAACACGGTAGCTGCGATGTACTTGCGTCCCGTGAGGCCTGCGACAACAGCATTATGCGTCGATCTGAGGTTCTGTAAAGCCTGTTGGCGCTGGGCTTCGGAGGCCCCTGGGTTGAGATACCGCGCCGGTGTCAGGATATCCACTGAGCTAGAAAAGTTATGAAAGCGCAACTCAGATTCTATGGGAGGTGATATTGACAATCCTAGTGCAGCAGCAAACTCTTGCATCAGGAACGCATAATCACCCATGGGGAACTGCGAGCATCGCGCATTATCGCGTAGGGTTAGCGTGGATGGGATACTTTGATCGTTCACAATGGCAGCTCGGAACGCTGAAGAATCAGCAGATTCGGTCACGCCTTTCATGTGTTCCTGAAAGAGACGTGCAACGAAACGGGCTTGCATCTCCATGACGCCCCAGTAAGGTGCGCGATAGAACCCGACAAAACCGAGCGTGGGCAAAGCTGGATGATGTGTCCCGTGGAAAGACAACGCAACGGGTAGGTGTGGGTGAGCCGGGGAGTGAGATATTGTCTCCAAGACGGAGGGCGGCAAGAATGAGATTGACGGAGTAGGGTCAAAGCCGGTTGCCATAACAACCGCCGCAACACCAGTAATTGCTTTGTCACTACCATCTGATGATACTGTAGCTGTAGTGCCTTCAATATTGGATAGTCGGCCCTTGTGGATTTTGACGAGTCCAGATCGCACCAACTCCATGTAAAAGTGCGTGCTCACGGCAAGATATGGTGGCTCGTCAAGTAGTGTCCCGTCGATCTTGGCCTCAGCTGAGAACTCCGACTGGTCTGTGCCTAGGGAGGTTAGGAATTTTTTATTAGTTTCACGCGCAGTTTCAACAGTTATGTGTCCTTGGGTATTATAGAAAGGTCGAGGGCGCTGTGCAATATTGCATGAAGCCAGGTCCAAGGGCATGAAAGGAGGGGCAGAAGCATCAGGCTATCCTTGAAGGTTAACGACGTTCGGGAAACCAGTACATAGGCTTTTGCGGGAAGACTTGACTTACTGCAACACTGGTGTAGAGAGGCGCTGTCCATACTGGTCTATGTGCCACATGATGGACACTAAAGCGCTCTGCATTCTTGACCGGTTTGTCGCCTGGCGAGTGTACAAGTGAAGACAGATCGGTCGCAACAGTGCCAGCGATCACGGCTCCAGACATCTGTCCACCGACAACGAGTATCTTGTCACGGGATTCGTCAGCCTTCGAGACGAGCGCTTCGACATCTCGGTAGTTGCTACTGTGTATGATGGGGATATCCCCTTCTCGTGGAATACCCTCTGGCCAGCACGGGGATCCGAAATAGCCCGTAGCCACCACCAAGTAGTCGAAGATGCTTGTCTCGAGGCCCTTGTCGGACTGCGTCTGCACTTTCCATGAGCCACCATCCAACAGCTCGGTCTTGACGACGCGATGACCTAATCGTAGATTGGCGCCCCCATACGTGTCCAGGTAGCGTTGCAGGTAGCGGCCGATTTGCCATGCTCTGGGGAAGTCCGGGTCAGAGTCCCGCCATGCGAAGTCACTGAACTGGACCGTGTGCTTGCTCTGGTTCGCGATCATAAGCGGATCAATCAGCCCGGCACCATCGCGATTGTGCGCCGGCCACAGCCCTCCTATTCGTTGCTGTGCGTCGAATATCGTGACGTTGAATGATCCCGGCGCAACATCATGAAGGAAGGTTTTGGCGGCGACAAGGCCAGAAGGGCCGGCACCTATACTACCCGGTTAGAAACAACGCCGATGCTTGTGAGGCTCGGGAACTTGCCGATGATGCAGATATTTTTGGCCATGGTCTGGACAAGAGGCCTTGTCATTAGCAGACTGGGGCGAGCGTGGATCAGACGGGTTTTGAGGATGCCAGGGCTGCTCGCTGACGGAGTTTAGAATGGGGAGTGAACTGCGAAAACGAGAAGGCGATGCCTGGAGTGTGGATAGACGAGTTCTACTAGGAGTATGAGACCGAAGAGATGCCAAGAGAATGAATGAAAAAGAGCGAGAAGGAGAAGAAGAATGTCCAGAATTGGGAAAGAAAAAAGGTAAGCAGGCACGCAGGCTAAATATCTGGATCTGGATATCCTACACACAGAGGCAGGAAGGAGCTACGGATGACCGTCAGCGGACAAAAGTGTGGCGGTTCATTCTTTCCCGACCGGTTTGCAACGGAGCTCAAGTATCCCGTGATCCGAGCCGGCTAATGTGAATATTCCGTACTTTAGGTACACAGCATCTCATTCAGCTGATAAACAGAATAAGAGAGCCATGTGATTGAAAGTACATCACGGATGCGCTTTCGGTTGCACTTTGAGATCTGAAATCTGGAAAAGACATGTTCACTGTGGACCTTGACTGCCTGCTATATTCCGTACGTACAGTGTTCGGTGATTGTGTTCGGTGCCAAGCTGTAGATAATTTAGTGAAGTTTAACCCTACTGAACGTCTGAATTTCGAGGGTGATCAGGTTGGAAATACAGTAAAGATAACAGCCATATACCGTGCTCGGCAATTATCTCCGGCCGCGACTTTTCGATCGATGATATCCTCTCTCATCGCGGTTCCGAGATCCGATGAAAGTCGTGTTACCAATTCCATCCTTGTCATTGGACCTAAGCTTCCATTATCGACCGAATTCCGTGAATTGCATGATTGCTGCATGGTGCATGATTGCTGCATGGAGAATCACATCCAATGTTTGGTTGCGCCGACTTATCGTGACGACAGTTTCGTACGAACATCATAACGCAGCGTAATCCGTATCCTAGGTTCTATCCCAGGCCCAAGATATTGTGAATGTTGCTCTCAAATAGGGGCTTGGGATTCATAGTCCTCCCGGTCTGTCCAGCAAATCGACACTTGTTCATAGAATCTTTAAAGACTGAAAAGCGCGTCGCTCGAGACATGCTCACACGCGTAGAGTGAACCGAATCGGTAATCCGTACCGAAGCAAGCGATGCTGCTGTGGAAATGAATGTTCACGCACGATCGGGAACAAGTACTGGATATGATTGCCTGTTATGAGATTTTAACATATCATGATCGTGGCTATAGTCATCCGTTATAACTTATAAGTGTGAAGACGGAAGAATCATGAGACAGTCTGCTCACATGGTTTGAACTGATTTTCCTTTCTCTTACGGAAGAAACAGTGACGTCATTACGGAATATCATGGCGACGTTGGCCTTCCGTTACGGAATACAAGAACGGAATAATATACGGAGTATCATATAAAATACGGAACACGGAATACCTACGATACGATTGCTTCGGAGTTCAACTCCCCTCACCACCTTCACCTCCGCTTCATCCTCAACAAAAATCGTGATCCTTCTTCCGTGTTTGCTGTCTCATATGGCGAATATTGCGTAGTCCGTCGGTCTTACACCCCATATCATCGCGGGAATCTCACGCACTTACGATTTGTTATGATATAATACCTCCCACCGTCCGATCATCCGAGTTCGACCATGTAAATATGCGACCAGACATACGACCAGACATACGACCATGCAATATCATGCAAGGAGCAAAATCCTTCATGATTTCATAGCTCCAACTCTATAACCCGTCAGACGGCTTGGACGGTAAGACCTAACGCGTGCGGCAGCGCGGCTTGCAGGGTCTCCGTGTGTATCAAAATGCGCATAGCACACGACCGCTCTCCCACTCGACCAGTCACATCCCAATCTCCCGGCGCCTTCATCACAGGCAAGGTGTGGGTGGGTAATATGGCTGATCAAGCAATGGATCAGAGCAAAGCAGAGGCAAGATCCGGGTATAAAATGTGCGGGTAGAGTCAACATGGCGATCCAGATCGAGAATTCCAAGAGGCCATCGAAAGAAGTGCATGGGAAACTGAGCAAAACGTGGAACTCAGACCGGAAACATGGCGACGCCCCTTGACCTCAACATCCCGGACTCTACGTCCACCGTGAACGTCTCCATCATCCACCCGGGCTCCTTCATCCGGGCTATGCCCGCCACCATCCTCCTCAACAAGGCGATCCCGGGCCACGAGTACATCAACGCGCCCTGCTACTCCTTCCTCATTCAGCATTCGACGCAAGACCGCACCCTCATCTTCGACCTCGGCATCCGGAAGGACTGGGAGAACTTTCCCGCGCCCATCTACGAGCGCGTTCTCGAAAGCGGCATCATTTTCACCGCACCGCACGACGTGCGCGAGATCCTCGACGCGCACGGCGTCGACATTTCCAAAATCGAAGCCATAATCTGGTCGCATGCACACCTAGACCACGTCGGCAATACCGCGACCTTCGATCGCAGCACAAAAGTCCTCGTCGGACCCGGGACGAAAGAGGAATTTTTCCCCGGCTACCCGACCAAACCGCACGCGTGCTTCTCCGAAGGCGAACTCGACGGCTTCGAAGTTTCCGAGGTCGACTTCTCTTCCTCGCCCCTCCGCATCGCAGGACTCGCAGCAACAGATTACTTCGGCGACGGCTCCTTCTACCTCCTCGATGCGCCGGGCCACTGTATTGGCCACATCTGCGGCCTCGCGCGCGTGACAAGCAATCCGGACAGTTTCATCCTCATGGGCGGCGACGCCTACCACCACGCCGGCGAACTACGCCCCCACCCCTACCATCCGCTCCCAACCTCCATCGCCCCAAACCCCTTCAACCCAACCTCCGCCACACCCTGTCTCGGCGAGATCTTCGACCCGATCCTCCCCGCCGGTCGTGCCGCGCCCTTCCTAACCCCGAACCCAAACCCACACAGTCCACACTTCGACACAGCAACAGCAATCGAGACGATCAAGAAAATCCAAGCCGTCGATGCGCACGATAACATCCTCATCGTCGTCGCGCACGATATCTCCTTCGTCAATATCGTGGAATTTTTCCCTGCGCCGGCGAATGCGTTCATGGAAAAGGGGTGGGTGCGCAAGGCAAGATGGGCTTGGTTGGCGGATTTTGCGAAGGCCGTGGGCATGGATGAGGAGATTCCTAGACGGTTGTTTGGGGATCCTAGGCCGATTGGTGAGAGGGGATAATTGTGTTGATACGGGATATAGAGGGAATAAATAGATGGGAGAATTGCTTGTCTTGGTCGTGTTATTTACGTCGTGATACCGACCCCTAATTTATAGACATTTTATGAAACGTGATACTGATTCTGTATAAGGCTGCAAGACTGTTCATGGAGACCGAAGCCTATCAAGGTAAAATAAATTCACAAAGACCGAATCCAGAACTCAGTAACACCCGAAAGACTTCGCTAACAGCAATTCTATTCATTTCATCGTCTATAGAAACCATACCTAGGCATCTACACACATTCATTTAATGTTCTCAAACATGAAAGTAGGCGTACCAGGCGTAGCCATCTTACCCTCCGTCTCGCCCTCCACCATCGTGATCTCCACAGCCTCAAGCTTAGGAATCGTCTGCTTCAAGCTGGGCACGATCTCCTGCAGCGTAGCCGCCTCGTCGAAGGGCAGACGGCGGGCGAAGACGTCCTCGGGCTTCTCGCCGGAGTCGAGGCGCTTCTTCAGGTGCTGGACGAAGGGCATGACCTTCTTCATGTCCTTCTTGTCGACCTGCTTGATCAGGTCCTTGACGTCGATGGCGCCGGTCTTCTCGTACTGCTGGGCGAGGAGGTCAATGGACTTGTCCTGCCAAGCGGGGAAGGAGGCCGCGACGGAGATGGTGAGGCGCTTGGGCTCCTTGGGATCGTAGCTGGTGGTCTTTCCCTTGGCGAGCTGCGTTATGTATCAGTAAGATGCCCTTTTGAACCGTGTATAGTGCGTGATACTAACCTTCTTGATCTGGTTACCCTCAGCAGCGGTGATGGCAGAAGTTACCTGTTGAAATTAGTCATGGTATCAAAGTGCAATCTATGATTGAAGACTTACGCTTCGCACGTAACTGAATACAGCCGTCAAGCCAGTATCTGCGGGAGGAACTTCAGGGTACAAGGCGTTGTGGATACTGTCGCTGTGTCCGAGGACATCGCGGTACAGGTATTCACTGAAGTGAGGAGCACTGTCGCGGCGTTAGATTGAGTCTCTACTCATGAGAAAAGGGATTCTTACATGGGAGTCAACAGCAAGGACTGGAGCTCAATGTATCGCTTCACGAGGTCCTGGTGCATGCTAATGCCGACGGACTTCGTGATGTCACGGTACCAGTCACGGGACGCAATCTAGAGATTTCATTAGCACCAGCAAATTGATAGTGACTACTCGGTCTACTCACGAAGTCGTAGAAACCAGACTTGAGAGCAAGCTTGAATGAGGTGTCCTCGTAGTGTCCCTTAGTCTGCGCAACAAGGATGTTCATCTCGTTCAAGAACAGCTTGTCGAAGAGACCCAGTTCGCCAGTCCTGAGACCAGCGTCGTTAACGGACTCCTGGCACCATTTTCTCAGCTCGTAGAGACGGAGAATGGTAGCGTTAGCAACAGTCTCTTCAAGGTTAGCATCCTCAATTCCGTCACCACCATCGGCAAGACCACTTTTTGAAACCAGTTAGCAATTTTCCTACTGATGAGAAAACGGGAGCCAAGGACTTCGACACTTACATTCTGGTAGCGTCGGCACCGTACTTCTCAACGGAGTCCTTTAGGGTCAGGAAGTTACCTGTGCTCTTCGACATCTTCTCGCCGTTGAGCATGAGGTGACCGTTGGCTCTGATTCCACGGGGCCAGCTGGGCTTGTCGAAGAGAGCAATGTGATGGTAGAGGAAGAACATGAGACTAGCATATCAATAGTCAGTAGCAGTCCTCTTTGTTGAAATCAGGTTCAGAATCACTGACTGGTTGTTGATCAAATCCTTGCCGGAAACTCGCACGTCCAAGGGGTACCAGTAGGCAAACTCGCGTCTCATAGCGTCGAGGTCAGAGCGAGGGATATCACTCTCGACGGTGTCTTTTCTGCCGAACACGTAATCCCAGACTCCCTCTGTCATCTGTGCAGGAGAGATGGGCTTAGACGACATTCCAGGAAGTTTGCCGTAAATGCTACACAATTGGGTCAGTATTTTAGGCACGCACTGGGAGGAGATACTTTCGACTTGTACTTCGAGAGTAGTTAGGGGGTAGGGAAGTAGCTTGAGATTACTTACTCGCCGTGCAAGAAGTGGCAGATGGTGTAGTATGCCATGTAGATGGTGGAATCCTTCGAAAGTAAGTGAAAAGTTCACGGCAAAAGACTGCGAGTTACTTACAGACAGAGACTCCACGAGCTGGGTTTGATCCCAGGGGAGTTTGGTGCCCTAGCATGAATTAGCAATTGCCATGCTAACAAGACCAAATCAGTTTTACCAATCCGAAAGATCGGGAGCAAGCCCATTGAGAAAGCCTGAAAGATGTTATTAGTTATGATCAGCTACAATATAAAAAGAGAGCATACCAGTTCAGGGCCTGCTTCATGGCGTGCTTTCCCTCGGGGAAGAAGCAGTTGGTTTGGTTTGATTCGATGGAGTTGAAGGCATCTTCATACCACTGCTGGTCACCTCCGTTTTCACCAGATCCTGACGGTGGTTAGTAGTTGAAATTGTGGCTAGGCCGAGTTACATACCGTAGTTGAAGTACCATTGATCAAGGTAGGCCTATAACCACATTAGTTCGATCATCGCCTTATTACCATATCGCGCGGGTTAACACATACAGCAACGCAGTCGTCACCGGATCTCTGTAATACATGCATTAGTGACCAGTCGAGGGATCCAAGGGGAGAGGTTTCATACGCTGATAACGAGTCCATCGGGCTCACCGTAGTTAAAGGCAAGACCCGAATCGATCAGCTGCTTCTTGACCAAGGGCTTCGCCTCCTGAACGGGCATTCCAGTAAATTCACCGTACACCATGACACCAGAGTAGAAACCCTCCTTGTAGGCAATTTCCTTTGCCTCGGGCAGCTTCTGGTCCTTGGGAGAGTTGATCTTCATGGTCTCGTAAAGGTGCTTGGCGATCCTAAGAAGGGTTAACATGTAAGAAAAACCGGGTAATATGGCTTAGAGGCAAACGTACAAGTTGGAGCTTGGCGTTTGAATGATGGGCAGGATATCCTCGACAACCCACTCCTTCTGAATTCCGTAGAACTCGGGCTTCTTCAGGAGATCCAACACAGTCGCATAATCATCGGGACTGTCGGAAGGAACACAGGTAACTACACCGGTTCCCTTAGTCGGCTTGACGGTAGACATGGGCAGGATTCTGATGCCCTTTTCGTGGATGGAGAGGGGTGCGTGAACGAGGGTTCCGACAACGTCTGAACCCTTGAGGGCCACAACCTGGTGGTACTGGCCCCATGGAGCTGTGACGCCCTGGAAAGCCATCTGTTGTTTGTTAGTATACCAATTCGGCGATTTAACAACCCTTGCCGATTTTGTAAGGGCGAGTCCGTATTAATTACTTACTGTAAGTCATAAGTTAGCTTGGTGCATCACTTAAAGGGAGATTTCGGGGGGTTGTAAAGGGGCAACACTCATACGTACCGTTTCTAGCAGAGCGCTCACTGCAGAAGAAGTACTCATCTTTACCTCCTTCCTTGGTCATACGGAAAATACCATAGTCCACTGTTGGGCCGACAAAGCAGCATGTCTGAGGAAACAGAAGGTTAGTCACTGTGTCTCCAATGGCACAGACTATCGAGCCTGGATATGCTCAATTCTTCTGGACGGAAAGAAAACCTCGTGGGCGCCTTCTCTCGCAATAGGGCCAGAAGAGAATATGGAATGCTTCGTCACTTACCTGGCCGTACATGGTCTCCGGGCGAAGAGTGGCAGGGATGAAGTAGACATCTACATCGGCCGGAAGCTTGTCGCCGATGACATTCTTGGCCGTCTCAGACCATTCGAGAGTCTTCAGCTTCAAAGCGACGTATTCCTGAACGGTAATACCCTCTCCACTGCTTCGGTCGTGGTCCAGACACGCCTGGCCATCCTTAGGCGAGTACACAGTAAAGCGCTTGCCGAACTTGATCTTGTTAAGCGCCTTCAGGTTGTTCATTTGCCAGCGCACAAACGAGTCGTAGAAAGGGTTCGCGTCGGTTGTGACGAAAGATCTGCGCCAGTCGATGCGAGCACCAACTCTCTTGAGATCCGCTTCGCAGTGCTGAGGGAAGACCTCGAGCCAGTGGTAGGGGTTGGCGAACTTGTGAATTTCCTCGACGGGGATACCTAGAGACAGCATGATCTATGCGAGTGTCAACCCCTATTATCCAACGTATGCCCATTGTCTGTTTACCAACCTCGTACTGGTACTTGGCCTTGCCGGACTTGGCCGCGGCCTTGCTCTTGGAACCACTGAACTTGCTCACGTCCGTCTTGGCCGCGGTGGCCTTCTCGTCGATGGAGAGCTGCTCGAGCTCGGCGGCGGGGACGTTTTCGAAGTTCTGGCCAAACAACTCGACTTCGCGCTTGAGCTTGTCGGCGGCGGCCTTGATGGGCATACCGGTGCAGTGGTAACCCTGGGGGAACAGAGCGCGCTGGCCCTTCATGCGGGCGAATCCCGTCATGAACTCAACTCTGAATAAGGGTCAATGACACAGCGACCGTAAAATAACGACACTAAGGACTCACTTCGACCAGGTGAAGGCATGGCCAGCATGAAGAGTACCTAAATCGCATCACATGTTCAGTTCCGTACTCCTGTTTCTCATCGCTTGTTCGCCACGTTCTACGGAAACGCACCGTTCATGTACTATTAAGCCCGATAGTCAGCTTCTATTGTATAGCGTAAATTCCCATATTATTCTGGATTTCTATAGAGAGCTATCGGATGAAAAGGAGAGGATCGGGGGTATATGCGTACAGGGTAGGCCATCGTCGCGAAGAACTTGGGCGGTTTCGGCTCGTCAGCTCCCGGAGCATCCTGCTGGAAGATCTTGGACGCCTCCCATTCTTTCTGGAATCGCAACTCGTCCGCGATCAGGGTGTCACGCTTCTCGGTCTGGTGAACGGAATATTAGCCGGGCATTCACTCGACGTTAGGGAGGCGGAATGCAGGTATTGCGCAGCCTCACGTTTTCCATCTTCGGGACGGCCTGTTTGGCCGCGGTCTGATCGATTGTCGCCATCTTGTCGCACACACGTATACGGGACCGACAAGAAGAAGACAAAGTGGATATCAGGATACTGAAGAGTGCTCGATATCCTGTGGAAACGAGAGAGTCGACGACGGTGACACTCGAAAAAACCTGTGACTCTTTTGAGGTGGGATGGTGGGGCTGAAATGTACCTGCCTGCACATGTAGGTACGGCTCATGGCGGTACCTTTTAGTATGCCAAGCGATAGCGCGCGGAACAGCTGCCTCTGGGTACACTGCGGCCATCTGATGGCGGGGTAACGGACCCCGGTTGCGCCTGATTAGCGCTCCCCTCTAGCGCGTGAAGTACTCACAGGTACTTCGGACATATGCTGTTGAAGGCAATTGAATGTCGCATCGATAATCGCGAACCTTTGCTAAAGCAATATTCTTGGTCTCTGCTAGAAACGCAATCGTTACGGCAAATGTTTCCGTATCTCCTGATAAACCCATCCCATCCCCCGGGTATGTCCGTGCCTCTCACGTACTCTCACTTAAATCAAACCGTGAAGATCGTGCCATACTCATGCCTTAGTATAACATTTAATTATTCCGTTGCCTACGAAGTAGTATGTATTCCTTGTGATGCCAACCTATCCCGTACCCCCTGCTCCGAATGAGTTACGGAATCTATACCGTATTCAGTCTGCCGGTCCGAGTGCCCGGTACGCTCTGCCCCACCGTGAGCACCGGCGGAAGTGCCGTGCCGGACATCTCACAGTAAGGCTTCATATGTTGGCGGAATACCGCCAATTATCTTCATAGGTCGTCTTGGCTGGCCAATAAAGGGTCTTGATAATCATTACGAAACATCGTAACTCATGTGAATTGGATGATCAAGGACGAATTGTGTGGGTGAATGGCTGTGTTGTCGCGTGCCGTTAATTAAAAAGACCCTCCATGAAGAATTTCATCCAGCTCGGATCTTAGAAGTTTTACACTGCCATATGAAATGCCTGATAACCTTACGGTGCCCCTCGAGACGTATAATACTGTGTGTTTTGTCAGCAGCGTACCGTATGGATTCTCCGTGGCAGGCAGGCGCATGTTACACGACTGGTGAGTGACGCAATCAACCACGCCTGCCATCCACACGTTCTGCTCCTGCCACGGCTCGATCGTGGTCGCAAGCTATAATTGCCGGATTACTTCGCACATCCTTTCCTTCCCCTATCTTTCAGCTCTCTGACTCCGGATTACCGATCGTCGTTCACCTGCCCAGCGAAAACCCTGACAAGTTACAACCCCTCCGGTCGCATCTTTCCCTCACTGCTCATTCTTCCCATTCCTCAATGGAATTAAACTGGCAGGACCTTCTCGTTTTCTGTCTGTTTCTCTGTGAGTAGGTCGGCGCGATATGTAGAGAAATCAGCTTGTCTTGTCCCAGAGTTTTTCATCTTCTTCACTCGATCCAACTTCCAAGCCGACTCGACTCAACGATTCAATTCAATGTCGATCTCTCTTGTTCGAGCCCCCAGAGGGCTCCGATTGCTTCTCCCGATCAGCTTCATTGTTGTCGTGCTTGTAATCGCCGGTCTCTACAGAGGCGCAGAACAATCGAGCCAGCTTCTGAACAACATATCCAACAATCACGGCGCCAGCCCAAATGTCAAAGAAGAGCACTTCCTTCGTCCAGCCAACACTCACGCGCCTCCTAAGTACAAACCGACCGCGACTCTCTCTGTGCCGACCGTGAAAGACCCGTTCCCTCGTCTTGCTGCGTCGACAGCCACCCCACCACCAATTCCCGCTTACAACGTCCCAAAGCCTGGACTCCATCGCGACTATGGTCTTTCTTATATGCCGCCCCTCTTCATCGGCTTCACGCGCCAATGGCCCATGCTCCTGCAGTGCGTCGTGAGCTATCTAACTGCAGGCTGGCCACCCGAGTCGATCTATGTCGTGGAAAACACTGGCGTCCAAGATTCAAATGCGCGCGGACAGTTGACACTGCAGAATCCCTTCTACCTGAACCACACGACATTGAGTCGCCTTGGTGTCAATGTTATACAAACGCCCGTTCTTTTGACCTTTTCGCAGCTGCAGAACTTCTTCATCTCGACGGCTACGACTCGCAATTGGCCTTATTACTTCTACTCACATCAAGATGTTTTGGTCCTCTCGTTCGAGGACGGCTCTGATACTATCAAACGCCCTGGCGATCGCGAATGGTTCTTCTACGATGACACGGAGAAAGCAGATATCCTTCGCCCTGCAGCGGCTGGACAGCGGGGCTATCGAACCATATACGAGAATTGTCTGCGAGAGTTGAACCACACCCTGGGAAACGAGGAGCGTTGGGCTTTTCGTTGGTTCCAGTATGACCACCTGACACTGGTCAACCGTGCTGCGCTCGATGCTGTCGGCGGCTGGGATAGTTTGATGCCATATTATGGAAGCGATTGCGACATGAATGCAAGACTTGAGATGGATGGTTGGACTATGCGACATCGTCGTGTCGGCATCATCAATGATGTCTCGACTGTCATGGAGGACCTTGCCGCACTCTATCGAGATCCCTCGGTTGTGCCTGAATTTATCGATCCCAATCCAATGTCCGCAGAGGAGCTCGAGAAACTGAAACCCCCAACTGAGAACGTTGCGGAAGACAATGATCAGTCCGACCAAGTCAATGAAATCGACAGCGAAGCGGCAAACGCACCGGCGCACAGCACAGACGAGCTCACAAAGGAGTCTACGGAGAAATCTATGCAGAAACGAGGAATACTGGGAACTGGTGAAAGAGGAATCGGCCAGGCCATGGATTATTTCCGCACTCTGCTCAAAGTCGCAGATGACATGGGCGCATACAAATACCGCAGCGACAACCTGGCACGCAATTCCTGGCAGAATAGCCAGCACGGCGGTTTCGGCGAGCCATATCACTACAACGCGGACGGCTTCTCCACTGCATTCTGGATCTTGACGGACGCTGGTCGTGAGGTATTCCGTCAGAAATGGGGCCATCGCGACTGTAATCTCGTCGAGGAGACCGCTCTTCAACTTAACGACCAGTGGCGCGTCGAGAAGGACTGGGAAGATTCTCCTTAGATGTACAAAACGCTTAATGTAATTCTACTAGCATTTAGGAGGGCGTTTAGGAGCCGGTTGACCGGGACTTGTGTCCGGGTAAATAGATTGCTTTGCAAGGTCTGAATTGTGCTGGCTTTGCATGTCGATGAATGGAGCGGGGAGCTGTAAAGTGCGATGATAATGGTGATGATGATGCTATTCTATGCTCTGCTGACTGACTGTGAGGTGTGAGGTGTGATATGGTATGCCAAGCCGGAGGGGCTCCGGATGCTGAGGACCCGTATGTCTCTGAAAAAGGGGTCTGTGGCCCGTTCCGAAGCCGATGTTACATGCATATATGGGCACGTAATACAAGAAACATGATCCCAATGCCGCAGAGTAGGTAGTTTTCTTTCCTTGAACAACCTAGATTTTGAGGTATGATGCTACGAATGGGGTTCATATCCGACGCATCTATATAGCATAGCATCTACCTGACCTAGTACATAGCGCATGGAAACGAAGACCACATCCATTCCCGTGGTTTCCATCTCGAGTTCGTACTCCTCAGGACTGGCTTATGGGGGAGATGGATAGCTCGTTTCGTGTCATAGTAGACCATTGGTATGCACTCGCCCAACGCATACTGGAATGATTTACCCCTATTCAGGGCACCGGAGCATCCACCCGTATTCAACCTTCCGGCGCAAAACATCTGAACGCCGCGATGCGCCAACGAAGCTATTGCTCAGTTTGGGATACTTGCGACTGTATTGGGTGTCTCAGCCCATCCTCTTGCGCGTCTGTCGTAAGCCCGGGGCCGACATGCTGAGCCCTTGGAAGGGAGCTGGTCGGTCAGCGTCCGGTCGAATCGTATCGGAATAATCTCCGCAAGGGAATAGGCGGCTCTACTCGGTCTTGACCCAGACGGGTGATGTTTGAAAAGACACGGGCAGTATTTCCACGTCCAAGAGACGACTTCTCGGCGACCCTACGGTTGGGAAGTCATTTTCACGTAGCACCAACAATCCCACCACTTCATCACAGAAACAACTCTGAGAACACACGTAGTGTCCTTCAAGAGGGTTCAGTCTGTCTCTCATTCGACGTCCCAAGAATCCCATACGACCTCAGCGCCTCCACAATATCCGATGTCTCAGCATCGGCCTGATTTCTCGGCTCTTCGGAGCCAATATAATTCGCCCAGTACTTCAGGCCCTCGAGACCCTCTTCTCGACACAGGAAGCCCTTCTCTTCGGCCATTTCAAGCTCTTCCTCAGCAACACCAACACTCCATCCAAACCGCTCCGCAGCATCGTGCGCTGTGACGCCTCGGCCGAAGATCTGCCAGTCCCAGGGGACTTCGCGTTCGGGCGGGATTACGTGGAGGTCGTTGAGCCAGTTCATTATTGCCGTGATGGTTGTCTTATCTGTGCGATCTCGACTCTGCACAACCATGACGCCGCTCTTGAACGTCCGTAGTCGCAGGGGTAGTTTCAGCTTTTCCCACAATTGCGCCGCTTTCTCGAAGTCGTTCGGACTGACAAGTTCGACGCCCCCACGTGCTCGGTTGAACATAGCCCACAGGTCCACCATACTGATAATGCCGCCGGCTTTCTTCAGCACGCCCCTCGCATCATCCGTCAGGAACTCCGCCACATTCCTCGATAGCTCGGACAGATACAGAGACTCGGAGTCCGAGCCGCGACCGCCCACAATATCCTTCGTCGTGACGAGCCCGAGCTGACTCGCCGACTCGGCGAGTAAGGCGTTAGCCTCGCTGGTAGCGCTGTCCGTACCGTTGCCGACCTGCCGAGCGAACGATTCCGCTAGGGCTATGATCTCCTTGGCTGATGCCATCAGGGCCTCCAGATCTTCGAAACTGCTGCCGATCATCCGCTCGTTATTCTTCCGTCGGGCCAGTCCCATCTGCTCTAGTCCTGCTATGCCCGCTACTTTCTTCCGGTCGGAACCTGGATTCGAGTGAGATGCTGAGTCCATTCCACCTCCGTTTACCCGGTTACTTGTCGGGACAGGGGGCGCTTCGTGTAAGAGCCATAACCTCTGTGTCATGGCTCCTTTCAACCTTTCGTAAAATATCTTTTCACCTCCACTTCTGAAGGATATCTTCACACTCTCAGGATTCTCCAGACCGGCAACACCCCCTAACTTCAGTGTGGGCCCAGGCGATTCGACCCTCGGTGGCTGCGTCACACTCGCCGGCAGCTCTTTCGATATTAAAGGCGCACCGCACATCTCGCAAGATAATAACGACGGGTGGTTCGAAAATGTACACCGAGGACAGTGAAAGCCATCACCATTTGTTTCGTCATTGTTTCGAGTAGAACCCGTCTGCGAGGGGCCGAGATTCGTGGTACTGCCAAGGCCAGAAGTGGGCTGTCGGGTCGCGACATTCGATATAGCCGCCTTCAGTACCGTTGACAGCTCGGGTTTTATCCCGCAAGCTAAACATGAGGGCAACGGCGTGTGCGCGCTCGCAGTCGTCGGATCGAAGTTCGACGGCACGGGGTTGGGAAAGCTACATATCGTGCAGACCCATGTCGCCAAACTCACCTGGGAGTGGTTCGAGGACGGAGCCCGTAATGAGGAATCCGACGATGGTAAGGAGGAAGGTAAGGAGGCGGATCCCGACGCCGCTGCCGCTGCGACGGCTCTCGACTGTAAGGATGCGCGTTTTGCCGGTTTCGGGATCAGCGTCACCTTCGCCGAGGACTTAAGAAAGCCCGCGTAGAATTCATATCGCTCGACATCTTTCAGGTCAAGCGCAACTGAGTACTTTCTAGGTGCTGCCGTATCGACATAGCATATGCGATGTGAGGACAGATAGACCTGGCCGCACTGCTGGTTTGGGAGTTTGTACTTGCTGGGCGAGGAGAGGATATCGTCAGTTATCGTCAGTTTGCGGCATGCAAGAGACCGTATGAAATAGTTGATAAATACTCACCCTTCATAAAGCCCTACATTATCTTGCACAAACAGCAGCACTTCATCCGGTAAATACGAGGGTCGCAGGGCTGTTGTGAGATCTATCTGCTTCAAGAACATGGTGAGAGCGTGATTCTAAGTATTTCGTACGAAGTACCCTAAGAACGAAGCCGGCCAGAGGTGGTCATCCAGTAAGAATGAGGGACGAGCCGATGACGCCACACTTGATCAAGCCTGTGAAAGCCCGTGAACTCTGTGTTCAAAGCCTGTGAAACGTTGTCAGTGTGGCTGATTAGAAATCCGGCTGGACGGAGTCACAACAGACCGACATGGATGATGACGATACAGGTACAGTGCGACGTCAGTGCCGCACACGACGTGGACCCGCCATCTACGCTTCCTGGCTAGCCCGGTTGTCGCCCATTGGCTAGGCTCGATCTGGTTACAACGCCCCATATGGCGCGCTAGCATTCTGCCATGCATACTTGTCGGTACTCAACGTGAATCCTCCACTCCAACAGCCTTTCTTTCGTTTCATTCCCTTCACATCTTCAGAACATTCACTGCCGATTCGTCCACTCGGCTCCAGCAATTAACGTCATTCGCATCTTTTTTATCTCATCGACAAGAACAACCCGATTCATCCTCCAGACAAAGAAGACACCATCGACATCCCATCAACCAACGAAAAAAAAACACCGTCAACATGGCCAACTTCCTCGCCTCCATCTTCGGTACTGAGCAGGACAAGGTGAACTGCTCCTTCTACTACAAGATCGGAGCCTGCCGCCACGGAGACCGCTGCTCGCGCAAGCACGTCAAGCCCTCCTACTCGCAGACCATCCTCCTCCCCTCCATGTACCAGAACCCAGCGCACGACCCCAAGTCGCGCCTGACGCCCGAGCAGTGCATGAATCACTTCGACGCCTTCTACGAGGACCTCTGGTGCGAGCTCTGCAAGTACGGCGAGCTCGAGGAGCTCGTCGTCTGCGACAACACGAACGACCACCTCATCGGCAACGTCTACGCGCGCTTCAAGTACGAGGACTCCGCCCAGCGCGCCTGCGACGAGCTGAATTCGCGCTGGTACGCCGGCCGCCCCATCTACTGCGAGCTGAGTCCCGTGACGGATTTCCGGGAGGCCTGTTGTCGACTGAATTCGGGCGAGGGCTGTGTGCGTGGCGGCTTCTGCAACTTCATCCATCGGAAGAATCCTAGTCCCGAGCTGGATCGCGAGCTTGTTCTTTCTACGAAGAAGTGGTTGAAGATGCGCGGGCGCGACGAGAAGAGCGCGTCTCGTAGTCCCAGTCCTGAGCCTACGCGTCGGCGGTATTAGGAGGAGCGTAGAAATCGGACCGGACGCGTTGGGGAAGTCCAAAAGAAACCACGCGCGGGAGGATAATGGTAATCATGTCGGGCTCGACGATAGGCCTAAACCAAAGAAATTGCAAGAGAAGCCACTGTGTTTCCAAATATATACACACCACGACCCGACGCAGACAACAGATGCACCGATGCCGACAATAGGCGATTAGCACAACATGATTAGGTGGAATCGACCAACTACCGGTTCATCGGCTGTCAACATTGGTCAAGAGGAGGGGAAACAGCATCTTCCCATCTACACATTCATTCGGACATTGGGAACGGAGTTGTAACAAAACAAGGCGATGACAAAAATGATTTCATCGTCACGGAATGGATGATGTAACAACAGAGACGGGGAACGAGGGAGAACAACCACGATCACAACACACATTTGCCTGTGTGTTGATTTGTACTCATTGCTACGAGCTAGACCACACCAGCAAAAAAAAAAAAAACAAAGGAAAAAAAAGTCTGATACCCACATGTATTAAGTCCAATCACATTTCCCATCTCGGCTTGGTGTTCACGTTATGGGAAGGCGTATGAAAGAAAATTCATATCTCTCTATCGTGCAGTTGCTCTTGTTCTCGCTTCATGACGGGTGTAGGCGAGAAGACAGGGAAAAGGTAGAATCGAAAGTAGCTAAATTGAACAACCTTGAGTTGAATTTCTGTCTACAGGGTCTAAGTCTTAAGTGAAGAAAGCATTCCCTCAACCACAAGTGATTAATCTCGTGTGAATCTCGTAGTTTTGTATTTAATGAGCCAAAGATGTATTGAAGCGGTAGAGGAGCGGAAGCCAGAGGGGTATCTTGGGATATGTTCTGCAATACCCTGCCCCTTACGATCAGTTCCGCATCCTGTAGCGCTCACACACGTCTTCGAACAACGACGGTAAAGAAATCTAGGGAATGAAGGTGGTTAGAGGAGTAATGAAGGATCTCATGAACCGAGGTCTGCAATCTACGATATCTACGCCTCGAACAAGGGGAAGACATAGATACAAGTCCGTTGAAGCAGCCGTATCTACCACTAGCCAAACCCACCCCCTTCATTTACAACATCGCAACACCCTCCCATACACCTGTATTAACATGTCAAGTACTCAGAGAGCAGAAGAAGAAAGACTGGATTGTATGCATGTAGGTTATTTGAACAGTGGCTACATTCACGGGTATTTGTCTGTTTGTGAGTGTGTGTACAAGTACGTACGGTAACCCCCTTGTTCTTCTCCCCGACAGCCAGTCTTTACTACCCATCAGAGATAACCCATTAGCATTTGTTCGAGGACACCTCGTCGTCTTGTCTCAGAGAGATTTCTCGAGAACAAAGGTGTAGACGTCCTCACGTGCGTGGATAGACCGAAGTTGATGGGCACTTCTCCTTTGGATTCGTCCATTAGGTAGGCCGTAGGCCATCACCGTAAAGATTTCGAATTATGGTGATGCAAACCCGAACGAAAAAGGAGTATGCCTCATACAGGTGTCGATTTTGCGACACCCGTCCACTTCATCTCTTCCACACTTCCATTCCCATCTCTGATGTGTCGTCGATCGAACGGGTTCAATTCATAACCCATCCGCTCTTCAATCCCATACCAGCGTATCGGCAGCGGCTAGCCTTCTATCATCCCCGATGCATGCCTGCCTCCTACTCCTCCGCATCGAAAAAGGCATCATCACTGCCATTGGTATCGGATCGCTTCGTCCGCTGGGGTGTCTTGGCCGTCTCGGAGGGTAGGTTGTTCTTGAGATCTCCGGCAAAGTCGAGCAGAGGGCCATTGGCCTTCTGTCCCGTCGCATCTAGCATGCCGGAAATGCTAGAAGAAGCCTTGTGTGATCCATGGTTACTGGAGGCCGAATCGGAATGCACATGGTGAGGCGGGATGACTCGTTCGTGGGTAGTTTGACCCGGCAAAATAGGGTAGATCGACAGGATCTGCTGTGCCTGTTCGGCGGGCGTAGCTCCATTGCTGCTCGCAACATTAGCATAGGCCAAAAAAAATCAATCGTTTAAGAATCATTCCAACTCACATGGTCGCATTAATGATCCACTCCAGCTTGTCCATGTCATCGCTACGACCATCAAGCTCAGGCTTGGTCAGTCTGAAGAGCTGCGGGTGCCATTCGACACCTGCTGCCGTTCTCTTAGCCGCCTCTTCGCGCTGCTTCTCCTCGATTTTGGTCTTCTCCTCAGTCGCAAGCTCGTGGTTCGCCTTCTTGACTGCCTCCGCAGTCTTCTGCCAAAGCCGCACTGACTCGTTCTCGTGATGTTCCGCAATAGGTCGAACTTTGGGCTTCGAGGGCTTCGCTTTCCGGGCATCGAAGAACATCTGCTTCTTTCCGTGCTGGCGCATAGTTAGTCGACCAGTTCCCCACCACTCTCGAGAATCCTGGCATAAGAAGCTTACCCGAACGTCCTTAATGAACATCTCCTCGCTCCAAAGACCCGAAATCTCGAACAGTACCTGACCAGTCTTCTCGTCTTTTATGGTACCCCCTATTGCGTCGTATGTGCCGCTAACCCATCCCTTCGTCTTGAAGTCGATGTCGGCAATAAGATTCAATTCGGGGCAGCGGACTACACTATGGTCGCCGAGCTCGTATTTCATGTTTCCGAACAAGATGCCGCGGGCATACATATTGGGCTGGGTGAGCCAACTAACAAGTGTCAGCCTAGGAACCAAAGCGTATAGAAAGACAGTCGGGAACATACTATCTCTCTCCTCTCTGCTTGTCCTTTCCGCGGTTCAGAATACTCAAGACGGCCACACCCTCCATTAAGCTGGCAGCTGAATTTCCGAGGAATCTGCTTCTCGGCTTCAGGGTACCGTCGATACGGAGATGGTGATCGGGGGCCATATAAAAGTAACTCGACTTCGGCGGGTGGTGGGAGGTCTGTTCGGAAATGTAATACGCGCGTGTGTCGTCGGGGAGGTCCCAGTAGCAAGAGTAGATCTCGCCGAGAATCGGGTTCAGAGGCTTCTTGACACCACTGTTATATCACGACAGAAAGTCAGTCGGTTGCCGTACGAATACCAAAAGCACAGGCAGAAAGAGGCCTTACGGAGGTCTGATGTGCCAACCGCTCAGGTAGAACTTAACGACGGCAACGAAACGGTCGACCGGGTCCTCCAGATGGGGGATGGAAAGAAGCATCTCGGGGTGGCACATGAAGCTGTAGAGCTTAATGTTAGCTTCTGCATATACCACGTCTGTTTCCCGCTTCCTTGCTCTGCGGTTGGAGCCCTGCCCCATGCTGTCCAGGCCAGCCTTGCTTACTTTGTGATTCGCTCCAACATGCTACGCGGCTCCAGGATGAACGTGGGAAGCACGACACGGCTCAGGTCGGCACCGGGCCGCAGCTGGGAGATAATGTGGGTGAGGACTTGGGACTGTGGTCAACATCTGCGACAACAAGACGTGGGAATTCGCTACGAGAAACACACCATTGCCTTCATGGTCGGGCTCGGTACGTCCAGAGTCATCGTCAACCTCAGCAGGGGCTCCGTCGGCGGAGGAGGTGCTACCTAGAATGAGAAAGAAAGTCGTCAGGCCAGGGAACGGAAGTTTGGGCGAGCAAGCTCTGCTTGTGCTTTGCTGTGCTATGCTGGTGGTGGGGTTTATCGCGCGTACTAGCATTGGAATGCGTCTTGTGACGACGGGTCAAGCCCACGGTGATCTTAGCGCCGTGCATGTCGTCTATCGGCTATTTTTCGTAAGGCGCTGGCAGTTCGGGAGCAGGGTAAAGGGGACCGGCATTTGGGTGCGACCTGCAGTTCCTAGAGACGGGGGGATTATCGATACAGGGCGGGCGAGACGCGGTCGGGGTGGTGGTGGGAGTAGGAAGGGTGTAAAGAAAAAAAGAAGAGAGAAGGGGAAGAAGAACAGGGAGGGAGAGGGAGAGAAGGGAGAGAAGAGGAATGGATGCGGATGAAGGCACCCAAGACGAAAATATAGGTAGGTAGCTTAAATGACAAAGTCGGTACCGTCTGCAATAAAGATGAACCCCTCCTTGCAGGCGAAAGTTATTACGCTCTCACTTGCTCCCCGGGCCGTCACTCGATTCGACAGGTCCGGGTAAGTGGTCGAGTACCTACCGTGCCTCTGTAGAGTACCTCTGCGTAGGGGGGCTATAGTAGGGGCTATGGCCTATAGCAAGGGCTATAGCAGGTACCTACCGTGCTCTACGGTGCGCTAGCGTGCTCGCAGACCGTCTACGTAAGGTAAGTGACCAGTAGATAAACCGCCTAGCGCCTTATCTAGCGTATCTGGTGGGGTACCTTACCCGCCAAGGTGGGCCGTGTTCTTGTTCATCGACTGCCTGGAACCCGATGACCTCACCGGCGGACCAGGTTGGGTCCCCACCCGGCAAAGCCTGTGAGAGCCGTTAATGCATTGACTAGCCCGGGCGAGTAAGTAAACACCTCCCTTCACTCATTCACTCATGCTCCTTGCGTTCTACAGCACACGTTAATTCGTACTACGAGACAACAAGCTTCCCTATAACTATAGCCACGTTTTTTTTTCTCCCTTGTGTGTGTCCCGCATCGGGCGGCATCTGTAATCAACTGACGGAATACAACTCTATCAGCATCGAACCTCGTGGATGCTCCGGCGACCATCGGACTTTAAACTACGGCAACAGCCTCAGAAATCTTGAACAAGTTTATTTATTATGTAAGACCAAGACAACCATTTATGACTAATAACTCGGCGATGGAGAAGCAAAATGGAGGGAGGGGGGGAAAGATCCTCAAAAAAAAGAAAGGAAGGAGGGGGGAGGGATGGAGAGAGAAACATTCCGAGCCGAGCGCAGAAAAATGCTCCAAGCTGCAACGTAAAAAACGGATCCCGGATTTTCAAGCTCCGGCATCGCGTGCCGTCGCACATGGCTTCTCCCATTGCGTTACCGTCGGGTCGGTTTACCTTTTTTTTTCTCCGTTTTTTGACTCTGCGGTTGCATTTCGATTCATGCCATATTATCTCGACGACTCTTTTATTCTCTCACTGTACAGGATATTCTAATCCATATTTCTACTCTCCACGTCAGCTAGGTACCACTCTTTCCGGATTACTCGTCCGGTCAACCTCCCAATAAACGACTCACAGGCTTTTTCATTCATAGTATTTAGACCGGGCGAGAGAACACTAGATCGCGTGCAATAAATCACTCTCTCTCTCTTTTCCACGATGCCGAAGCTAACCCTCTCCCTACTCAAATACCTGAACGCCCCTAAGGGTAGCACAGGTCCGACCGTCCGACTAGTTAGTTGAGCCAGGTCCTTTTTTGTCTTTTTTCCCTAAGCGCGCCATCGATCCGGGTTTCAACGCCCCCCCAATCAATGACCGTACATATTGACGGAATACATCTGGGCGTACACACGAATTCCATCGCCTCGATGAATAATAACTCGCCTTACGTCGCTAGCGTCTCCTCCGTGCCTTTCCCTACCGGTTTTATTTTAGAGTTGCCTGATCGTACCTTGACTGACGGCGTAGATTTGTGGTTCCCTTCGTATCCTTCGTTCTTGGCAGGATTCAGGCTTCCATCTACCTACTCGTAGGTGCTCTTCCTGTCATCTAGGTACTTCTCTGGCGCCTTGGAATTTGGTCACGTCACCGACTGGAACCAAGGTGAACTGTGGGGTTTGACTGGATTGCATGGCAGACATGTCGTGAAACAAACAGGATCGACGGATCACTCATCGAATCAGCCCCCGAGTCCACCGACGGCTATTCTCTACCAATAGTCCGAGTATATCACAGAGACCCAATGTTTGCGGTATATCTTCAAGGTGTGCTTCTGGGTGAACTCACACGCTGTCAATGTCTCAGACCTTCGGAGGAGAACACTTCAAACGAGAGTATCTCAAAGGAATCACTTCAATCGACGACATTCACATGAGAGATATATCCCAAGCCGTCGACTCGACTTCTGACTCACAGGAATACTCGGACTATTTTATATCCATGCTATGTCCGCAAGTTCGATTCGCCGGCTTGGTATTCGTAGCTTCTGCTTGCTTGTGCTGCTTGCTTGTGACAGTAAACATGTTGTAGAAAATGGGAATCGCCCAGAAGACGGTTTTTTGCTATTCTAATTCGTCGAATCTACCTATTTCCTACAATACGGTATAATCCCAACGAAGAGATATAGAACAACTTATTCCGTACAGACAATTCCACATCCTCCTTACCAAAAAAAATCTTTTCTCTCAAACGCCCCTCTGAAAAAAGAAACAACAGCTATCTGTTGTTGTTTCCCTTTTCCCCCTCTTGATTTCCATGCCGTTTGGTATCTTTAATGCCGAAAGAAATTAAGAGAAAGCTCCAGGTAGGTATTCTGGGGGTGGGGGGTTGTCCGGCGTGTAAGAGAAGAAGCCCAAAAAAATCCGGCTGTCGAGACCTGGTTTTGATTATGAAGAAAGACGCCGGAATAAACCCAGTCGCACACCCGCGATTTTTCCATGCCACGGACTGTTCATTACATCCCCTTTTGGTATTAAGAGTCAAGTATTGCCCATGGGATTAGTGGTAGTAGGTAGGTATTGGGGGCACGGTTGAAGGTGAACTCGTTATGTCATGGGCCTTTTGCCGACCTTTGCTTTTCTTGCCGATTGGAAAGCTGGTAAGGTCTCGTTTTTTTGCATCAGTCATTATTCTCATATCTCCATGAAATGCGCGCTGGCATCTCATTTGACCTTGCTAATCCGCGAGCCTTTGACCGGAGCCGGCAATACAGAGCAAAGACGATCCCGTTCTACAGAATGCGTTAGTCGACTAAACAAGCAAAGAAGATCTCCTGCAAATCAAAACTTACCCAGAGCATCTTCAAAAACAATGCTAATATCGTCATGCTCTCCCGCAAAGTCAGGCATGTCCAAATTCAAGAAAGCTGCATCGTCCAACTTGGAGTTATCGTCGTTCGGTACCTTCGGAAGAGGGAACTTCGCATCTGTGAGCTTCAATCCGGCCTTTCCGTTCCGGCTGAAACACTCAAAGACGTCCGTTCCCTTCAACACAAATCCCATGCAATGGCCGTGATGCCAGTCTTCGAAGAAAGCGAGCAACTGAACCGTCTTGTCCTGTTGGACGATCTGGATGCGAGTCGTTCCAGCTTCCCACTTCTTGTGAATTGGAACAACCATCATTCTTC
This sequence comes from Xylaria sp. L1 SY-2022, assembly GCA_023079495.1. Lineage (NCBI taxonomy): Eukaryota > Fungi > Ascomycota > Sordariomycetes > Xylariales > Xylariaceae > Xylaria > Xylaria sp. L1 SY-2022. Next base: position 663,842 of record JALIDW010000013.1, on the reverse strand, counting down.
GCGAAATGTTGAGGCTCGCCGCTATTCCGTCAAAGAGGACGGAATACCCAGTAAGACCCAGCTGGAAGGCGTGTAAGTCCTTGAAGCTGGTAAAACGGTAGGTTCGTACCGTAGGGGTACCCTGGATGGAATTTCGGAGGCTGGCAAACTCGCGAGCAACCTCTTTCGGTATGTTGCTATCAAGGAGCGAAATCGTCATGTCCAGCTGCGGCTGTCGCAAAACCTGGAAGGTGAGAATGTCTTTGGTACCGAGTCTCATCTTGAGCTCTCCGGGTGCCACGTTCACGCGATCCGTGATCGTGCTGACGACACCAGAGCCAGACTTATCCACAGAGTCGATTTCAATTCTCAGATTCTCTGCCAAGACGGTGTTTGGTATATCGCCTGTAAACTTCTCGTTGATAATACGAGCGCGTTGCCACGGTAGTTGCTGGGTCGCGCCAAATCCGCTCTTGATCTCTGCAGATCCTTCTATGATGTTGATACCTTCAAGGGGCACTTCTGTCACAATTTCCTGATCAAAGTGGACGTAGCTTCCGCACATCATTTTCAACAACTTCTCACGCTCCGATTCATCCGCAAACGACATGATCATGCGACCTTGATCTTTGCCGTCGTTGAATCCCAACTGGAGCAGCGGCATGCGTTGATCCCCACGTAACATGCCGAACTGGACGGGGACTTGTGGCGAATAAGTGTGCGAGACGCCGCTGAGTGTCCGAATTCTGGGGCCAGTTACTACGGCCAGTCGGAATCCGCGGTGGAAGGTTCGGGGTCCCGTGGGACTGTTTTCCTTGGTAACCCGTTCGAAGAGAGCTAGCTGACACTGACCAACGGCATCCTTTGGAAACGACTTGCCCTGGGGATTGCTATCGAAGTAGTGGAATCCCTTGAGACCTACACTGTATGCGACCACTTCGTCTTGTCGGGGGTAGAGATAGCCCTGTATCTTGTTACTAAAGTCGAATATGCCCCATAGAGTCTTAAAGTCGCCCTGGGTGTATCGCAAAGAAAGAATGAAACCTCGCGGTAGCTTGATCTCAATAGAACAACTATCGGGTCTCCATTTAACGCTCTGCCATGTTGGACCGGTTTTCTTAGCAGATTGAATTCTCAGAGATACAGTGCCGTTCTGGCTTGCAACAATGAAGTTCAGGTCCGCCTCGTCGGGCGAACGAACCACGGAGAGCATGCAAGAGAAATAGGTATCCATAGACTCGGCTCCTTGTTCCATGAGGTATACATCGACTGGTACTCTCGTGTATAAGAAATGCTTGTTTGTATCAGCAATGGGTAACGCTTCGAGCGCATCCATCGAACGCGTGGGTTGCTGTACTGCAGCAAGGGCAGACCCCCAATTGCCGTTGAGAAGGGCGACGATATCTTGACTAAGGGACGGATATTTTACCCAAATCGACTTGTCCATAGTCTGTGGCAGAAAGGGATCCTCGGGCGGTAGGAACTCGTTTCGCTTCATCGAGACGGACAGTTTGCGCAGATTCGATGTTAATACCTGTCTCACCTCACCCAACTCTCCGCTCGTCGGGCTGTATTTGCCCGCTGCGATCTCGGGAAGGGCGACCTCGGTAAGCCAATAGGCCTTTGCGAGGTCCGTGTAGGCCTGGTACCGAGCAATCAAGGCCCGAGTCTCGTCGGAGACGTTGGCCCGGTTGCGAATAGCATTCTCGAGTGCTGCCCTACCCTTTAGGAACCACCAGACCGCTGCTCGAGCGACATCCTCTGCCTGGGCTGTGTCTAACGGCTTCTGTTGTTCGGCATACAAACGGAACAGTTCGTACAAGTGTTTAGTGCGGGCAAGGAAAGTATCCATCGCATCATCACCTGCTGCAGCTACGACGTCACTCAGAGATTTCAATGAAGGCAATGCGAATCCTCGTGATGGAGGCTTATCAGTCAACGGGTTGGCTTTGGATGGATCAGTAGCTGATGGCGGGGAGGCTGGGAATGATAGAGAAAAGCCGTCGTTAAAATAGTTGGTGACAAGTCGGAGCTCGTCGAGCGACTTTCTAGGAGGCGATCTAACTGACTCTTCATTGATTTTCGAATCACGTGGCTTCTCATTGGGTAGTGGCGGCAAAGGGGAGGCGGAAGATTTCGAGGACGTCTGTGTGGCAGAGTCCGGGGGGAGGAAGGGGGTTCCTTCTTGACGGGTTTCGTTGAGGGAGGTTAGGAGGCGTTCTTATAGAGGTGTTTCTTAGAATGGATGAAACAGCTTCCGCAATTGATGGTGACTGAATCTGCTTCTCGCTGCCAGCAGAAGAAGGGGGCTCCTTCTGTGAAGATGGTGCTGATGATTGCGACTGTCTGTATCGAGGAGACGGCCCAAAGGCAGAATCAGGAGAAGAGACGTGATCGTCCGAGTCGTGCTGGGCGCCACTAGTTACACGCCGAATTCCCTTCGTAAGGGCCATAGCCTCGGCTCGTCTTTGCTCCTGCTGTTGCATATCAATGAATGAACGGCGATCCTCGTCCTTGGGCTTGCCGATATCGAGGAAACGCGAGGGAGCAGGCTCGGGCTTCGACCTGGGCAGCTCCTGTGGCGAGCGCATAAGAGAAGCCTTGGGACTCGAAACCCCTTCATCGGAAATAGTAGAGAAGCCGGTCTGTGTTCGTCGTATAGGCATGGGCACAAAGTCATCCTCGTCGGCCTTGGAACCCTGCCTCGATGGGGTCACCGAGGGCACGGATTTTGCTCGTTTTCTTTTACCAATCTCGGCGGTGGCTGTTTCGCATTCATCACCACCCTCGCCAATGACCTCAGGATAACTCTCGGCAAAGCGCACATTCAATCCCTTGTGCTTCCGTCGGCGCTGCGGACTGTGTGACCGTGCACGGCCACTCTGTTGCGAAATAGCAGCTTTTGTAAAGCGGCTCGCGGTAGAAGTGTCAAGGGCCAAGGCCGGGGGCTGTCCGCTCTGGCTAGGAAAGCCTCTGGGGGGCGTACCGGTGAGCTGTGACCGGTCGGAGGTACCTAGGAAGTCGGAAATCTCGCTGGCGTTCTCTTCCATAGTTAGCTTCTTATCCTTCGACTTGAACAGCTTGCCCATGATGCGGTCTCGTCGCGAGGAGCGACCATTGTCGGCGGTGGAGAGTTCATTGTCCATGGTCGACTAGGGGTAAAGCGCGCGCACGGCAAATGGTATGGACACAAATGCATACAAGGGCGCCGGAGGATGTGAAGGCGTCGGCGATCGTCGGAGCGACAGTCGTATACAACGCTCGCGAGGGTTGCTGTGCTCGCTACTAAGTGCCCCTTACGTACACGTACACGCACAGGTAGTTATACACGTACAGCGTACAGCGTACAGAGCACAGAGTACTGTCAGCACAGCAAATGGGTCGACAGGAAGGTATCCGTATCGTGAGACGGCACAGAGGGGAAGGTGACGGTGTGGTGGTGATGTCGGCGGTCAAAGAGGGGTTGTTATTCAGATTCTAGCGATCGGCACATTAGTCAAAGGGCAGCCGTGTCGGAATTGAAACTGAAACTGGCAGCGTCGGATGGTTTTGTCTGCCGAGTGGTGAATTGGACGGGATTGAGGAGAGAGAGGAGGGAGGCAGCTGGGGAGTAGTAGGATTGCTGTTGGCAGATGCTTCCGGTGGTTTGGGAGATGATAAGGTACAGCACTGGTACTGGACATCCCAGCGTAGGCGGAATAGGTTTGCTTTGCTTTGCTTTGCAGCGGGCTTGGGCTTGGGCTGCAGTGCGTACGGCGTACCTAGCAGACCCGTCTAATAAGTGAGGCGCCCTAGTGCTGCGAAAAGTGGGCTTCGACTCGATGTTAGACGTGCGCCAGCGTTTCTGAAGGTACCTTAGAGTACCCGCGCTAGGCTTGTTTCTGCAACCCTGCTCTTATTTAGTGCACAGCAAAACAACACCAGGTACGGAACAGGTACCACCTGGCGGGATCCCTACCTTAGTGTGGGTACGCTACGGGCTAGCATGGGTACCTCGAGATACCTGATAATGAGCTAATATCCTCGGGATGCTCTGTACACTCCACTGCCACCGTCGCTATCGGGGTACGTGTCCGTGGCAGGAGTGCGCCCATCCGCGGAGGCAGACGTGCGGTACTGTCCAGGTATCTCCTCCGTACAGTAGGTCAGTCGTGCGAATCACACTATGGCGTTACACCCTCGCCAATCTCCCATTAATCAAGAGCGCCCTTAATCAATCTGTGAGCCTTGTGTTAGCCCCAACTCCCGCCCAATGACATTGTCATATAAGACCTAGGCGATTGTGAAACGCATGAAATGGCAGCGAGATACGCTACGGAGTAGTGAATCTATACTAGGAAAGGACCATGTCGTTGCATGGTGTTGGTAGGCAACGAGCCGGCGAGCTTACACTGACTGCTACCTACCTACTCCTGATCTACGAGTCCGGATGACCTCCTACAGATTGTGATTTGCAGATTTGCAGACTTACCGATGTCGTTTGTAAACTAAGACAGCTTCCAGTTTAGGTGTCTACGCCGGCATGACACGCAAAGAAAAGCCGGTGCGGCCAGACTGGAGATCCAGGCGAACCGGCGATCAACTTGGCCTTACCCGACAGCTTGGAGAGATTTTCTGTTCTATCGCTTCCTCAGCTGTGATCTTCGATCCAGAGATGTCGGGCCCCGTTAGATGAGCCAGGGGCCAGTGACACGAGAAGGCTTCCATAGGGCAAATTAACCTGTGAGAAGACTTCATCTAGAAGAGTTCATCTCGAAGACGCATTGGATTAACGAGCTGACTCTATATATTCACGACACCAACCGCATGGTTGACGATGTCCAAGTGTCCATGTGGTTGCTGATAAGCATCCCATCCGTATGAGTTGCGGATTACCGACCGTACGTCTCCCGTGAGATAAGACCTACTTAAGTGCGTCATGCAATTTTAGTGTCAGGAACACATACTGACACCTGTCAACTCCCCTTGCACGTGTCAATTACACCACGCTTCGATAAGTCGACAATGATTCCCAATATATTCATATATCTGATCTCGTTGCTCTCTCCAAGCCTCAATCGTGAATGAAGAGCTTCCATGCATAATCGGGGAATACGAGCGTGTTATCAGTTAGGTGAGTTGCGTTAAGTTGAGTTGGGACTGTTAACAGGTATGTTCGGAACACTAATTGCAGTACCTACTGTGTCTAACCAGCATTAACCAGCATGTCTGCAGTTCAAGTTACAGATAAACGCTAACTAACAGACGTTGCAGGTAACACACGCATGTACTCGACGAGTACCTCATCCGGACATATAATTGCGGGTGGGGCCAGGATAACTATAGAAACTGGGGTGCTAACATTAAAGACAGATAGGCGCTCGGGATAAAGTACCTGCGACAAGTACTTTTCTTTTTTGATGTTGGTCCGTTATTTCGGTATCAATCCCAGAAAAAGAAACTCGGTACAAAGAAACCGGTTGTCAGAGATATTATCAAAAAAGCTACGGATTACTCGTAACTAAGAGCTACGAGTAGTTGAGTTGCGGAGTCGTCAACTCGTTGAAGCTTGCTTCAGCAGAGCATGGTCATGATTACGATACAGAACGCAACAAGTAAAGTGGGTTGGGGCTTTAAAGGCGCCTGTGGGGTCCTTTCTCTGCTTGCCAGGGGCAAGAGCGCACCTGAGAACAGCGGGGAAGCAAAGGCCCTCGATAATTGGTGTTCACGTGCTCGCGCGCCTGTTTAAAGCGGGACTAACGTGTGTTTCCCCTGGATGCTGCACGCCCCCTTGCTGGCCCGTTCGGGTTAGTCCGTCGAATTCACATTTATAGGGGCTGCGAAATCTTGGCGCCCACCGCGCTAGCGTACGTGGGTGTACCTTAGTTTAAACGGCAGACTCGATGTATTTCGATGTACAGAACCGCGGTGGGCTTCCACGTTTATAGCGTGCAAGTGTAAATTGTGATCCCAGAGGTCCTAACTGCTTGCGGCAACAAGCTGCTAATATGCCTCCTTCTAGCGCCGGTACTACCTTCGTTACGACGTGCAACTCATTACGATATGGGAGCGAAGGTTCCATGACTTCGTTATGTCGAGATGCCGTATTGAATACGTAAGGGTACTTCGGTAAGGTACGGGCCCAGTACGGGCCCCGTGGACCGCGGAGGGTGAGATTTTAAATGGAGACGACTGTGATGCGCCGCATGATGCTTGATGTTACGGTGGATCTGATTTAGCCGTCTTGTCCTTAGCGGGCCATCCACTTTAAATTCACCTGCTCGGTTTCCGTCCCAGCACGGTCCCCACTTCCGTTTTCCTGATTACCTATTCGCGAGCTTGACCTGGAGCGTCGTTGATAGCCGGACACCTCTCTCGCAAAAAGTCAAAAGTCACGGCCGGTGAACAGCCTGATTCGGCCCGTAGCTATCTTAAGCCCCGCCCCTTGCTTCTTCAAAACCCCGACTCAAACTTGTCGTCTTCATCTTCTCAAATGACAGTTGAGAGTCGCTTCAGCACCACGTTCTAGAACGTCACTCGGCGAGCATCTCAGCCGACCGCCTCATGACAACAGTCATAGAAAAGTTCTGAGCATGGGTGTATTCCGTAGGTACGGAATACCTAGCATGGAGCTCGAATCGATCAGTGCCTGCGGATCGAAACGTGCCGTTTCTCGAAAGCCCGGGTAAATATAGATGAACCCCCAATTCCACCACTGAAATACCTATCGATATCGATATAAATATGACCATTGAGACTCGTGTTCGGTCTTACGCGCATGGGAGTTGCTCCCCCCTACGAGCCCTACGCGAGAAAGCAGGTCGCAACAGCTTGTCACGACTCAAGACTGCAGGGCATCCATCTCACGATCCCCATCCCATTGACTAAAAATATAAAATGTCGCAATTCTGCGCGACGGCGTTGCCCGTTGACAATGCCACACCCTTTGCTACCCACCTACCACACAGGTTACCGCTACGTATCGTGCCTTGGCCTAGGTATGTATACTAGGCGTCGCCGATGCCGTTATGTCTCTTCGGGCTAGACTCCCGCTTGCGAAATGTAGGTACGCTGCATACTAGCTGCTAGTACGTGGCCTATGATGTCGCTGATGTCACTTATCGCTGCGTTGACCATGGAACAGTGAGAATTAGATGCAACATGGTGAGATTTGGAGAAGACTACGAGTAGCTATGGAGATATGGAGGTGCGCATATGGAGGTGTGCATCGTTACCCTCACTTGCAGGGAGATGGTCGAATTGCCGATCGTCACCCTCCACCGACCGCAAATCCTCAGTAACGATGCTTTTGTCGAGACCAACTCTTGCCCCATCATGGTCTTGTACCTGAGAAGGAGTAGGACTCCCTGAAACAACTCAGGCGCGCGGCACAGACACCTCCTGTCATGCGGCTCAAACTGAATCTCCCTTCAAACGCAGCCATCGAGTCTCAGCACCATGCGGTTCCACAGCAGCAGTGAAAGGAACGGGGATTTCCCCTCGAGCGTCGCGAAAACCTATTCGTGGCCCTTCCCGGCGAATTTCTGTCTCCAGACAGGAGCGGGCTGCAGCCTTACTCGGAACGGCAACTTGACCATGCATGCCCGTGATACGATACGACCATGCTCTCACATCATGTCACATGAAACATTCCATCTACCGAGCCTCGCTGACGGGGTTGATGAACGAACTCCAATCTTCCCGAACCTGACGTGGGGGGATGTAATAGAATGGACATCTTACCTACCGTTACATTATGATGTGCAGTTCATCCAATAGCACATACGCCAATCACCTCGTATATTGGTCGTTGAGAAACCCTGCCCAATTGACAGGATGAGATTGGTTTACTCATGGCAGGGAAGATCGTCAGCAAGGCTGTGTCGATCATCATGCAAGCAATGATGATGACGATGGTGATGTGCCTATACCGTGCGGTAAGGTACTCGACGACGCTAACACAGATTTCCACGAAACATACGATACAACAAGTCGTGTGTTCTGAAGAATTAACATTTCAGAGATTTAGACAGCGACAGCGAGTCTCCCAAAACCGACTTTGCGAATCTGGCATAGAACCATCAGATTGTCATGTTCCCAAGAAACTGGGTGGAGCACCTCGTCAGGGATGAGCTACGTAATGAGCCAACTTCTCGAAAACGTCTACAATTGCACCGGCGCACTGATTCACGATCGCTGCATAATCCCAACACAGGGGAACTACTGCTCCATACCGGTAATATCAAGCCGGCGCATGACCTTATCATCAAGCGACCAGGTCAGTTGCCTAATCACGCACAACATACTACTTGAAGCATCACAGAAGCCAATGAACAAAAGTTAGAAAATAAACAAACAAAATAGAAAATGCTTCATTACATAGGAGATACAGAGCGCATCTATCACTGCGTGCTTCATGCAGTCATAACCCGCCGCTTGGCCTCTTCCTCCCGCAGCTTATGCAGGATGTAGATCCGCGGCTTCATCCGTGGACCAATCCACCAGCCACCGGTATACCGTCTCACCATGTCCTTGACCTTCTTCACAACGGCACCTCGTCCAAGAACTTGATCACCAACACCTTTCTCAACATCATCTTGCGCATCTTGGCCGGGCTTCAGGAATTCGATACCAGCATATCCCTCCACGACGCCGACCGTTTCCCAGGAACCCAGGGGTTTCGTGGAATCCTCGGCAAGTACGTAGTCGAACTTCTCCCAGAATAGGGGGTCGCGTAAAATGGTCTCGTTCTCCGTCTTATCAAACGTGAACGACACAACATGCTCGGAGGAGGGAGATGGTTCCAAAGGCCAGTCAGAATGTTGTCCGAAGAGCGTGACGCCCGTCATGCAAGAGAGAACATCAGTGTGCACGGCAGCAGTCTGGATATCCGGCGACGCCGTGGATGCGACCAGGGCCTTGAGCGCCGCGAGCGCATCGCCGCCGGGGTAGTTAAGAGATGAGATGACGAGCATGGCGCTGCTCATGGCGAAAGAGACGAGAACGGAAGCGGCTATCGTCAAGGAGGCGAGTGCGTAGAGTCTGGACTTATCACGCCGCTGGAATATGTAGTTTGCGCCCAGCGCCGCGGCAGCTGTGAAGGGGGGCGAGACGTAGAAGATGAAACGCGCCTCCTTATGGGGCTGAGCAGAATATAAGAAGACAAACAAAAAGGCCGGAATGATAATGGCGCGAGCCGAGTATCGGAGGCTGGGGTTGAATACCGCGAAGGGGATGAGAATGGCCCAGATGATGGGATTCGTCAGGATCTTGGGGATGGCGGAGGTGAAATAGTAATGCCATGGCGAGACGCCCCAGTTCGAGGAAGAGCCCAGCACGGCATTGTAGTAGAAGCCCGCAAGCTCAGGCCAGATGGGTTTCTGCCAGAAATAGGAGTCGATTGGGACCGACAGGAACAGAGAAAGGGCCAGGAAAGCGGCGCAGTACAGGGCCATCCTGATGATGTTGATTCGGTTGACAATCAGCATGTAGAGAGTGGAGGTGCACATGAGTATGGCCAGCTCGGACCTGAAGATGGCCGTGGCCATGGTCAGGAGCGCCATCACGGTATGGAAACCATTGTACGAGCTGAGCTCCAAGTGCAGAAAGCTTGGCAAGGAAAGCGCAAAGGCCACAGTTGCTACCGTCTGTTAGCTGGTCCATTTCTAGAGGCCGGCCTGTTATCAGGAGCTCGATCACTTACTTAGTGGGAAAGCAAACATATTAGGCAGTGTCCGCGAAGCATAGAACATGACATGGAACTGCGTAATCTGCAGCAGCACATACCACCTCGCCGTCTCCTTTCCATACGCCCTCGCGATCCTATTCTTCATGAAGCGCAAAGCAGCCGCATTCACGAGACCCAGGATAGCGCGCACGATGAACTGCGCATGCTGGAAACCAGCCAGGGCAATGAAAGGTCGACCAATTCCCGCCAACATGACGGCGCCGGCAAAAGTCCGGGGCACGGCACCGGGAAACTCGAAGTGATCGTAAGTAGAGGACAGGCGCTGGTAGATGTTGCCCGAGGTGGGCATGCCGTAGGCGAGGATGTCATGTGTTGCCTGCATGTTGAAGGATTCCTCGACTTTGGTGTAGGGCGCTACGAGGAGGTGGATTATGACCACCGCTGAGATCGCCAGCGATAGGAGGGTATCTGAGAGCATTGTTAGTATTTGTTGTCATGATTGAGATGTCGTCTCATCTCACCGATGGATTTCATCTTGTTGAGTGTTGTGAGCGATGGCCAGCTTGGCAGTTAGTCGATTCAAACTCGATGCGATCATGCACGCGTGATCATTGAATAACAATCATCCATCAATAAATATGATTGATAAATCCTACTTCCTCACTTATCTCTTCCGTCCCTGTGCTGTAAAATCAATTGTTGTTGAAAGTGAGTGAGGATGTGTTCACAGCCAACAAACGCAAGATGAGGTAATGCCCGTAACACAGCTCCAGCTGAGGAGGTATGTACTTCGTACTACGGTACCGTATGGATTCCGTAACCCATAACGGGCGCCGTTACATCCTTAGCTCCATCCGCCATAACTGGGTCCGCACCGGTCTGTCTGACACCTGGCCTGTGTCCGACCTCAACCCGCGATCTGCAACCTCAGCTCTCCATCCATTCATCCCTACATCACTAACATCACGCTTTCGCAACGCACTCTCTCACAACATAATCACCACTACACTCTGCCAAAATGATGTTACTAGGCAACCTCATCTACGGCACGTTCCTTTCCAGGATGTCATTCGAGAACGCAAGCTAACGCGTCGCAGTCCTCGTCCTCCTAACCAACGCCCTGGCCATCCTGTCCGAGGACCGCTTCCTGGCACGGAGTATGTCGTCTTTTCCCCTTTAATCCCCATCTCTATATCCTTCCTTCCGCATGAATCGACAAGGCATTCCCCGAATGCAATTCATGAACGGACGCGAGAATGGAAGAGGACGAAGAAGAAGGAGAGAATGGATAGAATGACGAACTAACACGCCACGCCACAACAGTAAACTTCTCCTCCGCCTCCTACGACCCGGCTTTCGGCACGAGCCCCGACAGCCAGAGCATACGCGCCAAGGCCATAAATCTGATCGCGAGTGTGCGGACTTTGATGAGGAGTACGTTTTCCTATCCACCCAAGTCCCTTCTCCACTCCTTCCTGGTCAAATATCCAGGCCGCCGTTCCCGGGCCGCGTAGGCAGGAATAGAGAAGGAGATGGAGGAGTAGTAGGGATAGGAGAGGCAAAGCACTAACGAACCACAGTCCCCCTCATATTAACGAATACCCTAATCATAATCTACGAGCTCGTCCTGGGCTAAACGCGCGACGGAACGAAACGAGACGACGAGAACGAGATGAGAACGATAAGCACCGCGTCAAGATCAACTGCGGCGCGGTAGGGAGAACAACAGCAAGGCGGAGATGACGACCAACGAGTGAGAGCCGGTGACGATGACAATGCGGCGTTGATGATACCAAGGAGGGCGAGAAAGAGCCACCGATCTACATGGATGAATCGATTGCATGACTGAAGCATATGAACTGAACTGGAGAGACCGCGACCCGCTATTCAGTTCCTCGTTACACAAGTGATGAATGGTTCCAGTCAAGGAGTCAGTCAGGGGCAGAGTCAGATACGGACACAATTGGCATGACGAACATCACACACACTCACGATCGAGACGGAGAATCAGTCAGAATGCAACCTCTATATGTACACATTCATACTACATAGGCAAATCTACGTACGAGAAATGCAAGGAAAAAAGACAGGAATCAATCAAGATCCTAGCATTTGTACAAGCACACATACCTCGTGTGGTAGTATTCTTCATGACAACTCCCCTAACAGGGAGAGAATCGATTCCCCCAATGCAAAACGCAGGCATGCATGCTGGTATATGCTAAGCTAGTTGCCATTGTAGGTAAATAGTAGTCATCGGTCAGCCAGTCAGTCAGTTAGTCGTTCTGCTGCTCTCATTCGCGCGAAACAAATCTCGATGACTTGAAAACTACCGCCTGCTTCGCTTTTTTGTGTGTGTGAGTGTGAGAGAATATATAATAATATATGATAATGTGTGTGTGTGATCATAGCCCTCGACTCCCGAAAATGCCATTGATTCAACGAAAAATCCATTGCGCTTTGTTCTTCGCTTTCGGCAGTTCAAACGTGACCCGACTTGGGAAAGTAGCTTCGCAACGCAAATACGACTGACTGACTGACTAGGGTAACCTGGTGCTCTTCTTGCGCCCTATTCCGAAGCTGAAACTGCTTCGGATTCGGAATGGTTCAGGTTTATCATGTACCGGCGCAGACGTAGAGCTCTCTCCGTCATGGCTGGCTTCCTGAGTACTCTTCTGGCTCCCATCCTGGCTCCGATTCTGGCTTCTGTTAAGGCTTCCGTTCCGGCTTCCCTCCGGACCCTCGAGGCTGTCTCGCTTCCCTCTCAGGAAGCCAAAGCTCTTCTTTGACATCGACTTGCTGCCCCTGTTGCTCCTGCTCAGAGCCGGCACACTGTCATGCTCCTCACCCTTGCTCTGCTTCTCCTCGGCAGCCGTTTTCTTGCTTTCTTCAAGTGCCTTCTTCAGTTCCATCTCTTCCGTCTTTCGTGCATCACGTAATCGGGCATACGATTCGTCTCGCTGTTTCTGTTTGGCCTTCCATTCATCCTTTTCTGCCTGCTTTCGGGCCTTTTCCTGTGCCTTTTCCTGTGCTTTGGCCTCCTTCTTACTCTCCTTTGCTGATTTAGACGTGCTCGCTTGAGGCACAAAAGGAGTTGGTGGGACATTTTCAGTGGTTGGCGAAAGGGGCACCGAATTGGATGGAATAGTCGTGAGATTTGGTGCCGTCGAAACGTGTTCAATGTTCTGGAGGGCGTCCCGTTCCTCTTCAGTTCGGACGGGAAGGGAAACCCGTCTTGGTATTCCATTGGGCTTTTCATTCAATTTCCCGTTTTCTTGAGCGACGTCTGCCTTTTCACTGAAGAACTTGACTTCGTCGAGACCTTCTGCTTCCTGTTCTGCCCTGACCTTTTCGAACGTTGTTTCCTGGTAGAACAGGACATATGCACAAGCCATACCAGGCTTATCGCCGAAAAAGTTGCGGACATAGTGCTTATCAACCGGCTCTACCATTTCATCATCGAATAGCAGCCAGCCTCGGTCTTCGGTCTTGATGACAGATACATAGTGTCCGTGATACGCATTTCCGCCGATATGAATGACAACAGCGTACAGTTCGTACAAGCGGTCGGGGTCCTCAACGTCATCTGTTGTGTTAAACATTCGCAGTTGATAGGGGTATACCACTCGGTGAAACAGTTTCTGCAGTCGACTATAGTCTTCCGTGTACTTGAATCGCTTGAGGTGCAAAGCCAATACCTTGGGCAGTCGCTTGATCTTCATGCGCTTCTCGGCCTCTTGTAAACCTCCGCAATGATCGCAGTGAAACTTGTTTCTTTCGCAGAGCATCTCCTCGGCTGAAAACTTTTGTAGACACGACGTCACTGACGTGTGCTCCTCTAAATCAATCGACAAATCTAGAAAAGTCTCGTCTCGTTGGGAGGCCGTTTCGCAGGTTAAACACCTTGTCTCAGATGTCAGAAGACCCTCGAATATGTCGTGTACCCAGCCTGTGCCGGGTGAATTCGTCCCGTTGGTCAGCGTCTTACTTAATGCCGTTCTCGAAGATTTCGGCAATCCATTTGCGCGCTCGGTCTGGCTGTTCAGTAACCGCTGCGCAGTGCTCTCAACATTAGCTATAACATCATTGAGAACGAGGCCATAGAACTCGTGCGCATCCTGGTGCATAGAATTCCGGAACATTTCGTTATCGCGCTTGAATATCTCGAGAAATCGCTGGGGGCTGAGTACGCCCGTGCGAGTGTTGCTTTCGACAAGGGCCATGAAAATGTCCCTAAGACCCGTAAACGTACCCTCTTCCATACCATTGGTGCTGGTGCTCTCTTGCGCCAGTTCCAGAATAGGCCCTTTCAGCATGGCCTGTTTCTTCTTGTATTCGGGGGAATCCGCTTTATCTTCCGGTCTTACCTGCTGCCCCGGTATAGGCGGACCAGAAATAGGAGCACCCCTCCCAGTAGGAACAGGTCTACCGTTTCCGTTTGTCTGCGCGTTACCGTTCGTGTTTGGTGCTCTAATCTGCACATTGACTCTGGGTCGGCTGCCGTCCTGAGTATCTAATGGCGACTGAGGCGGAAATTTCAGCACTTGCTCTCGAAAAGCGGTAGTGTAAAAGAGGGCTTGGACGATCGAGTTGCAATAACTGCGGCTATGTTAATAGTAGTCCGGGTAGTCAAGGAGCGACAATCGAATACCATGTGTTGCCGAACTACAAAGGTTGAATGTCAGCAGGGTGTCAAGGCCAACCCAGAGAGCTCCAACATACGTTTTCCATGCCAAAGAACTTGTCACTCCCATCTGGTCGAATTGTGCCGGCATTCTGAAGCATCTTCTCCAGAGGGGTCATATCGACCGGGGGTTCCTCTTTCTTCTTGACATCTTTCGTAGACGGGGTTGAAGGCTTTCGGAATCATGTCAGCACTAGAGTACCAAGACAAACCTTGGTCCTGTTTCTGAGCCAGGAACTCGAGGGTTCGAGTCAAAGAAAACAGGCCAGAGCCGACAGTCCAAAGCCCGGGGACTTACCGCCAAACCGGGCTTCCACTTAGTCAAGAAGCTTGCCATGGCGAGCCACTTGCTATGTTCGCTCGGGGTAAGGCAGTTCCAAGGAAGATGGGGGCCAGCGTCAAGGCGCACGGCCCAGGAGTTAATAGGGAAGAGAGTTGTCGAGAAGAACACTCATCCGAAGCGCTACCCTTCGTTCTGCTTGGCTCGGCGCAGACCGACATGAATGTGCGATGCGTGTCGTGGACTCCGTGCAGACTCCCAAGGCGCCTTTGTCGGGACGAGGACACGGACGCGTATCGACGAGTGCCCGCGTCGGGTTCACTGTGGTTCGACCGAGAAAGTACTGGGTTCTGGTTGACCAATGACAAGAGGCTTCGATTCGAGATTAGTTTTGCGAGTATTAGTGGGCGTATTCCGTACTGCAGAGGCGGCCGGGCGGTGATGATCACGCTGTCAATTAAGCAGAAAGCATTGCGGTCAGTCACGGTAGGTGATGTGTCGGGGAATAACGATGCTGGCTATGACTCTCTCGGGCGGGTGCTTCAAGACATGCGTCGCATTGCGCAAATTGTGGTGAGATGTGAAAAGGTGAGAAGGACGAGACGGGTCTCAACGGTGTTGAGGACGAGTAGGCGAGTGAGGGATGCGAAAGGATTCGGAACCTGGTCGTGGTTCGAACCCACCAGATAAAAGGGCAGGTAGGTACACTAGAGTACGGCCCTACAGTGACCATCACCGCCTGGATGCCTGCCTTAGTGTACGACCAAGCCCACACTACGGGCAGCAATTACCTAACGCCCCCCAATGTGCCCTCCCTACCGTAAGATGTACCTGCACGCTAACGGCCAACACAAAAGTACAAGTGGCTAAGCTAGTACAGGTAGGTGGTGTACACGACTGTTAGACAGATACCTCTTGGAGGTGAGATGTACGGGAGAATCACGAAGTACCTATTCATTCACTTATCTGTACTTCGCACATACGATTCACTAACTTGGTAGGCCCAGGTACGGTACGGATTACATATTCCGTGTGTGTGTGTGAAGGTGCTGAGATCTGGCAGGTGGCACAGGTTGTCGGTACACAACATATGTATCTACCAGGCACAGACCGTCTAATTGCAGGTGTTTAAGTGCTCGGGTTGTAACTTCTCAGACCGTTAGGTTGTTGCCCAGAATTGCGAAACATATGGGAGTTTAATTAATAATATAATGGCAATCGCGGAGGAAGGTACGGTGGTGTACATCTGGAGCGAGTGGATTGGGAAGCGCGCCTGGAAGGTACGCTACAGTAACCCCTCATGAACTATAAACTGGGGTAAGCACGTACGGAGTAATAACTGGAGAGAATACCTAGCCCGGCGTCAGCCTTCAGCTCTTCCTTTATTAGCCTAGCCAGCTCCCATGAATCAGTTCATCACCCGTCGGTTTCCTGCTCTTCCACCATATCAAATGCTCAATAAATCCGACAGATCTAAATTCATACCGAGGTTATCTACCATGGGTTCTCGTCAGGATATTGTATTCGCCACATACGACATGGAATGAATACTCGAGTCTCCCTTGAGGGCGAGGTGCTTGAGAGTCTTCCGTACTGAATGCAACAACGAAAACGGCCAGACTACGACGATAATAACGAGTACGGCCTGCTTACTTACCTCTCGAGTAGTACCATGTATTTAGCCGGTTCCAACACAACGGATACCAACATGCTCTCATTCATGGTCCAATCTGCAGTTGTTCACTTGCATACCACACCACAGACGCCGTCATCCTCGCATCGTATCGCTGCATCGACCGGCATGCAACAAAGCTCCCGAAATCCGAGGGACTACCGTGATGTGAGCAGTTCTGTAAGGTGGTATACCTACCTGTAGGACAGGCCACTGGCATGATCCACAGACGGGAGCACACAAGGACTATGCGCTTGTTTCAGCAGAACGAAGAACGACGGGAGGGAAAGGGAAGGCTATTAACAGACGACCACATCTGCTCTACCTCAAGCTCCCTCGTCGAATGCTACCTACCCCATACCAATCAGCCAAAACGCCCATGTCCCTACATACTCCTTCATGCAGATATCACCTGTCTGCCCTACTATTAACAACGCCAAACACAAACACACACAAACGATATGCAGCCAAACAGCCATGGAGACTCAACCAATCGGTTCAGTCATTCCTAGCTCGCACCCCGCCCCCGTAACATGGAAGCCACGCGAGCGGCAGCCCTAGTGTAGGTACCTGGGTAGCGTGCGCTACTTACAGGCGATAGTGCACATAAGAGCGATGAAGTGCAGACTCCGACTCCAGGACGTTTTGGTGGTGGCACCGGGGTTGTCGGTAACACGACGCCCACAAGGCCTTATGAGGGGAAAATGCTTCTTCTGTAGGCAAGCTACCGGTATTATGCCACATGCAACCAGAATCGCGGTTGATGAACAGCCAGAGCGGAGCCGAGATAGCGCCGCCCTGCATGTGATTCGACCAATCTAAGCCATTGTCGGCCACATGGCTGATGTACGATGACGAAAGAAGCTACTGACCAGTGACGTGGAGTTCTATCCTCGCCAGTGTGGGCCCCGTGGGTAACTGAGGTCGCCGTTAGGTACCTGGTAACTCCCTAACACGCTAACCAAGCTACCTGTAGGTACCTCCAGAACAGTTGAGGTTAGCGATCCTCCTGCTACATACCGAGGATGTGAAGCTATTTTTATCGTCTGCCGTACAAGACAACTCCTCGTCTCAGAACAAGTTTCGCCAAACAACCATTCGTCAAGCAACCATACACCACATGGATATGAACCAAAACCTCCCCCCTGAGAATCACATCTGACTCGCAGCCTCGTCGTCGCCGTCGACCAGGTTGGTAGGACACAAAATATCGCCACTTGCTGCTGCTGCTGCACGCCAGATTGAGTTGAGAGAAACGTATTTCGTACAGTAGGACTCGCCCTCTCGGGGTTCCGTTTCCCCTTGCAGAAAACCCGCGGCGAAGCAAAGCAATCAATCCAATGCATCCAATAGGACACACCTAAACCTGGTAACCGTTCTTGTGATATCCAACATTTCCTATATTCGTCAGGATCTACTCAGCCCATTTGCGGTCTGCCCGGTGATCCTTATGACTGGCATTCCAACTGCGCACTCCTCTTCGCAGCCGTCGTCTTAACTCCGTCCGCTCCCCGTTTCTTATTTCGTATCCATTTCTCCAACAATACCTACCAAAGCCACATGCTGTGCCTCAAGGCATCCCCGACGACTTGGGGCTTTACTTTCTTACGTAGTTACTCTCAAAGTACGTTATGCGATCGCTCGATGCAGTGCGCAACAATACGGACTCACCTTCTGGCACGGATAACAGCAACAATTCTACCTAGACGCGACCGTTACGCTCGATACGACTCTTCAGCGGTACGAGTAAGTAAAAACGGTACGGCACTACATACCTATCTCCTTACAGATATTTACCCAAACATCAACGAATTTAACCCCTTGCTTGGAATGAAATCCCGCGTACCGAATTGTCTGTGTTACCTCACTTAGTCTGTGTCACCTCAAGAGAGAGAGAGATAGGCGCAACGTTAAAGTTGACTGTAACGATCCATTGTGAATTGCAGGTTCTTTTGCGTCTTACATGGACACAAGATGGTAGATTCATAACAAACACAAGGCACTAGGAATCATCTGATTTCACAGAAAGTCAATTGGTTATTAAGTTTGTGATATGTCGACGGGATAGTCAATGTCGTGCGGATCGGGTTAAACCGAACACAAGGCGTCGGATTCATCTATTTTCGCAGAAAGTCAGTTGGTTGTTAAGTTCGTGATATTGTTTGAAGTTGTGCGAATACCAGGCACTCGGTCGGCTCAATTCGTCAACAAATCAATCAAAAGACACAGCTTCCATGTTCAGGGAGAAAAAAACTCAATTCGTCATAGCATGTCTATAGCAACTCACATTTCGAGGGAACTTGTTCACCGTTTGGCTCTAATATATACACAAAGGACAATGAAAACGAAACGGGGAGGGGTAATCGGGAGGAAAAAAAAACGAGTCCCTCCCATCAAGGGAGGGAGGAAGGAAAAAAAGAAAACAAACAGAGAGACACAATCATTTTTTTCTTTCTTCTTTCCTTCCCATCGTATTCATTTCCACACATTTTTTCTAATAAATCCCCCCATTCTTTCCCCGTCCGAAGAAAAAAAAACCAGGCAGTGTTTTCTTCTCTTCTTTATTTCTTTACTACCCAGTTTTCCCTACCGTACAGACAGACAATGAGAGGATTCGCCATGCTGTAAACCAGAAGAAGACGTGAATGTCATACCGACGAGACTTCGATCGATCTCTCTATTTATTTCTTCTTCTCGGGCTCGGCACCACCGGTCGTGGGGAGACCCATGACGACCTTGAAGGAGTCCTGATTTATTTGTTAACAGCCCGTTTCTCGAAATGAATTGCGATTTCACACTGGAATAGGAACTTACGTAGATCATCCACTGGAGACCAGTGAGGGTACCAATCATGACAATACGGACGGGGAGACCGTTCCAGAGACCCATGAATCCAGTCTGCTTGTAGTTGCGGGCGACGGCAGCACCGAAAGCCTCACCAGGGAGACGGTTGGCGTTGAGCTTGGAGACAAGGACATCGGCGGGGTGAGAGACAATGGCGCAGAGGATACCAGCGAGGTAACCACCAGTGAAGGAGACAGCGGTCTGGACACCCTTGCCGTAGTCGGCCTTCTTGCCGGGGAGGCGCTGGTAGATCTTCTCAACGATGGTCTCGAAGGAGGCGAATTTCATCTGTAGGAATGCGGCGTTAATTCCCAATTCTTTCCTTCCAATCGCAAGATTCGGATATCTCGAATTTCCTATGAGCCGGCTCTGACAACGATTCTCAATGGCGAAAGAGAACCCTGCTATCGAAAATCGCCGGCAGGACCGGATTAGAAACCTCGGATCAGGAGTGGCAACTTACCATGGTGTAGGGAATCTGGCGACCCCAGAGAGGGTAGAGACCCTTGTAGAGACCACCGTAACCCTCGGCGGCGGTGATCTTCTTCAAGCCATCGAGAGCACCGGTGTAGGGAGAGGGCATGGAGGTCTGCATGCGAACCTTGACGGCTTCGAGGGGGCAGAGGGCGACATCGGCAAGGAACTCAGCCGAGGCGGAAGCAGACAGGTAGAGAACAGTCTTGTACTTCTGGGCGTTCTCGGGACCAGCGATGTCCGAGTAGGTCTTCTTGAAGTACTCATACCAGCCGTACTGTATAGGAAGAAAGAGAGGTTAATCATCGCAACGAAGCTGGCTCAACGCGATCCCAGCTGCATTGCCGTGATCGCGCCAATGGATTGACTAACCTTGAAAGCACCCTGGGCAGAGTAACCAGCCAAGGTAGGACCCCAACCGGTGAAGATACCACGGAGACCCTCCTTGCGGTAGATGATGCTCCAGGCCTGGAAGTTGCCCTTGTAGAGCGTGGGGTCGACCTGGCGACGGCACTTGACAAGGTCGAGAGGGGTGACGGCGGTGTGGGTGAGACCCTGGATGGGAGAAGAGGGACTAATCAGCTGTTTGTTCGTCTCGTTTCGACATCGACAGCCGAAGTCGAAGCCAACGCCGAAGCCGCAGAGCTACAACACGCATATGGTCTTGATGCAACACGGCTACGGAGAGGATACGGAACAGGTCCAGGTACTCACACAGGCCAAGAGACCACCGAAGGTGGCGGCGGCGTAGAAGCCGGACGAGTAGAGCTCGATACCGGCCTTCTGGGTCTTTCCTGACTTCTCGACAGACATCTTGAATGCGACGTGGACTGTGTAGGAGAGGAAGTTCAGCTACTCGTACAATTGATGCACACGTTGAGACTTGGGAGAAAAAAACATGCACAAGGGGACGAAGGAATAAATACCCGGTGGCCGCGCCCCATAAATCTGGTGGGTACCTTTTTCGAGCTCTACCAACGCCCCCACCAATTAAGGCGGGAGAAAAAATGTCGCTAGTACCAAAATGGGTCCAGCGCTTCCGTTACATTCCCTTTCGTCTTGCGGCGTTCCGAGAAAAAGCCTCAACACCGAAATCCAAATCTTACCTCAGCCATTCACCGTCCATTTGGCTGTCAGAACAGAGAATCACAAGCCTTATCTATCAAATCAGCCCGTGTGAGCGACCCCCGTGTCCTCACCTCATCCACTCGCACTCCACTCACTAATCCGTAGCTTTTCTTACTACGTACCTAACTGTACTAGACGGCGGGGTGTCGAATTCAAGATATTTGCCGAGGAACCGTACCAATTCCGTACCGCTGTGGCATCAATTTAGGTATCCCTGGTAGTGCCCGGTACGAAGATTGCGGACAAAATAGCAGGACTTGTTATTACTCCCGTCAGTAGTCCGTCGTCCGTG
Source organism: Xylaria sp. L1 SY-2022 (assembly GCA_023079495.1). Taxonomy (NCBI): domain Eukaryota; kingdom Fungi; phylum Ascomycota; class Sordariomycetes; order Xylariales; family Xylariaceae; genus Xylaria; species Xylaria sp. L1 SY-2022. The sequence goes on along the minus strand of JALIDW010000013.1, from coordinate 642,822 downwards.
CTACTGACCCGTACGGATTCCGGACTACCTAACGGTACGGATCCGTTCGACCGTCTCTACGGAATTCGTACCGTACCTACGGGTATCCACTATCGTGAACCGCGACACGTGATTAGTCAGCGCGTTCTTCGCGCAGGAATGTTTTGAGCTCAGGTCCGATACCATACCCAACACGGATTGTAGGTGTCTTGGTTGGCCCGGACTTAAACCTCTCAACGGACTTAAAGTGATAATAATGGCTCAAGCAACGAGATGCGAAGGATGAAAGGTCAACCGCAGCATGCCGTTGGTACGAGCAACTCTGCCATCTTTATCGTGATGTAACGTCAGCCAGGCTGACCAGGAAGAATGGTCTCCCAAAATGAAACCCGATAATTGCCCGGCAGTGTCGTAAAGGAACGGTCTTGCCGAAAATCGCTGCTTCTTCTTCCCTAGGGGCTCGTAAACAACGCGGTCGCCCCACGCAACAACAGACTTGTGATGAGCCGTTTGTGCGCTTTTTCCGCAGGTACGTCAAGATCCATGCCAATAGTAGTGTTGAAATAGTACTCACAGATACGTCTGACTTTGAATTCGCCGAAAGATTCGACTGCTCGTGTTTCCAGTACGGACGATAGTTGCGCATCCTCTGTTGGTTGTGCCTGATCGGGCTGACAATCCAACAACGTTGCAGATCGTGTAGTTACAACGGGATTAACGGGGTTAATACGTTAAAGAAACTGCCTTGCTCGCTTGCGATGGCTATGTCAGACACAAATCCACAAGTTTTGTGGTAATATGCTTGCATCTGACAACACTAGATGTCATAAGGCGATTCTGGTCGATCATGAGGTGTGTTTCTGTTTATCTCGAGCTTTCAAGTTTCAAGCTCCTACAGGAGAAGATGGGGAAAAGAAGAAAGTTGGGTGCGTGCTTCATTAACACACAGAGATACCCTGGATGAGAGGCCAGAGTGCTCCTGCCTTCTAGCCGACTACCTACTTCCCAAAAAGTTTTTTGAGTTTCTCGATCTCTACCCGTGCAGAGTTTGTGTCACAAAGTAAGTGCTACCACATCAATATCTTAGAAGAAGTCACCGTCGTCATTGACTCTGCTTAAGAAGGAGCAAACCTTTACTTGCCCTCTCACTTTACTGTAGGGCGTCGACAATAGCAGTATAAGCGGGCTTTGGGTTAAAGTTGGCGTCGAAGAGAAGAGGGGACGAACTTGCCCTCCAGGAGTCCTACAGTGATGTCAGTCACCCTAATCTTACGTCGATACACTGACCAGGCTGAAGAAGAAAGGGTCTACTTACAGGGTCTCGGACACCCCAGACGGTGATTCCAACACACTTGGGCTCGTTGAGGCACGCCTCGGTAACATCGACGTAATCAGTCGAAGATGCACCGACGATATCGACCTCAGTGAAAGCGACCTCGCTGACACCAGAGGCAGCAAGGGCCGCAATGCTAGCACCGGCCTGAGACGCCAATCCGGCGCTCAGATGTGCCTGGGATCCGATACCGTCGATGGGGATGCCAGCAGCGATCCAGCTCTTGACGTGAGCGACCATGCCGTTTGTCAACTTGCCGTAGGTGGGCTGGTCCAGGTTGTAGTCGTTGATGTACAGCTTGGCATTAGGGTCCGCCGCGCGAGCTGCCTCGAAGGCAATCCGCACAAAGTCCTCGCCCAGTACGTTAGAGAACACGGAGCTTCGCAGGGATCCATCCTCGTTGAATATCTCGTTCACCACGTCCTGTACGTCCAGGCCTCTGTTCAGCAATGTGCATCCCGTCTCTCTGGAATAGGGGCTAAGAGAAGAACACGACTAACCCAAGCGTAGATCTTGCCCTTATAACGGCTCACAACCGTTGTGACGTGGTTTTGCAAGACACTCGTCAAAGTCGCAGGATCCTGAATACTGGAAACCCACGCTGGGAGTTGCGAGTGCCAGCAGAGAGTGTGCCCACGAATCAGCTTGCCATTCTGAGTAGCCCAGTCGACGAGGTAGTCGGCCCCTGCAAAGTTGAAGTTGCCTTGGCTAGGCTCAACCGAGTCCCACTAAGACACACGCAATTCTCGTCAATTATAGGCTAACAAGGAAGGGGACTTCTCTGCGTTCCGGATAGCGTGCTCGTACCTTCATGCTATTCTCTGGCGTGACTTGCCCGAAGTCAGCCTGAATAGTGGGGGCGGACCCGGTCGTCAGTCGGCCTTGGTCAGAGCATGTGCCGAAGTATTTCTTCCCCTTGGCTTGGATGAGGGTGTTTATGCTTTCCGATGCTTGTCTGTCTAACAGCTCGGCGGGAGCGGCTAAGGCCGTAAGCGGTGCCACAAGGAGTAGGAGAGCGGACTTCATAGTTTTTCGTCTTTTTCGACCGACTTCATTGACTTCACGATTGCACTCTAACAGTATCCTTCTGTCTTAGACAGTTTCGCGGGAGAGGCTTGAATAAATAGGTGGTACAGATCACCCCCTTGTAGGGCAACGGAACACAAGGCCCGAAGCATGAAACTGTCATCTTCCGATCTGTACGGAAAGGTTTCATCGAACTTCAACGGCAGACAGGATTGGTGGTGATCAACTTTGCCGCGACGGATAGCACCTCGCTTCGGATTGAGAACCATGAATAGCCGTTACCAAAATGGTATGGGGTCGGAGGTTGAAGCTGATGAGATCCGGATGGCCAAGTCAAGAAGTTGATATTGACTTTGCAAGGGGGAGGGTGTAACTTGATGGTCGGAAATCCCAGCCGCGCATGGCTGCGGATATAGCCTAAATGACCCCAGGTTTCTTGGCGACTTGTGTGCCCATATCAACGGAACACAAGGTGAACATCATGTTAAATGATGCCGACAGTTTGTGAGAGATGAGATGAAATCATGGAGAGTTGGCTTGCTCACTCGAGAATGGAGGAGTATTTCGTAATTATTGGGCGCTTACGAGTAGAGGGGTTAGCAGTTCTTGTTAGTGCCCGGTGGTTGTTGTAGTAATTATCAGATATTAGCGTGATAGGCCAACAATACGCATCCAGCAAGGTGTTTATTGAGACCCCATTCCTCAATGACATAACACGAGACCAAACAGACATCGTGAGGAGACAATAATCCGGAATTATTAGATACCTACCTCATACTGCGTATAGAAAATTTTCAGGTGCATGAATTGAAAAGGGCCTATTCTGAACAGGTTAGGATCGGGCAGGGACCCTTTCAGGCACCGCCTGTCATCGGCGCTGACCATGTCGGCAGAGCGAGCATGACGTCATTGGGAAGAAGCCTCGGTCGATCAGGTACGAAGATAAAAGACATCTCGCGTTACACACTGAATCACATGACAATGACAGATGGAGAATCGGATGGCAGCTGGGAATTTCGGATCTGCCGACATGCTGAAGTTGTAAGTTTCTGGCCTGATGCATTTGGGGGATTCACCAATTCGATTGATTCTTGTTGGTTCGGGGTTGCTTGAGGGCCGTGATATGCCCACGAATACGCGAAGTGCTAGGCACATCACAAGGCATTCTCGCTCCTCAATCGGCGCAGGACTTTTTATTCTCCTAACTTACATACATGTCCATCAGAGTCCATGAGAGTACACATGGCAACAAGACAGATAAGAGATGGGTATCGTGAAAGAGACTTGTCTTTTACTGAGTAGTGATTGTCCCCCGGGCCCACCATCCTGTGGCGAAGAGATTGTCCGCCTGACCTCATCTTGCCGTGGAACGAGGGGTTAGTGTCGTTTCGTTTGAGCTTCTGTGCCAGCCTTTTTTTTGTCGAGGTTTCTCAGACAGATCCATACGGATGACGAGCATGCTGCTCTGTTACATGGCTCGTGTATAAGTACATCGCAGGCAGAGTTCCCCTGGACCCGTCGAGTCATGTTCAGGGATACATATGTAGGTGTCTGTTTGGCATATGTATGATTATAACTAGCCGGGCTATTCATATTGATCTTTTCCTTCTTTGTTTTGTCGTCGCTTGGTCGGCTGATTCTGCTTCTTTGATGCCGATATGAACTGACGATAAATCACAGTATTGTCCCCCTGTCTGTCCGTCTCTCTGTCTAATTCATCTAGCTGAGGTTCATCACACGATCGATCGACAAACTTGAGCCAGGCCAACTTTCTTAGCGAAGTGATACTCATGGTTAATCGACCAGCGATCATCATAGCGATAAGTTCATGAGTCGCGGTTGACTTACACAGGAGAAGAGGGGTTGGGAATTGCTGCTGAACGAGTGCGAGGAGTGAAATTCCATGTGAGTTCATCACCGACGGCTATCATCGCCCGGCACTACCCTCGCTAACCACTTGCGCTGTTGCACAGTAACCCGATGCTAAGCAGCTGTAAGGGACATTCATAGCGCAATTCCATAGCGGCGCAGGGCCTCAGCTGGCAGCACCTAAACTCTCTAGCCCGGCCACTGTCAGCCAATTAGACAGCCCCCAGCCAGCCACACAGTGTTACGTGTTAGGTACCTAACCCACCTAACAAGCCCCCGGCCTGCTACGAATCCGGCCTGACGTCTACGACCAAGAGCCCAGCCCGAGCAGTGATGGTTCCCCAGAATGAACACCAGCACGGGCAAGAACACCGGCCACCGCGCCCGCGTCCACCCCCCAACCCTCGCTTACTCTCCGTGCAATCCATCGCCTCGAAATACTCCATCCGCTCACACTCCTCCTCCTTTGAAGCGGACGATGAACGCTCAACCACTACCGCTGGGTCCATCAGAATGAGTCCACGGACCAGTATTGACGGCGATGACCGCTCGCCACCTGCTCGATATGCCGGCGAAGACACTCGGCCCACGAGCTCTAAGGAGCTTGCTGGCTGGTATATGTACGCCTTTGCTGCCGAGACCTATGTGATATGCGGTACGCCCAAATACTTCTGAATTCCAGACTTACAAGATGATCGCCGCTGACTCTGCGTATAGCTATATGTAAATAACAAAATTGAGAAGTCTCCTCGTTGTCGTTGCCCGCGCTCACATTGATCATAGCATCCTTTGTCCCGATCCTCTTGGAATCCCTGGCGAGAGAGAATGGCGTTCTCCTGTCCGATCGCACGACTCCCTGCGGCGACAGCGTTCGCAAACACCGTGGCGCCCACGATGATGGACAGTGTATTGTCTCTATTTTGGGCGTCGAGATCAATACCGCCAGCTTCGCCATGTACACTTTCAGTATCAGTGTGCTTATTCAGGCAGCGCTGGTCGTGAGCATCAGCTGCGCTGCTGACCACGGCAATTATCGAAAGCGTCTCTTGCTCACATTCGCGTGGACTGGCAGTTTCTGTGTGATGCTCTATATCTTTATCTCTAAGGAGGTTTACATTCTTGGCGCTCTAATTGCTATCGTATCGAACACGTCGTTTGGAGCATCGTTCGTTTTGCTCAATTCCTTCCTGCCAGTTCTCGTTCGCCACCATCCCCGTATCGAGGAGTCTGCTGAGGCTGCCATGATCAGGAATCAACATGAGAATCAAGTGCCTGATTCTCAGTCTCTGGCGACGTCGCCTACTCTGACGGAAAATACGCAGGGAACCTCCACGACCGCTTTACTCCGATCAAGTAATGATAATGCGGATTATTACGGCCTGCGACGCGTTCCCACTCACGAGGAACTTACCTCCATCGAGCTCAAGCTCTCGACGGAGATATCGGCCAAGGGCATTGGTATCGGTTATGGCGCTGCATTGTTCGTGCAGTGTATCTCGATCATGATGCTTGTCGCCATGGGAAGCTCAACCTGGTCTCAACGTGTTGTTCTATTGTTTATTGGATCATGGTGGGCGATCTTCACGATTCCGGCGGCCATGTGGTTGAGACCGCGACCTGGTCCTCCCCTAGCATCGACCGGTCACCAAGGCGCAAAGGCCTGGATTTCATATATCGCCTATTCCTGGAGGAATTTGTTCCGTACGATCAAGCTGGCTCGTCGACTACTCGATATTGTCCTGTTTCTGGCTAGTTGGTTCCTCCTTTCTGATGCGATTGCGACGACTTCTTCGACCGCCATCCTATTTGCGAAAACACAACTTGGCATGAAACCGTGGGCCTTGGGACTCATCAATGTCATCTCTACTACGACGGGCGTGATTGGCGCATTGAGTTGGTCGTATATCTCGCGACACTTCAACCTAAAACCGCATCAGACTATTCTCGGCTGCATTGCTCTTTTCGAGGTTATCCCGCTCTATGGATTGGTGGGATATTTCCCATTTGTTCAGAAATGGGGTGTGATGGGTCTCCAGCAGCCGTGGGAGATGTATCCGTTGGCAGCCGTATACGGACTTGTCTTGGGTGGAATCAGCTCCTATTGCCGATCGCTTTACGGCGAGCTCATTCCTCCAGGATCCGAAGCTGCATTCTATGCGCTCTATGCCATCACTGACAAGGGATCCAGTGTTTTTGGCCCTCTTATCGTCGGTACCATTATTGATGCGTATGGCGAGATTCGGCCAGCTTTCTGGTTCTTGGCGGTGTTGGTCGGATTACCTGCGCCGATTATCTACTTCATCAACGTCGAGCGCGGAAAGTCGGAAGCCGAGAAGCTCTCACAGACCATTGATGGTTTTAAGGGCTCTGATGAAGACCGCTATGATCCGATCAATGGAGAAGAGCGCGAGGGAATGCTTGCAACCTATCAGATGGACGATGACAGGCATGTGTGAGGATACCCTGTTGTTGCATGAATCAACGGTGGAGATCTGAGTTCTTGGATCGAATTTGCATAGCGATGGCGTTCAGTAATCATGAATTGAGGGGCTCAGCTTGAGTTGACAGTTCAACTTGACACTGAGATGAAATCGGTCAGTCTGTAGAAGGTATTATATTCACTTTCTACGACAAACAGAGACATCCTGATGTGTGCATGAGCTGTCGTCAACAGTCCCGCTACATTTCCTATTGTTCTGAACTCCTGTGTTATCGGCATTTGGCAAGATGCTGTATATAGAGAGTGTACGACTCACGAGAGCTTACATCACTGCTTGGCGTCGACGAAGTAGGTACGTAATTGTTCATCAGAAGCTTCAACGGTCTGGAACATCGTGAGTTGCGGCTTCTTGGCGTGTATCAACATGTTGTCAAGGTGAACGCACTTGTACCTCGGCACGAAGATGTACTTGTATTCCGTACTTTCTCTTCATAACAAGTTGAGACAATACGCTTGTTTATTTCAATCGAGTTCAGGATCTAAGACATGAGGTTCTCTACATAATTACATACATAATGAACACTCGTCATATGGTCTTGAATTCGAACGTGTACTCGTACCTTGACTGTCAGCTTCACAGCTAGGGCTGCCAGTCGCGGGTGTTTCCGTACCCCCGCATTGTGTGGGAGTCGCGGGCCCCTCGCTTGCCTTGATAGTCGAATAACACCGATATTCCCTTCAGTTCCCGGCCCGGCTCATCTCGTTTTGAGGTACCCGCGGCATCCATCCACGTCTTCTTCTTCTTCTTCGTATTCTAGACCCCAAACAACATCTGGTAAGTGCTATCGAATCTCCCGCACGTAATTGAGACTTACGAAGTAAAGATAAGAGGAATTGATACTAGTTAGAGCGAAAGACGCGAGAAACTCTTGCGACGGATTCCAAGCGTTCCGAGCATCTGTTTGCGAAACGACACGAGACGAGACGTGACGACGTGCGAAAAGTCACCGAGGCGCGATCGAGGAACACTTGTCTTCCTAATCCTCGCACGACCTAAACTCGAGAACTCGTTCATCTACCCCGGATCAAACCGAATCCAAGAATCCTTTTCGCGTTCCACGCCTTAGACCATACATACACAGTAAACTTCCAAATTCCACGCGCCCACCATGATGACAGCCCGCAAACGACCCCGTCCGGAAGAGACACTGGAGGCAGAATGTCCCTTTGTAGTGCTACACCCACACACGCCCTCGAGCGAAAAAGAGAAGAAGAACAAGCGTCGACGCCAGTCGATAGACGACGCGCACACGGCGAAGGTCCCGCTGCAGATCTCGCCGTTCAATCCCCTGGGCAGATTCCGGAATGGGGGGAATTCGCTGGATCGACATTACCAGGTGCAGCCGCATCGGGAGTGGACGGATATGACGCGGTATAACAGTTTTGTCCGTACGTTTTCTCTTTCTTTCGTTGTTATTAGGAATGTGGATGCTGATGGTAGAAGTCAATGGGATTAAGTATTATAATGAGGGCTTCATTTTCATCGCGAATGATGCCACGGCTGATTCGACTGCGAAGAAAAAGACGAAACACGATGAGAAAAACGGACAGTGCAGTCTTCGACATGATGATGATTGGGTCGCGAGGATCCTTGAGATCCGCGCGAGCGATGAACATCATGTGTATGCGCGTGTCTACTGGATGTATTGGCCTGATGAATTACCCCCTGGTACGCTGGAGGGGAGGAAAGTGGTTCAGGGACGGCAGAAGTATCATGGGAAGAACGAGTTGATTGCGTCGAATCATAGTATGTGTTCTTCCGGGCATTTTAAAGGGCATTTTATAATGAAGGAGGGGGGCTAATATGTCGCAGTGGATGTCATCAACGTCGTCAGCGTCACGGCACAGGCTACGGTGAACCAATGGGACGAGACGAACGAGGACGAGGTGCAGAGTGCGCTTTACTGGCGACAGGCTCTCGATGCTGGGACTTTGGAGCTCACGGTAAGATCACCTCTCTCTACATATCTGAAGGGGTTGTTAACGCAGTGATAAAGCCGGCTTTACCGAGGTGTAAATGCCAGCGTCCTGAGAACCCGGACAAACAACTCGTCAACTGCACGAATACGCAGTGCAAGCAGTGGTTACATGACGAGTGTCTCATCGATGATGTCCTGACGAGAACATTCGCGCGTCTGGGGACGGACAAACCGCATCCGAAGGGGGCAAGGGCGAAACCGTCGCGATTATCCGGATCACCGGTTAGGCCTGAGGATGGCACGACACCATTGGATAATGGCACCCCGGAACCGAAGCGCGGGAGGGGCCGCAAAGCGGAGAAGAAACCGTACGAGGGCTTGTTTGAGGCTGTCACGATGATTGAGAGGGAACCGCCTGTTTTTGAGATTCGCGATCTTAGGAAGGGGGGTTTCTGGGGGCGCGAAGACGTGGACGGAACCGGTTTATTGTTTGCTTTGTGGGACACATATTGTTTGAGGCATCACTTATGTGTAAAGGTGTTTTGAGATATGGGTTGGCGTTTGGGATAAGATACCTGGTATTATTGGGTCAGGGGAACTTGGTTGGAGTTCAAGTCGGAATCAGGGAGTAATAGCTCATGCTGACGGCGAAGCTGTGGGATACGGGTTGGAGTTTGTGTACTCTATGGCTACTTGTGAGCTGTTTGGAGTTTGGTTATTGCATGGGAGTCGATGCAGATAAAAGTTATCGAGAGGTAGAAAAGCGTGGCTAGAGTTATATACTTCTGCGTTTTCAACGGTTTAGTGGTGAGATATGAGTTGAAGATGTAGATAAGACATGCATCTTTCTTTATGTGACATGGTTTTATATGCTGACTTGTATGAGTGTCTCTTTCATCCCAAATAAATAGTCAAATATATTAATTCATCCTACTTCAGTTTTTTCTATTCAAAGATGCTATTCAAGATGTCGTCGGAATAAGAATGAGTCCATCCATGGCGTCAATCATGACTTGCAGAAAGCGGTGGCACCAATCCAGCCCAGCCGGTCGAAACCGCCGGCCGGCGCTCGTAAGCCAGCAAGCCCAACTGCGCCCCGCTTTTGACGAAATCGCCTGGCCTTTCAGGGGGGAAGCTCGATCAATTGCACCCCACCATCCATCCGTCTCCATGCCACCTGCACCGCTCCAGCTGCTGCCACTCTTCATCCATCCCGTCTCCTCTCCTAACCAGTTCACTCACTCACCTACCTACCTACCTTCAGCACGAAGTAATCACCGAACACTTTACACACGACTAAATCTCCTGGTTTCGGAATCGAAAACTGGGAATAATATATAAGAGTACTGAACTCGAGATTCTACTTTCTTAAGGACACGAATACAGCTCTTCAATCCAAAATGGCGGCCGCCGATCCCTTTGACTCGGCACTGTATGTACTCTCTCACATCTACGACTCGCCATGGACAACGATCCGGGATCAGAGCATAAGGCCATAGAAAATAACAGAAGCTAACGACCCCAGCGACCTCCTCCGCCGTCTCAACCCCAAACACACCTCCGACCACCTCAACGCCCTCATCTCCATCGCCCCGGACCTCACCGAGGACCTCCTCTCCTCCGTCGACCAGCCCCTCGCCGTGCGCCGCTGCCGCCAGTCCGGCCGCGACTACCTGCTCTGCGACTACAACCGCGACGGCGACAGCTTCCGCTCGCCCTGGAGCAACGAGTTCGACCCGCCGCTGGCCGACGCGGGCCACTCGTCTGCGTCGGGCGGGGCCGGCGGCGACGAGAGCAGTGCCCCGACGCTGCCGAGCGAGAAGGTCCGGCGCATGGAGATCAAGGCGAACGAGGCGTTCGATGTCTATCGCGAGCTGTATTACGAGGGCGGTGTGAGTAGTGTGTATTTTTGGAATTTGGACGATGGGTTTGCGGGTGTCGTGCTGCTGAAGAAGTGTGAGTTCTCTTATTTCGATGTTTGAAGTTTATAAGGGTGGTATGGGTGGGAAAAAGGGGGTTAGAACGGAAAGGGATTATTGGATTCGTTGTGCTGATTTGAAACAGTGGCTACCCCCGGCGCCAGCAGCGAGGGAACCTGGGACTCCATCCATGTCTTCGAGGCCATCGACCGCGGCCGCTTCACGCAGTACAACCTGACGTCGACGGTCATCCTGTCGCTCGCCATGACATCCCCCGGAATCGAGGGGCTCGGCGAGATGGACCTCTCGGGCAACATGACGCGCCAGGTCGAGATCGAGCTGCCCGCGGAGAACGACGAGCAGCAGATCGCCAATATCGGCAAGCTGGTCGAGGACATGGAGCTGAAGATGCGCAACTTGTTGCAGGAGGTGTACTTTGGCAAGGCGAAGGATGTGGTGGGTGATTTGCGCAGCGTGGGCAGTTTGAGCGAGTCGGCGAGGGATCGGGAGGCGCAGATGGATATTATTGGGAGTATGAAGCGATAGAGGGGTGGATTGAAGGGTAATGAGGTAGAGTGAATATTCGATGACTTTCTATTTGACTAACACAAATTTCATCGTGATGAGGAGGGAATAGATGAGATCTCATGACGTATGGTGCTCGGTTCTGCTCCCTATCTAGAAAAGAATGGTACGTTACATGGGTCTACGGATTACAGATCGGCTCATGGTCGCCGAGATACATACCAGCTGTGAGGAGTGTTTGATGACCTGATCTGCTCATTATGAGCTGAATATCTACGGAATATTATTTACGACCTACCCCCTTATCTCCTGACTGTCCGAGGCGACGGCTCGGTTATTAACTCCATCGTACCACTCACCTGTATTTCGGCCACGGCGTGGTGCTCATTTGGTATAAACCCCTGGAAGTCTTCGGGCTTCTCAAGGAGATAACAGATCCATGTTCCGGTTTCGAGAGGGTCTGCGCGATGACGTTAAACCCGAGGCGGCCTTTAAGGGGGTGGTAAGGTACGGCAAGGTAAGGTAAGGTGAGGTGAGGTATGAGCCGCCGGCGATGCTAAGCTTTTTCGCCGGGGTTCATTTATTACGAGTACCTTGGTAGGTATGTCGTACGTGCAATAGATGAATGAGAGGGCAAAATACTTGTGTACGGGGTGAGGTTGGGAGTGCCGAGGTATGTTTGTTATGTATGGATCTTGATGAATGGAGTCCCCGGGGTGAATGTTGAAGATAATGTGGTCGAATATAGACAGGCAAAAGCATGAGACAGTTAGGCAAGTAATTCGTTTCTTCGCCTGTTGAGACCTTGTCTGGACTTCTCCCCATTTTTACAGACCCTTGCTCATCTGTATAAAACACGTGGATTTCCACACGGACGGTGAGAAACGAAAGCGAAAAGAGGCCGATGGGGGGTAATTTGCCCGTATGTCATTTCATCGCGAATCGAGGAATCTCAGTTTCGGGTCATCCAAGTTGTTTTCAAAATATGTGTGTGTACTCGTAATCCGTACTGCGTAAGATGGGTTGGGACTCGTGTTTTCGAGGGCACGGCCCGGATGTCGAGTCAGGTTTGACACAGCCTACGCACGGGTTAGGTGGGAGCTCGATGGGTGAAAGTTCCCTTCGCTTTTACCGGTATTGCTCACGCGACTGATATTAAATCTGTTATATCTTATATCTTGATACGTTTACATCTCTTCATAATAATTCTTTACGATATAAGTATGCCCACGTGTGGATCGACGCTTCATCGTCTGGTAACTGTCCCGTGCTCACCGAGACGGGCGGTACTTTTAGATTTTCTTTTTCTTTTTCTATGCCGATGTGCTGTGCCGAATAGTTGGACGATGTCAGCGGGTTTCGAACAGGGTGCGCAAGGTCCGGTCTCCATGTGTCATGTTTGAGGTCTGATGCTCGGGGGAACGAGTCGTGTTGCGCAATGCAGGTTTAGGCGGGAACCGTGTTCCCTTTTTCTCATGGTATACATAGGAATAGGTAGTGTGTTATCTGAGGGAGGTATCAGCTACGAAGTACTACATAGTATGGAAGTCAATCCTTTCCCGCCGCGGGGCTGCGGAGTGCATCCGGACAGTCCAACCTGATTCGAGATAGAGGAAACGGGAAGGATTCCCTTCCAGATCGCTTACCTTGCCTCGCCAGGTCTCATCCTGCGGGACGTCAAACTTGTCGTTTGTGTGCGTACGAATGGAGAGTAAATAAGCATGAACCCGTCAATCTGACCGGTCTGGTTACAACTGCAGATCCCCAGGCGTCTGAGACATACATGGATAATTACCGTGAATCGACGCCTTCTAGAATATTCAAGGTCTCGCTTGCTTCTGGCATTGTTGCAGGCTGAGTCAACGGTAAACCCATGGTTACGAGTCTCTCTCCCTTGCTTTGGGACACCCGCTGTCGGAATGCGAAGGGTAGGTAATCATTAAATGACCCTATAATGTAACCCTGACTATTAATTGGCGCTGCATTCTTTATTTGGGTCTTCTATTTTTTCTCGATTCTTGTTGGGGATAAAAACAAAGGTACGATACGATGAAACAGGGCTATGAACAGGGATGTAAATATAGACGGATATACGGATTAGTTGCGTGTTTATTATATGTTAAAAGCAGGGGTTTTCTTTCTCTTCATTCTTTAACGAACTGTTTACTCCGTTGGTCCTCGGGACTTTCGACGCGCAACGACGAAAGAGATGGATTTACCCAGGTAGGCATGCAATTAATGCAGCATCTGCAAGGGGGTTTCATCGACACCCACATGATTGGACCGGGGCGCCGATCAATCAAAACAGTGTGGGTCCTTCAGCTTCCATGGAAGCCTTCTAGAAGCATTCTAGAAGCTTTCTGTAACGTGTCTAGTCCGCACCCCGGTCCCTTTGCGGAATTGCACTAATTTCTTGGGATCCTGGCCAATTGCAGATCCCATTTGACGTAATGTACCTGCCTTGTACCCTAGCGTAATTACGTCAGGGTCGGAGGTACGGGACCTGTAGGTACAAGTACCGTTACAGTCCGCACCCCCTGGACCGGGGTCGAGGTCAAGGGTCAGTCAGGGTCAGGGTTGGGGTACATATGTACGAGCAGGTCCTGGATAAGTGGGAGGGTGAACCCGTGACGGCTGTGAGCGCGGCTGATGATGCATAAGAAACAGATACTCACGCAGTACTTTAGGAGTTTTGTAGTCCCGGCAAGCTCATCGTCGGGTTAGCATATCCGCCCAACAGGAAGCAAGTCTTAATCAGGTGTTTTGGTTAGGTATCGGCATCGGCGGCGTTATCAGCTCCTGAGCAGCATTATGACGATTGTTCTATCTTAACCTGATTGTGTGATTGTGGCAATGACTACAAACGGTCATGTTCTTAGTTAGTTGATGGCAACAGCCGAGAACGATAAGAGAAAAACGTCATCCGAACAAGTCCGGCAGTTTACGAAAAACCTGACTGTTACTCCCGCTTTTCCTCGGTGGCGTTTTTCCCATTGGCGTCTAAAACGTTACCGGTTGTATTCTTACTTCGTATTACCTACTGTATCGAAGACCATTTTTTGTTTCTCGATCTATCCCGGTCCTTGCTTTTCTCTAGCAAACAAAAAAAAACGAGTTCAACTCGTACGGGGCTATTTTATCTACCGGTGATCATCTTGCCGCCGTGCTACTAACTCGTCGGCTTGTTCATATATGGCTCGGGCTGCCTCTTGATCAAGAAGTCAACATGTCACGTTACATGCATCTTTCCCAATGCGTACAAATGAAATTAAGTCGATGATTGTTCAACGTCTCTGTCCTCGTCTGCTAACTATTATCCTGTCGACTAGGTATGTAAGACAGGGATTCGTCGATCTCTGTTCTCGGGAGAGATATTACGTGTCCCGGAAAAGTTATAAGCAGGGCACAATCGACATCAGGACGTAACGGGAATCATAATGCGTGGGTGTAAGTGTCAGTGAGTGGCAGTTGAAGGGGAGGAGGAATGTATGGGGTTGTCTCATGGTGAGGCAGTTAAGCGAGATGGGTTGGACTACTCGACTCACTACTAAGCACTTACACAATCTCACGAATTCTCCCTAGCTGCCAGACTATACTTACAAAGCCGGGCCATGTGGGAACGTCTCGCGGCTGCAAGTTTTTTTTTCTCTTTTATTTTTGAATCGTAGATGCATAACAGAAGTATCCTGATATAGCAGCAATAAGAAATACCACCGTGAACAAAACAACAAGTAAAATGACCCTGGCTCATCCCGGAGATGTCAAACTCGCTCAATCTCCCGATGCCCAATGCTAATATCAACGCCCGTTTTAGTGTACGGTACCCAACCCAGTTTGAGGTAAGGACCCGGCGTGCTTCATCACGCCCCAAACTATTGGCTCGGACGGGTAAATAGTGGCAGACAGTTGTCCCCATTTGTGACCTGATGGAGTTAAGTGCAAGTGACCCTTCTGTTGCTGTCTTAATTCTCCGAGACGGCAAATGGCTGCGAGTTACAGAAATACCACGATGGATACGTGCTTCATCCCTACCACTTACACTATATTACTGCTTATCCGCACGTACATGTGTGTAAGTGCGTGCGGGAACGGAGAACGGGGAACGGGCACGGGAGGTCCCACATTCAAGGGAGCCTAAGGCAGCTGCTTTTTATTCCGTATTCCGTTCCAGACGTGCATTATTATTTCCGTATGATATGTTAGGTACTCGTAAGTCACCTGGGAAGCAGTCACGAACTTGCACTCGAACACCGGCCATATTTCTGCCGTATGATAGCGTAATATCACGCTGTGAACACTGCCCAGCGCGGTTAGTGCCCTTGTGATATAGGCCCACGGCAGGTAGCACGGGAAGGTCGGGTACCTGTACCTGCACGATACTTGCCGGGCCCTGCCAGCTCTGGAGGCATTGCGTCGTGTGGGCCAGGAATGGCACCCCTAGCGTGTGTACCTAAGGTACGAGTACATGCCCTGGGCACGTTGTCTGGTCCTCGTTTCCCCGCTAATCCCTTTTCTGCTCTTATTACAGGACTGGCATCTTCTCTCGTTTCCTCTCTTCCTTCCCCCCCCACCTCCCCCCCATCATTATTTACCTACTCCTGCTTCTGGGCAGACCTGCTATCTACGGATATTCTGTAACCACCCTACCCTCAAGCCTCCTGAGCGGCGCATATTACCTGCCATATTAAACCATCGTCTCACCCCCTCCACCCTCTCTTGTCCACAAAACGCCTCGAGAGCAGGCTTGGTAATTTCAAATTGGAATCCTCTAACCGGGTGCCGGCAGCTAAGAAACCCTTCCCGTGCTGCCTTGTGTTGCCTCGCCATCTTCTAGATCCAGCCCATTTATCCCATCCCATCCAGCCCGTCTCTACTCTTCAACCCACTTCATTCTTCACGTCGTCCCGCCATCTCTTGGGAGCCAGGACCACTCGGACCCAGTCAGCCTTAGACCTGAATCTGTTGACCCAGCCCCAAGAAGGACACGCACTTAAATGAGCCAATATCAGCTCCATCTCACCGCGAGAAAGACTCACTCGAGCTAAATAAATAAACACCAATTCCATTCCGCGATCCCGCTTCGTGCCCGACTGCCATCTGCTGCACACTCACGTCTCCCTCAGACAAGTTTATGCTGGTACATAATCGCACACCGCTGCTAGGCTCTACTCGTGATCACCTCTTGTTTACCGGAGCTTCGTCTGTGCTCTCAACATTCCGGCGTTCTTCGATCTCCCTCTCGGCTGTTGAGCCCTCTGAAGTGCGCCGTCCCCTCGCTCTCACCGTCGATCTAAACTCCACGACACGTTCTTACCGATCCCACAATGGCTTCCGAAAAACCATCCGTACTGATAATTGGAGGTCTGGGGTACATTGGGCGGAACCTGGCCAAGTTTATCGACGATAACGACCTCGCCTCGGAACTGCGGCTTGTCGACAAGGTCCTCCCTCAGCTGGCATGGCTGGCCCCCGAGTTCGAGAAGGCTTGCTCGGCACCACACTTCATGCAAGCTGACGCCAGCAAAGAACGTGAGTTGGCCTAGACTGACAAACCCCGCTATGATTCCTACCACGCCATTCCTTCCGGAGACGGTCCTTTACTAATATACTAGGGCGTATGAACAGAGGCTCTTCCCCGCATCTTCGACCGGGCCGACGGCAAGCAATGGGATTATGTTTTCAACTGCGGCGGTGAGACAAGGTATTCTCAGGAAGATGAGGTCTACAAAGTCCGCTCGCTGGGCTTGTCGTTAGCAGTTGGCAAGGAAGCGGCGAAGCGTGGTGTAAAATGCTTCATCGAGCTTAGCACGGGTATGGTGTATAAGCCGAACTCGTCACCCAGTAAAGAGGGTGACAAGCTTCAGCCCTGGAGCAAGATTGCTACATACAAGGCTCAAGCGGAGCAGGAGTTGGCCAAGATTGAGGGGTGAGTACCCAACCACAATGAGAAGAAGAAGAGGCGGTGTTGAGTGAGATAAGGTGACTGACGGGTGTGACTGTAACAGGTTGAACCTCCTTATTGTGCGGTTGCCTCACGTCTATGGTCCATATGCGTCACAATGGGTCGCCACGGCACTCTGCCTGGCCCGCGTATATCAGTCCCTCAACGAAGAGATGAAGTGGCTGTGGTCGAAAGACCTCCGGACGAACACGGCTCATATCGACGATGTTACCCGGGCCCTTTGGGATACTGCTTCTTGGTACACCAAAGGCAAGAGCAACTGGGATACCAAAGCGATGGGCAACATCCCGATATTTAACGTTGTCGACAAGGGTATCACGACGCAGGGCACAATGGCTCAGATCATCGGTGAGGTGTTTGGAATAAAATGGTCCTTCCAGGGTCAGATCTGGAGCAATTTTGCTCGTCTGAACATGGACAGCGTGGTGGACGATGTCAACGACGACGTTCTCGGGCCCTGGGCAGATCTTCTTGGCGAGGCGAAAATCACGAGACCGGGACCATTGACTCCGTTTATGGAAAAGGAGCTCCTGAAGGACACGGATCTCAGTATGGATGGTAAGCGACTGGAAAAGGTCGTGGGCTTCGAGTACAAGAAGCCGACCATCACAAAGGAGCTGGTCTTGGAGGTAATTGAAAGCTACAAGAAGATGAACTGGTGGCCTTAACGGAGGGCGGAAGAGAGAAGAGAGAAAGAGAAAGAGAGATGTTCTGGATATCCCGAAAGAGATTTTACCATTGCGACTCCGCACCCTTGACCGGAAGAAGTCGACATGCCTTGGCGTGGTTGCAGCGAGAGTGGGAATTGTACCAAATGACTGGATGACTTTTGAACTTGACGGGCGCATGGTTCCCGCGCGCGACTTTGTTGGGCAACACAGAATAGGGCCGGCCGTTCCTTTTTCATCGCTCCTTTTTTTCCCATTTATTTTATCTTACTACCCCCTTCCCTTTACCTTATCAGATGTTTGTTGGGATGTTTTGTTTTCTTGTCGAACGGAAAAGAGAAACACAACACATACGAGAAGTTACCGGGTTTTATTTGACAAAAAATGGAGAAAAAAATCTGTATGAATAGGATATCCCTTCTTTATTTTTATTAATCTTGTCCGAGGGACAGGAGAGAGAGACACACAAACACAACACCGTTAACATATAACATAAAATAGGCTTATACACTAACACAACAAAACAACGTCTTTGCATATCTTTTCTGTTCTTTCGCTGGTAGCGAGCGTTTGAGATAGGATGTGAGCCCGGTTTCTGCCTTGCCAATGAAGACGGGGTTTTTTCGAATTTGATTTCTCTTTTCTTTTCTTTATCAAGTTGTTACTGGAATAGGTAGATGAGAAGGAAAGGAAAGTAGGTTAAACGGACGGGCGGGCGGCTGAAAATCTATATTATTGAACATATGCTGCTGATACTGCTGATACCTACTACTTAGGTTGCTCTCATCGTGAATCACGCACTGTCCCGTTCGTTCGATGAAGTT
Organism: Xylaria sp. L1 SY-2022; assembly: GCA_023079495.1. Taxonomy (NCBI): domain Eukaryota; kingdom Fungi; phylum Ascomycota; class Sordariomycetes; order Xylariales; family Xylariaceae; genus Xylaria; species Xylaria sp. L1 SY-2022. The sequence goes on along the minus strand of JALIDW010000013.1, from coordinate 624,298 downwards.
CTATAGAACTTTTTTGCCGTTGTTTCTGCCTTGCTAGGTAGGAGGGTTTGGTGAGGAAATGGGAGTATAATATAGGTGTTGAATTTCGCTATAGGCTGAAAAAGATCAACGGACCTCCACTACTGTTCAGCTGTGCTGTTGATCGGAGGCAGGAATACGGTGAGGTTGCAATGGATACGACGTCGTTTTTTTTTTTCTGTTTGATGCGGCGGTATGATGGCGGTATGTTACTTTTTGATGGGCGTGATGTAGTATGAATCCGTATCAACGGGACTCCCTTTGATGGTGAAGCTGAAGAGTAGGATTTAAACTACCTATACGCGGTCGAGACCTACCGGGGACCGAGCCAGGGCATGCAAGCTCCTAAGCAAGCAAGCAAGCTGTGAGGTACGGTACGGATTATGTAGGTAGATGCGAGCTGCTTACGATAGGTACCTACCGGGACGGTTAGTGGCGGCATGTGTTGTGGGTTGGTGGGGGCGGTTTTTGGGTTCTCGGTAGAGCTGGGAGGAGGGAGGAGGGACGGCAGCTGGAGAGAAGGCGAAAGAAGAAGGGAAGGGTAAGTAGGGAATTAGACCCGCAATTGTTGCTGAGAATGCTGGATTTGCCTACGAAGTAGGTGCGGAATGCATGTACGGAATAGGCATGGAATAGGTATGGAATATGGAATAGGTACGATAGGCACGAGTGAAATAGGTAGAATAGGTAGAGGCTAGAAGAGGTCGAGTGACAGACGGTGGGGGCCACGAATGCCGGCATTGGGGTACGGATACGGCCTAGACGGGTTCTTTTACGTTTAGCCTGGTCCGGGAATCCATGGGTACCATTGCCTCGGTGGCCAAGATCATGCAAGAGGTAGCTAGCTTGTGATACGAAGATGCGACGAGAGGGAAAAGGGATTCGCCTCGATGGTAGGTATGGTGGAAGCTGAGAGGATGAGGGAAATGGATTACTGATGCGAATTGCGGTAAGAGACGTGACTAAGTAAGGTTCAGGTAAGGGTGAATAGCAAAAGTACGCGGGTAGACTGGACGGGAGGAGGGAGGGTAGGTAGTAGAGAGCACGGATTATATATAGAGGGGTGGGATCGGCGGGATTGTCGTTTTTTTTTGTGCTCTTCGTTCTTCGAGTTTCTCAGAACTTTAAACCGTTTCCCCCCTTTTTCTTCTTTCTTTCTTCTGGCTATATTTACCTGGTCTCTTCTTCTTCTTCTCGGAAGTTTCAAGAGTCAAGACAGCAAAATCTACAATCATCTATCTCATACAGACAGACACTGTAATCATTCATTCAAAATGGCGGCTCCAGCAACCAAGACCATTGTTGATCTCAGCGGGAAGTGGACTCTGGTGAGTAATCACGGCTACTCAGTTTCACGAACCGACTCTGTTCGTGTGTCGTCCGACTAGCTAGCTAGCATCATCTCTCTTGCCCTGAATCACTCTCCCTCTCTTACTCATCTCCCCAATCCAACAAACCCCTCTAACACCCATCCCAGAACAAAACCCTCTCAGACCCCACCGACCCCGCCCTCGCCCTCCAAGGCATGGGCTGGCTCCTCCGCAAAGGCATCGGCGCCGCCACCGTCACGCTGACCATCACGCACTACGTCGACGAGGCCGGCGCCACACACATCGACATCGAGCAGACAGCCAGCGGCCTCACGGGCACATCGGAGCGGCGCACGCTCGACTGGACGGCGCGCGAGCACAAAGATTGGATCTTTGGGCGCGCGGACGGACGCTCGAAGTACGTTTCTCTGTCCGAGCTTGCCGAGCTCGTGAAGGAGGGCGGAGAGGCGCGGACGGAGGGGTGGTGCCAGGATGATTTCTTGGCGCAGGATTGGATTGAGGAGGAAGGGGGGAAGGTGGTGTTGAATAATGTGAAGGCGGATGCGGGATGGGTTGCGACGCAGGCGTGGGGATTCCAGGAGGTTGGTGGGGAGAGACGGTATGTGAGAAATGTGGTTGTTGCTAAGGGCGACAAGGTTGAGGCGTTTAAGATGATTTATGATTTTGTGGAGTAGGATGGGTTATGGTAATGGGATGGTATGGTATGGTATGGATTAGGGATTAGGGATTTGTGAGGGAGGATGGATGCGCTTTTGCTGTGGATGGGATAGATGTCGTGAGATGAATCGGATGAGATTGAGGCGCAATTACCACGTGTATGTCTTGGTCGCTTAAGCACGCTTATTCTCATGCTCTCTTTGTGAATGTACGTGAAGCGACGTCATGCGACTCAGAATGAGAGACCAATTAATTGGCTCACCAAGCTGTTTTCTTGCGATTTCATGCTTCTTTCGTGTGTTTATGAGAGTCCGAGCAGAGGGCAGTAATATTATTGAATGAGGTCACTGAATGAGGGACCATATAATACGGATTAATACGACTCTTATTAAGGGTCTGAAATGGACGATGCTTAAGTCCTGCTGGGCTCCATCAAGAACTCACGTCAAAGCATTGTGTACGATTGTCTCATATTTTCTCATTGTCGTGTTTGTTTTGATTTGCTATGCCTGAATACAATATCGTTGTGAAAATCGCCTTGACTGACTTGACAACATGGGCTACAGCTGTCGTTCTGACTGCCTGCGAGTTCCTGACCCCTCCAAAATCCGCTTAAGATAACCAGATCGTCGGAATTACATCAAGATGCGCAGTGCAGTGGTCGATGGATGAATGCCTGATCGTAGGGGTTCATGGAACTGCGTAAAGGCCAAAAAGGGGCATCTCCGTCATGTTATTCGTGAGCAGATAGTCGTCCATCATCCTCGTGACTCAACGATTCCCCCTCAAGCCGGCCTCCTCTTAACAAACTCCTCCAAATCCGCCCTCGTAGCAACACCCAGCACAAACCTCCTATCCTCATCCGTAATCACCGCAAAATCCTGCTTCTGCCCAGCGCCCGCACCCGCGCCCTCAAAGAACGCCTCGAGCTCCTCCAACGGCGTGTCCAGCGTAATCACCGTGTACCGTCTTCCTTTGCGCTGGAAGCGCACCATGGCTGCCGAAAGCGGATCGTCCTGCTTCACGGCGCCCGAGTCGAGACGCGCTTGCAGTGTCGGGATGCTGATGTAGCCGAGCAGGGCGCGCGTCTTGGAGTCGACGATGGTCAGGTGCGTGTAGTCGCGCTCGAAGGCGGAGACGAGGGCGAGGGAGATGGGGTCCGTGGGGTTGAGGGAGAGGGCGGCGGGGGGTTCGAGGTCCTGGACTGTGGCCTGTAATTACCCAAGAGATCGTATTAGTGATTAATGCGTCTGTGTTCGTGATGCAGTCGATGAGTGTGGTTGTCGTGACGCCAACGTCACGAACTGAGGAACTGAATCGTGCTAGCTTGACTCGCTGCTTACCCCGCGGTACCGCGATGACCACTTGGATACAAAGGGCGTCTCGCTCGATGACCCAATGGGTGCTGCGCTTTGTGCGGATTGCGCCATCGTCGTCGGTGTTAGGGATTTTTTTTTTGGTGGAGACCGATGTGAAGCGCCGAACGGATCCGGGAGAGAGAAGATTCTTTGGTGCTGTGACAGGAACCGGGCAGCGTCTGTCTGTTGAACCCGATTATCTGGTAACAGTGCGTAGAGGTGAAGTCGGCGGTGTTCAAGCGATTGTATTCTCGGATCGCTGTGCTATGCCCCTGCTTTGCGGAGGACCTGGTGGTTTTGTCGTGTGTGCGTGTGTGGTGTTGAGAGAGTATGGATCGTCGATGATGATAAAGCTGGCTTGCTGAATAGTTGGACAAGCTCGAATTATTAGTTAATACCTCCCTGGTGGGGCGTCAACGGGCTTAGTGGGGTGCTTTTCCATCACATCCTGAAATCGGAAGCCACATCCAAGCCTGGGCGTCTTCTGGATCCCGTCTATTCTGGATACGGATTAGGTGCGACGGAAGTTTTGCCGGGAATCCGTTTAAATACGGATTTCATTTCAGTTTTTGAAGATTGAAGAGTCACATAGAATTTTATGAGAATTCAAGAATATGGCTTCACTTGAGTGAACATATTCATGCACGCATATGTGGTAAAATGCGCTGAGCGGAGAATCGATGTCTATTCCCTGGGCTGATCATCTCACCCATCCATAACATATCCCTCAAAAACGAACCCCAACATGTCCTTCGACTGAAAAAGCGCCTGTCTCTCCCTCTGGTATCTCAAAAGCTCCGTGTTGAACTCGAGTGTTCTTTTCCTTCTTTCCCTTTCCTCTCTATCAATGGGGTATCTCGGTCATTGACAGAAACCAAAACCATTCACCAAAATGTAAGAATTCATCCCCCACGCACCCTTCCTTGAGAGAAACGAACAGCGATCAGGAGAAGCCATGGGCGTGATTTAATCACAGCCAGTCTCACCGAAACGAATGAAATATAGTACATCTTTCCCTATTAATCCTACCCCCTATTCTCTCCTTCGTCGTGTTCTTTGAAGATGTCGATTATTTCTTGAACATGCCAAAAAGCTTAAACTTCAACTTATCGGCGAGACCCTGGTTCGGAGGTCTAGCAGCGACAGCGAGGCCGTTCTGATGCGGCTCCGGCTCGGGCGCGCGCACGACGTTCGCAGCGCCGCCGCGACCGGTGTGGAAGCCGCCGTCAACGGAAGGGCGGATGGCGGCCTCGGGGACGTAATCCCTGTCGGCGCGAGCGGCCGGCGGGATGTCTTTGTCGGCGATATTAGCTGCACCTGTTTTGTGGGTAGAATGATACAAGACCGGGTGGTCAGCCTGGAAAAACTCGGGGTCTTTTGTCTTCGTTTAAATGGTAAAAGGGGTAAATGTGAGATGGGAGTAAAAACTTACCTCCGCGCCCCGTGCTGTATGCGCCGTCGCCGTGCGTGCCGACTGCGCCCTGGCGCACGATGGAGCCGTCGACGTACTCGGTCTCGTCCGGGTTGATGTTGCCCGCGCCGCCGCGACCGTGTGAGATTTCACGGTTCGACATTATGGTGGATTGATCGATGTAAGGGCTGAGAGGTTTTGTCAGTCATGGCGGATGTGACCCGAGACAGCGAGAAGAATCTCAACAACGCGTATATGTCGATGCTCTTATATGACTAGAGAAAGGGGGCTGTGTCGAGTGATGTGATGATGCTGTCGTACCACGCAGGCCAGATTCGGTGGTGCGCTTGCGAGTAGACTTTGAGCAAGGAAGGGCTAAGTATAGACTATGACATACAAATGCGCTTCGAGTCGATCTACTAATGACAGTATCGTGTGATGGCGATTGCACGAGCAGTGTTAAGGCCGTCTGTTCGGCAGTTCTGTAGCGGTTAATATCTCACGCAAGGGGAGAAGAGCGAGAATCTGACGAGAGCGCGATCGGTGAGGAGTGAATTGTTTATTTGATTATGTATTTCTTTTCCTCTGCCATACACCAATAACCCATGCGGTAATTACTGTACTCGCTTCTCGACGCCTCCCAGGATCGTAGGATGTGATAAGACGGCACCATATCATTTGCCTGGGCCTGGTTTTAGCCAAGTCTCAGGGAGAGAGAGAGATAAGTGAGAGAGGAGGGGAGTCATCAGTCATGTACTGGTAGATAACAGAAAGCTGACGTAGGTACGCCCGGCGAGCGGCGGGGCCCAGCCCAGCTTCCATACGATCGTCTCCACTCCATCTGTTGCACTAGCGAGGGGGAGCCCCTGTCAGCGTGGCATGTGGCTCTGTCGCGCACCAGCGAGGGGCGCTACGGAAATGCGATGAAACCAGACAGCGCACTAGACTTCATCGGGTAGCATCCGTTCTTTGAATTCCCTTACCCCACACTTCTTTAAGGCCGATCGGCGCAGGGGGACTCTTCAGTCCGGTCCATCGGCGCAGTCCTTCTCCTTGACCGAGTGTGATCAATTTGCTTCAATGTTCCACTAGCATCTCGAATCCGTACCTGAACTTCTTCACGAGAGGGTCACTCAAGCTTAATCACCACGATTCTTCACGTTCACCTTGTCATACTCATTCTGGTTCCATTGCCATGCTGGCTAGGTGACTGTGATATAATCCGTGATTCGCCAATGGCTCATCGATGTGCCTTAAACTCATTGCTTTGCTCCCCGAGAATGCCATCGCATGAACGCCTGCTTTCAAGTGGACAGCTGCAATAACAACAACGCCTGAAAAGATTCAATTACATCTGATATCATGAAGCGATCCATTGATGGCGCGACCGTTGCAAATGAGGGGAAACCTATTCGCGTGGCGTTGGGAGGTCACAGCCGACCATAAATGCAGGGCGCACGGCTTCGAGGATTCCATCCAGTCACAACCATGGGGCAGCTTATGAGCAGTCGGGGTTGCACCGGCCCTCATGGCTGCCTGCATAGATCGTGAGTCCAGTCCAATCGCTTGTGATCATGATGACGTGGGAAAGAACATGCACGTCTTTGCACCTCCCCAGTTTCGAAGCTCTCGTAGCTGCTCTTCTTTGTCTTGAGGGCGCATTGTCTCAGTCGAATTCCAGGAGAGCCTCGTGGTTGTTTTCGTGAGTATAGCACGTAGACGCATGTTTATTTACGAAATATTCGTTACTATTATGGTTATCATCTAGGATATCGATGCGTTGCAAATGATCATCGTCTCCATGGGCTTTAGAAAAGCACTCACGGCTTTGCTGGCCTACCTAGGCTCGAACGTCCTAGCACGTGCTCATTATAAGATATGTGTTGAAGCCAGGGATACCAACGAGCGTAAGCCATCATTCAACCTTTTCATAATGCCCAACTAACAAGGAAACAGTCGTCCAGCCAGTATACCAAGCCCTGCCACTCGGGTCCATCAAACCCCAAGGATGGCTCAAAGACCAGATGGAGAAGTCCGCTACTGGACTCGCCGGCAATCTATTCGAGTTCTATCGCTTTGTGAAGGATTCAGTGTGGCTCGGCGGCAATTCAGAGTACTCTGACCTCCATGAGTCTGCACCGTACTGGTTTAATGGCCTCGTTCCTCTTGCCTTCGGTCTCGATCATCCGAGTTTAAAGGGCCAGGTGAAAACATTTCTGGACTACATCCTGGATCATCAGCAAGAGGACGGATGGATCGGTGCGGAGACGACACCACAGACTCGGGGATTATGGGGACGATGCTATATCATGCTTGGACTCATGGTAGGTGAAATTTCTTTGAGAACCCGCATCTAATCCTTGCCTGCGAAAAAGATTGGGTACAATAGCATGAATAGGGCCCAGAGATTCTGGCCGTTTCTTACCGCCCCTGTATCTACAAGTCGGCCCTGGCGTGCTAAATAGAACGCAACTCGAATGCTAAACTGGTGCTAGCAATACGCTCAAGCGGATCCTTTCGAAACAGAGAGGATAGTCGACGCTATGCACCGATATGTCGAATTAGTTCACGGCATGCTGCGAGATAACTTCACAGGTTTAGTTCCGAAGGAGGGCGATATTTTCGACGGAGCTGGATGGGGACCGGCAAGAGCTCATGAAATGCACATCCCTTTACAATGGTAAGTGAGTCTCAGAAAGGCTACTACTTGCCTGGAGACAGATTTTGAAGAATCCCACATACCCTGAACTTGTTAGAGATCACGAATGCTGACATCGATATGGTAGGCTATATGAGAATTATCCTCAGAATAACTCGGAACTGATTTGGGAGACTATGGATCTTATGATCCAAGGTAGCACGGAGGTATGCCACTTGCATATCCCACTTACTATATCTACTTAATCGTCAACAGTTTGGTGCCGACTGGAGGAACTTCTTCGTAAAGGGTACATTTCCCGAGGTCGTGTACGCTCCGAGAAATCAGGGGTACACACGAATGTTTACCCATGCGGTAAATATGGCAGAGGGTAAGAACACTCTCGTCACTCTTTTGATACATGTTAACCTGAAGTATCTAGGAATCCGCTTTCCCCTGGCCATATACCGAATGTCGCACGACGAAGCACTGAAAACCCAGACTCGAACGGCAGTTGATCTTGTCGCACAACACCACAAGTCGCTCGCAGGAACCATCATTGGCGATGAGTACATTACCGATCTCAACCCTAGTAGAGGGTCTGAGCTCTGTACATCGACGGAGTTGATGTTTTCTCTGGCTTGGATATACCAGTACCTAGCAGACAACGATCTCGCAGACTGGGCTGAACTGACCGCTTTCAATGCTTTTCCCGGACAGATTTGGCCAGACTGGTGGTCCCATCAGTATGTTCAGCAAGAAAACCAAGTAAGCTATTCCGAGGATGTCGGGAATCTGATACTAATAACTCGTAGCCATGGTCAAGGAACCTCACAGAGCGTCCTCAGATGTGGGAGAATGTAGGGAGTTACGGGAATGTGTTTGGCTTGGAACCTAACTATGTCAGTCAGACACCGATTTAACCGTCGTGAGATGTTGCTGAACTTGCTAATAGCCCTGCTGCACCGTGAACCATCCTCAAGGATACCCAAAGTTCCTCGCCAACTCATTCGTGAGCACAGAATATGGCGGCATTGCCCACATTCTCCTCTCGCCTGGCAGCGTCACTACCAAAATCGGTGGCAACGAGGTCACTATACACACCAAGACGAATTACCCTTTCGATATGAATTTGGTGTACTCAATCTCGTCTGATGTTGACTTTACCTTTTATGTTCGCATCCCGAGCTGGGCCAATTCGTCGAGTACTGTCTCAAATTCTCTGAGTGGCGCTAGCGTTCCTATCTCCCCAACAGATGCCGGACTACAGAGATTTGATATCTCTAAGGGGTTGAGTCAGATCTCTGTCACTTTCCAAACTGAACCCCGTGTCGTGGAACGCGCCAATAATACAGTAGCCGTATACTATGGACCGCTACTCTACAGTCTCGCTCTCGACTTCAACGAGACCACCCGGGATCCCGTCGCTTACAACCAAGGACCCCTCGACCAGTCAAGCACGACATCGCAAACGCGCGATCATATCGTCGATACGGTAGATCTATGGAACATCGCGATCGATCCGTCGCAAATCAAAGTCGTAAAAGCCGAAACCGCAGTACTTTCGAATCCGATCTGGGAATACGGCGCCCCGCCCGTTGAACTCCGTATCGCTGCAACGGGAATCGATTGGCCGATCGCATGGGATTCACCCGCTGATCCTCCGGTGAATCCGCGGGCAAAAGGGAAGCCGTTCAGTGCAAGGTTTGTACCGTTTGCGAGTGCGAAGGTTCATATGGCGCATTTGCCGAAGATGGAGCTTGAGGCGGTTGATCTTGATGACTATTAGGGTGGAGTAGAGCGAGAGCATATGGGGATAGAGTAAAGTCCGTTGTGCCCTATATCCGATGTCGACTCTGGACTCAGGCGAGCTAGACCTAGGGGTTGAAAAGGGGGGCGAATGATTAACTTCAAGGTTACCTACTGTAAACTCCCTACGCACAGCAGCTTTATGGCATCAATATCGATCATTTTACTTCTTTCTGGCAGGTTCAAGCTTGATTACGATATCACGATGGGACTCCGGAGAAAGTACACCGATTTTCTCAGTAAGCGGATACTTTTCTCCTCGAGTCCCTGCATTGAAACCTATCTTTGCGGGGGACGCATGTGAAGAGGAGAGAAACGCAATCACGCGGAGTTGATTGATTGCGAATCATCTCATGCTATTACTAAGTATTTTACCATAGGGTATCCGCTCTTGCAGAAAAAGATGTCTTCATACCGCATGACAGGAAAGTTAACACCACTACAACTCCGGCATACCGGGATATACCCCTGAAATCACTCTCCGCGCAATGCCCTCGCCGGACCCCGAAAATAGCAACACAGCTCCTTTTTTTTCCGAATCCCGGATTATTCAGTTAAGTCGCTAGAAGAAGACTTTTTGAGAGAACCAATCTTGTCGTTGAAGCCAATCTCAGCTGGAGATACGACTCCCTTCAACCCAATCTTCATGACTGGTGATGATAAGCTAATATAAGATATGTGATTGAGAGGTGAGAGTGTATCAACTTACAGATGAATTTGTCATTGATCATGCAAGTCGTCGACGTAGAATCCATCAGCTCCAGTAATACCAGGCACACTCGCACTGATTCGGGGCCTCATCCGCCGCGAAGCGGAAGTAATCCTTGTGCCAGTTTCTCACTGTTTATCATCAGTAAACCATCCTCATCTTCTCTCTCATATAATCAGAGGAAAGACAGACAAAGAAAAGGAACAACAAAAGAAAAAGGGAGAAAACAAAAGTGGAAAAGAAGAAAAAACTTACTACAAGCATGACACCCAACCTTACCGGCCGCACACTCATGATCCGCCGCCGCCATCGCCATGCTCAGCTCATGCACACACGCGCGCAACTTCTTGCGCTTGAATATACACGCGCCGACGACAACATCCCCCGACTTCGCCATGCGTACCTCACCGCGCTCTAACCAGCCCCCATCAGGCCCCGTCTCAACCCACTCCATGAACATGGAGAGCGTGAGTGGATAATCGTCGAGCTTCATCAGCTGGTGGCCCGTGATGAAGCGGTTGTGGTGGTGCGGGAAGTGGGCGTGGCAGTGTGCGCGGCCGAGGATGTCGACGTCGTTGTCGTAGTGGTCGCCATAGTCGCTGGCATTCACTGTTTGATTGGTGTTTGTGGGTGTGGTTTGGTTTTTGTTGTTGTCGGTGTAGGGGTCATCTTCGTTGGAGGGGTTGTATTCTTCGTCGGAGGGATCGTATTCGTCGTAAGCGTCGAATTCTTCGTCGTCGTACTCATCGTATTTGGAGTCGTTGTAGGTGTCGAAGGTGAACTCGACGGGCTCGAGGACGCGCGGACGCAGGAGGCGTCTGGAGCGCGCGTGCGGGTGCCCGGCCCGTGGGTTCGGGATGGTGATGGGGGTTGCGGCGGTATAGTTTATCACGCCGTTGATGCCAATGGGGACGCGCCAGAGGCCGTTGGGGAGGCTGCTGATGTTGGCTCCTTTGAGTTTGGCGTGGGTTGCTAGTGGGGCGAGAAGGCCCGCGAGGAGGAGGAATCTCATGGTGAGGGTTGTTTGTTAAGGGGGTTAGGTGAGGTGGTGTTGTTGGTTGGATAGATGGGATGGGGGTAGCTGTGGTGGAGAAGACTGTGGTAGAGAACATTACGGGGAAGGAGTGGATTTGAAGCATTGAGGAGGAGAGACGGGAATTTATAGGTATCTCTGGACCGGAACTCGGAGTTGAACGTCCCTGAGAAGGTAGATTCTCATGCGATAACCGAGAACTTGAGTCTGCATTATCGTGCGTCTTGATTCCGTATGCCCTCAACTCAAAAGCTTCGGAGTGGCAACCCGCCGGGAGTAATGTTTAAGGTATGTACGTCTGGAGTTCAAATCGTATTGAAAGGGGACATGGTTTATGTCGAGTACTCCGGTTTATTCATCGATTCGAGATACCATATGTCTCTCTCTTGACTCCTCTCAGATATCCAAAATCATAGAGAAAGACCAAAAAGACATCACACGTCCTGACAGTTCGACAAGAAGTTCTCATAGGCCTTTATGCATCTCCAAACGCAACGGATTAGCTGACGAACTAAGTTCTCCCACGGTGTGACGAAGATATTGTTGGAAGGGCAGGCACTGAGAGGGGTAGTAGAGGATGGGAAGGTGCGCTCGTCTGTACGCACGGCAGCATCTCTACTGGCTCAATCTCCTGCCTGTACGCTTAGTCCTACTTCTTCCTTTCTACATCATCAATAATATACCGGCCGCCCACTCTACTTGGAATCTTGTCCCATTTTCTGGTCAGATATCCATTATCTTGGAACTACTTGATGCAAGAGTAAAACACTCTGCATGGTGACGACGTGCATTTTGTATCCGGATCACGGACACGTCTTGTCTCTTTAATGGAAAGGAGTCGGGATGAGTTGATGTTCGAACGTCCGTCTTGATTAGTCACCCTGCGTGCAGAAGGATTCAAGAAATAGGGGCTATGGAAGAGGGCATTAGCTAACGAACGATATCGACGACCTCATACAAACGTCCGAATAAATAAAAGAGAGAAATATATACCAACTAATCTGTACGTAACCAAGAATCCCACCACCTAGGCCAAGTTGACCTCATTCCGTCCCTCCCCGTGATAAACATCCCCAAACTTCCGATACATCTCATCAATCTCCTTTTCCAGCTTCCTCTCAGACTTCACCTTCGACACGGTGCCCTTGACCGTCCGCACCAAGCCCATCGGCGGCACAACGAGCATGTGCGTACTCGCAATGCGCGCCTGCGCCTGCATCTTCTCGTTCAGCGGCTCAATCACACTCGTCCAGATCTCCCCCACCGCGCTCTTCGGATCCGCATCGGCCACCAACTCAATGAGCGCAAGCGGCTGCATGCGACGATTACCCACGACCAGGGCCGCCTTGACGAGTTTATGCGTGAGAAGCGCCTTCTCGGCCGTGCCCGTATTCACATTGACACCGGTGGAAAGGGTGATAACATCATCGATGCGCCCAGCGAACTTGAAGACAAAGTGCGCCTTCTTCGGGTCCGGATGCGGGGTCCAGAGATCGCCGACGTGGTGGTCCTTGTAAGGGGGAAGCGACTTGCCGCATTCGCGCGAGAAGTAGCCCGAGTACTGCGCCCACTCGGGATGATACACGAGTACCATCTCGTAGACCTTCTTCGTGTTCTCGCCGTCCTCGTAGTCGTCCAGCTGCACCTCCTGGAACTCGAGGCAGCCGTGCTTCATGTCGAAGTAGATGTACTCGTCGTCGCCCGGGTCCGCCTGGAGCTGCGGCGGGAACCCGATCTCGGTGGCGCCGAAGCAGTTTTGGATCTTGGTGTATTTGGACCAGACTTCCTGGGCGGATTCGGAGAGGACGCCTTTTTAAGTGCATTCAATCAGTTCGACTTCTTCAAGAGTAAGGGAAGAAAAAGGGGGAATGGGGATATAGACTTACCACCGCCGTACGATGCAGAAATGAAGTTCCGGATGTACTTCCCCGGATCCGGCATCCGCGCCACCGTCTCCATGATATACGGCACGAGGAAGGCATGCGTCGCCCTCGACAGCAGCAGGATATCAGCGACCGGGTCTGCGGGCGAGACGCCGCGGTGGCGGTAGGGCATCACAAAAACACCGCCGCCCAGAACCGTTGAGATGAGTCCACCCATCGACGAAATACCATGGTACGGCGCCACGGGCAAGATGATGCGACGGTCCCGGCCCGGCTGGACATAGTCGAGATCGTGCGGGCGTCCCTCGACATCAGGAAGCGTCTTCTGCAGCGTGAGCGCGTACAGCATCGCATGCGTGACCTCCACGGGCTTGGGATTGCCCGTGGTACCGCTGGTGTGGATGTACATGTACGGCTCGTAGGCCGCGTCCTCGTAGACCTTGTCATAGGGGTATACCTTTGCCATGTCATGGGGATCGAGCAGGTCATTCAGCTCGGGGAGCATCTTCCGCGCCATGGGCCGGGCGCCGAGGATGTCGTCGACCTGCACGCCGGAACTGTAGAACAGGGCCTTGCAGTTCAGGCGCTCCATGAGACCCAGGTGGACCTCGAGACTGTTCAGGTGAGAGGAGAAGAGGACGACGTGTCCCGTCTTGCAGGCGGCCATTTGCATCATGTGGTATCGGAGGTCTGGCACGCCGTAGTAGGCGATGGTCTCGAAGGTGGTGGATCTGCCGAGCAGGTTGTCGATGACCCAGGAGAGCTTGTTGATGGCGTTGGCGAACATTCCATAGCCGATGTCCTCGTATCCCTTGGAGAGGTCATCGTCGTCAAAGGGGATGGAGGCCCAGGGTTTGTGAGGGTCGTTGAGGGCTAGATCGTCGATGATGAGGGGCATGAGACGGCCCCCACGAGGGGGGAGGAGGGAGCTGAGCCATGGTCATGGTCATGGTCATGGTCAAGAGCGAGGAAGGAACCCAATCGTAATGCCTGGTTGTGAGAAGATGGTGATGTCTGAAGCAACAGTGAGCTGACTTGACCGTACGAGTTCTGCGGAAACAGACAAGCTTAAGTACAAGAGCTGTGGACGGAATACGAGGGGAGGGGCCGTGTCAAGGTCGGCCAGATATAGCTCCATACTCCAACTACTAGCAGCAAGTCAAGCACCCGTCTGGTATGGTGTCGAGCTCGCGCTAGGTCCAGAACGAATGCGACCGGAGACCGCTTTATTCGGCCGGGTACTTTCGCCGTTAGTTATCCGGGGCCGCGGGCTTGACACTTGACTGGTGCAGAGAGAGTCGTAAGATCGACTTCTGGTATCGAAATTGTTCCGCACAGCAAGTGCTCCCCTGAGCACGTTACATGCTGGGTACCTCCGCATCCCATAGCTCCACCCATCCACGGCTTACGACCGTAGCATTGTTGCTCTCGCAGCTTGTTGCTACTAATCCGTAACTAGTTCAGGGTTCCTCAAGCTCCATGGCGGGATTTGGAACAAGGACCGAGGTCCCCGTCGTTCCGACGTCGAACCAGGGATGACTCTGCTTTCGAATCGATATCAGAAACCAATTCGCGTCTCGATAACTGATCCAGAAGCCATCAATGACTCCAACTTTAGTCCCATCACCTTCGACTCACCACAAACAAAAAGGAGAATACACCTCTTGGTCCCTCTTCGGCCCAAATTCTCGGCTTGAAGCTGCTACTAGTTCCCGTGCTAGCTACCTAAATATAGATAGGTAATCGAAAAGCGCCGCCCTCCCGAGTCAGGGTCCCCTATGCGCACCCGGACAAAAAAAGGGCCAAGAAAAAAAACGTCATGTCTGGCCCCCCTCCTTTCCAGAGTAGCGACTCAGCCCTGAGCAACAACGTCATGCTTGCAGGACCAGCAACCACCCTCCATAGGTAAGCTCTGGCGTCATGCATATGACATGTCGCGAAGAGTTTGCCGTCCTTGTTCTGGTCTTGTTCTGTTCTGCGAACTTCGTACCTGTATCTACGATACATATCGAGGGCCACGCTGTCGGTACCAACATCGAGATCTACCTAGATCAAATCTTCACCCCCTTTTCTCGTAGGAATCTCACCAAGAACGAAGATCATCCATCTTCCTCGAGAATTACCCCTTTCATAGAAATCTCAATCAACCATTCATCAAGTTACAACAGACAGACTCTCAAACTCCAAAGCCCCCTAACAAAAAAACCATAACCGACGGCGTGTTCACTAATCCATATTAATCCGCAATGTCTCCGGAGTCCGGACGTTCCTCTACAGTACGAA
Source organism: Xylaria sp. L1 SY-2022 (assembly GCA_023079495.1). Classification (NCBI taxonomy): domain Eukaryota; kingdom Fungi; phylum Ascomycota; class Sordariomycetes; order Xylariales; family Xylariaceae; genus Xylaria; species Xylaria sp. L1 SY-2022. Next base: position 609,168 of record JALIDW010000013.1, on the reverse strand, counting down.
CACAGTATGCACACGGCGCATCTTGACTTTCAGACTTGTCGCAACTTCTTTTCTTCATACTAGTATCTGTCTTCTGAAGTAGATAATCTGAGTTCACTCGTTTTTCCTCGGACTTTGGAACCGTGATAAGAAGGGGTTTTGCCGGAATTAAGAACGTTGGCAATTGCCGAAATCCGTTGTGCTGCGGGTGGGTGGGTTTATGGGATATGGTTTGGCCGGGGGGGTTTTGTGGTTTCGGGACGTTGTAATCCGTAGGTGGGTAGTTTGATGGTAGGTATGAATCAAGACCGTCCGTCCCGGAGGTCTCCGTTGGAGATTCGGGAGCGGCGATGGAGATTTGGGACCGAGGCGTTGGAGACTGGGACCGAGACATGTGATTGAGAAATGGCAGACAGTCACAGCCTCAGGAGATATTGATAGTGCCTAGCTGCAATAATAGCTATGGTAATTACAGGGTAGAAAACGTGGTCCCGGATTCGGAATACTACCGTGATTACGAGTAGTGAACCGGGAGTTATCGAACGACGGTCCCCAGTAACTACGCATTACAGTCACTTGGCACAGAGAAGCTACTCGTACATATCTCAACGGGTCACAACTCAGCTTGTCAGGAGTATGTATGTATGTATGTATCCATTACTGGCACTAATGTATATTTCCACAGAAGAAAGAAGCAAAAAAAAACAACATAGAATCCTTTTTCCAATAGACGTCAAGACACTTGTTTGTTAGTTTTTTGCTTGCTGAATTAGGATGTTTTGTTCAAGCCCTTGAGTTACTTATCCCTGACTCGACTTGATGAACGCCGTCATAACCTGTCCCCGTTTCCCGCTCGATGACAAAAAGCTCAGAAGCCTCTTTTGCCGTCACGGCGATCCGTCACGGCTGGGTCTGGGCTCTCTCTTGCTCAGGAAGCCCCGTCTGATGCCTCCCGCTGTTCCCGGACGTGTGCCGTCATTAGATGCTTCCACGAACGAACTCTTGAGCGTAACCACGCCAGTTCCCACTCTCAGATCCTTCTCGCCAGAACCAGTTTCGTCGACAAAGTACGGCGCATCACCCAGATCATCCTCGCTACCAAACGTGTGGTGGCCCTTAACTTCGATGCGGAACTGAGTGTCAGGGGTACATCGGTGGCGGAATGTCTCGTCGAAGTGAACGACACCGGGTTCTTCGTGATGCTTCGTCTTCGCAACCAATCTTTCTTTCGGAGTCATTTGCCGGATGATAACGTAAACATCTGAAGAGGGAGGATATCCTGACGCAGAGACAACAGTGAACGTAGCCGTTCCCATTCCAGGAGCACCAGGAGCAACACTGTGCATCGAGGCAGCACCCACACTAGGGGAGCGGCTATGAGGCCGTGTACCGTTAGAAAAAGCTGTTGTGATCATTTCTCCACCGCTCTCAAAACTACTACCGATCATGGTAGATTGTCTTGTCGAAAAGTCGGAAGTATCGTTGGTAACAATAGAGGGGACGTCAGCAATGCTGGGCAATCCGATGGTCTCGTTGGTTTCCCGTCTGCCTCGGAAGCCACGCTTGATGAAACTGGCACCTTTACCTACACCGTGTCCAACAACGCCGGCAACCGCTACACCACCTTTGACGGGAGCACCAACGACACCGGTAACGATTCTACCAGGAGCACCAAAGGTACCAGAGAAGGTACTGGTTCCCAGTCTAGAGCGCGCAACATAGTCGGGGCGGAAGAGAAGACGCAGTTTGATAGAACCGGACTTTCCATCCAACATGAGATCAACCTCTTGGGCTTGGAAGGGATCGATCTGCTCAAGGTTGATCTGAACCTTTCCTAGGAAATCAGGCTTATCCGCAAAGTCGTAGTCGTAAACATTGCAAATGAGTTTGCTGGCCGTACGCGAGGGAATAGATACTTCGAAGGTCTCGTTCCACACGGGGTTCAGGGTCTTCTTCTGGGTCTTGGACTTGAACACTTCGGAGCCGTTCAGCTCGAACTTGCAGTAGGGGTCACTCTTTCCGTTGGAATCAGCAGCAGGCAGGTCAGTAGCACTCAACAAGTCGACACGCAGGTTGCCCATGTTGTTGATACTCTCGCTGGGGTCGAGTCTCATCTTGACGGGGATATACTTCAAACTGACGCGGATGGTAGCCTGTCGGTTTTCTTCGTCCTGGAGTCGCAAAATCGTGGGGTTGTTCTGATCATGTTAGCAGGGTCAATGAGAATGATTGATGTAAGTAACTTACGAGACACTGCTTAAGGGTTTCCATCGTGTTGCCAGTCAACCGAGCTACAGTGTGTTCCTCATCACCGGCTTCACCAGGGCCCTCACGCTTCTCCTTCAACCGCAAGGTGAGCCTAGAGAAATCGAGTTCACGAATGAAGCAGTCACCAATCTCGTCAAATCTGAATGACTTAGACTTGGCCGTTCCAGATGCGTACGAAGGGTAAGGAATATCGTCGACGTAGATCTCGAGATGGGTTCCGCTCTTAGGCAGCTCACCCTCAATGAGGTTGAAGATCAAGAAACCGGACTCATACTTCAGCAGCTCTTGAGGAGAAAGGTGAACCTTGGGAGGCTCCTTGGGTCCGTCTCGAGACTTTGAGCTATCGATGGATGCAGGCGACTTAGGGGCAACAGGCGAGGTGGGCGTAGTAGGGAGGTCCAGGGAAGAGGTCTTGCCAGCTTCAGACGACCGGGGAACATCAAGAGAGGTTTTAGAAGCATCGGAACTGCCTTCCTTCTCCTCGGGCTTTTCTTCGTCTTCAGGGTCGGCGATGTTCAAGCAAGGATAGAATGCGACTGTGTGAACCAGAGCACCCTTCTCGGAACCCTTGCCGTGCAGACGTAGACCGCGGGACTGTACCTTCTTTTCATCGTGAACCAGCCATTCGCCGTTTTCATCTTGCTCCATGTAGTCATCCGCGAAGATTTCGACAAGACCCAAGCTTCGGTCCTTACCCATCTTTTCAGCATCCATAACATCTAACATAAACCTATCACGTGTAGAGTGCACCGGAACGTAGATAATTTGGTCCCACTCAGGGTCAAGGGTATTGCGATGCGTGACAGTTCGGCCTTTCTCAATGCCAGACACGAGGACTCGGACATACGGATCAGACTTGCCCATGGTTTCGAAGTTGCGAAGGTTAGAGGCACTCTTGAGGTGAAGGCGCATAACACCGAGCGGCGTCTGGTAACCACCAGAGCTTGACAGGGAACCAGGGATTGACACGGGCTTCCATTGTGCGGTAAGCTTCACACGTCCAGTCTGAACACCAGCTAGGTTGTACCATTCGCTTCCCTTCTCCATCATCTCGAGCATATCGTCCAATTTGATCTGGTAGGTGCCGACAATCTGATCTCCAGCAAGGTCTCGTTCATCTTTGATGGCCAAACCGAGCTTAGCATTCTTGCGATCCGTAATGAGAAGTTCCTTGGAGCCGTTGTCCCAGATAGGGTTGTTGGTGCGCTTCATCGTCTTAGTCTGGTGGACCTCCTTGCCGTTGAGTAGCAGAACCGCGTAAGGGTTGAGCAGACCAATAAGACTCTTCGTACTATCAAGTTCCTTTGCCTGCTCGACCTTGTAACGCAAGATACCGGTGTTCGACTCGGGCGGGGGCTCAACTTTGCCTTCAGGGGTTGTGACTTCTTCGAGGACGGGGAAAAAACGAATGTCGGCATTGAGCATACCACGGGCCTTGCCATTAGCGATGAGCTCAATCCGTTCGTTCTCGAAAGACTCGAGTTCTTCAAGTCTTTCTAGCGGGAAAGAAGCGACACCCAATTCCTTGTCTTTGCGGATTTCGTTGTAGTCGTAAACCATGATATCAAGAGAGTCGTTGAATGAAGTAACAATGATATAGTGCGTCTCGTTCCATCGGGGGTTGTGAGTGTCCTTGATGACCTTGGTCTGAGAAAGAGGAGTCCGCTTGTTCAAGGTGAATACGGCGTAAGGATCAGCATTTCCAGAGAACTTGTCCGTATTCTTGAGGCCTTGAGCACCGTGAAGAGTGACAGCAACAACACCAATAGCTTGATCAACGGGGGTACCAGACAACATCTTAGCAACTTCGATAGGGAAGACATTCGGAGCGTACATCATGGGCGCAAGGTTGGCGTGGATCTGCTCCTGGATGAAGCTTTCCAGACCGGGAATGAAGTTGATATCAAATCCAAAGGTCTCACCACCGAGCGGCTTGCACACATAGTCGATTGTAGGGCGTTCTAGGAAGCACATTTCAACCTTCTCGATATGAGGGAAGGGGAACTGCAACTTGATCTTGAGACGCATGATACCAGAGAAAGCCATGTCTTCGACAATGACATCCAAACCCTTGCTAATCATAGCCTTTCCAATACGGATTTCGAGAACGATCTTGGGGTTGATCTTGTTCTTGATCTGACGAGAAGTCATATCAGCGGTATCGTTGGGCGTGAAACTGAACTTCCAGTCCATTATAACGGTATCGTCATCAGCCTTGGGGTATGTCTTCACGTGGTCCATCCGCGGGGGCTTCGAACCGAGTGTAAACGTCTTGAGCTTCAGACTGTCGAGAAAAGCCGGGGTTGCCGAGCTAAGAACTTGGTCCACTGAGTTGATGATGGTCTCGGCGAGGACTGGCTGGTAGATAGGCCAGAACTTGACGAGGAAGGAGTTGATCCACTCGAGAGATTCGGTATCGGTGTCCAGCTTCTTAAGCGCCATTTCGCGAATAACGTCATCTCGGAAGTTTCGTCGAACTCGTCGAGTCGAAGTGCGGTAGTATGCCGAACAGGCAGTCATAATGATGATAATCCAGGCCAAGCCGCCACCGAGGATGGCGATCAACCACGAGGAGAGACAGGCAAATACGATGACCGCGGCATTGTGGTACCAATCTGCAAGAAAGTAAGGCTATGAACATAGGAGAAACCTCGGGCTCAAGGCATTGGAGGGGGATAGTTACCGCCAAAGTATTTATCCGGGAGCTTTGTTTCCAAGTAGGTCTCGTGATCAAGCATGCTGTCGCCCTCGAGAACACTCTCAACAGGCCACCCGAAACGTTGTTCCCACCCGACCTTCTCTGCAAGAGTCTGTTCGGGCTCTGCCTTGGCGTCTTTCTCAGCGGGCTTTTCACTTTCCTCCTTGGCCGGGTCGACAACACCGGCCTTCGAAGGGGTAGGAAGGTCGTAAGAAGCTCTAGGGCCATCATCTGTATCGGTAACAAGAGCAATTCCTTTTGGTTTCTGGGGTCGGTTAGGATCGTTCGGGGTGTTCTATATGAGAGAAGCCGACGCAATTAGCAAAGTAGTAGGCATCGAGATCCCCAATTATGGACGTACGGCATTCACCTGAGCTCGTTTCTGCTCAGTTGTTGCGTTCGGGTCAAACGTGAAAGCAGCGACGCCTGCACTCTTGCTCTCCTCCACGAGCTTCTTCTGAGCGTCGTCGGCTGTGACGGAGGAGGCGGGATCGCGGGCGGCATCGATTATGGCTTGCTGCTTGCCCTCGCTCGATGGTTGCGGGGTAGCCATGGTGCGCAATGGGCTGAGCTGCACCAGCAGCTAGGACGGAGGATCCAGATCAGCGTCAACGGGTGTGACGGAACGTGGATTGACACGACGGGTAGGATGCTACTCGGATCGTCGGGCTCGCCAATTCATTGGTGGCAATGGCAGGAATACTACTGCGTAGAGATAGAGGAGGAGGAGAGGAAGAGGTGGTGAACGTGTCTCCAGGGGGGTGAGAGAGACGACGTATCGACGGTTCACTCTAGCTCACGAAAAAGGACACGAATCGCTATTGCTAGGGCGAAGAAGGGCCGGATGAGGAGGGAAAAAAATAAAAAGAGGCCGCAGACTACGCACAAAAGGAAGGGGAAATAACAAATGGGTGCGTAGGAATACAAGGTGAATGGAGGGAGGTTTAGTAGTTCCGGGCGAGCATAGGGTCAATGAACATTTGTATTCGTATCTATGGAAGTACTCGGCGAGGTACAAGCAGGAGGTGGTATGTGTCGTGCCTTAGGAGGCCAGCCATGGCGCTGTATGACCTGGCAGCAGCGGCAGGTATAGCAGCACCAGCACCAGCAGCAGCAGGAGCAGCCCGGGCAGCGCACAAGACTGGCTGCATGCAATGGACCCGAACCTTGATTTGGTCGCTGGACCTGGAGATTGATCGTCACGACGGATCCACTTGGCGAGTCCCTAGGGGTAGGCACAACCTGCCCAGGTGCCTTCCGTGCTACGCGACCTGCCCAGGGAACCCACGGAATACGCTGCTAATGTAGGCTCACATAATTATTGCAGCGCTTTGCCCGTTCGGTGGGTGCACTTACGTATGCACTAATACAGTGTGGCCATCTAGGGCTAGCCGCAGCCTGTAGCCTGTAGGTACGGAGGGCTAGGTACCGTGTGTTCCTACACTAGGGAGGCACAGAACGGTGCTAGCGTCACCGGTGGGGCGGCGCCCCTGCTCCCAGTTGGAGCTAGCCATCTGGCCCCGAGGCCGTATCCGGGTCCTTCCAGCCAATGAGCAGCGCCAATCCCGATAAGGAATCCTGATTTTCGGGGCATAGTGTCCGTCACAGTGCCAATCTGCCCCAATGCAGCGAGCCAGAGGCAGAGGGTGGCTCCAATATTTACCAGCTATCATCCCTCGGCCAAGAGCTGAAACAGAGCTGAGGAGTCGCTAAGAGATGGGGATGTCCTGGCTAGACGGTGCGCTAGGTGTGGACAGGACCAATGAACTGGTGCTCCCTAAGTGGTACCGACAACGCTCCTCATATAACCGTGCATCGAGCGTACTTCGTACATACCGCCCTCGCCACGGCTCCCCTCTGGCTCCTCTCTGGTTGCCTCTCAACTCGGTCAAATAATAACTGGACCTTTCACAGACCTAGGTCACCCTCCTTCGCTCTGCATCTGCAGCGAGCATTGATAAATCTGCCGATAGTCTCCCAGGACTACACTGCATTTGTGCGACATTTGAGCACTACAGTGCCATCGCCGTGACTTGTGATCCAGATCGCTTCCCGTCTGGGCTCATGTACGAAATGCAGTCAGTCATTGTCGGCACCAATCTATTCAGTAATGAGTTGATATTATCAGGACTCGCTATAGTCACTAGTCGGCAGTGGGCAGCAATGTCGAGCACACACAGTATGCACGGAATACCGACGCTGAATTTAGAATATTCCATACATACGATATAGTAGAAAAGAAGAGCGCGGAATTATAACAGGTGCTGTTATTTCATACATCGTCCCTGCTAATAATACTGCGAGCACTAACGAATGGCTCCAGAAATAAACCAACATCCAATACTACATACGGAGTGCTACGAGTACGGCAGGGCATTGTCAAGCTGTCCTCCGTATTACTACCTACATATCGTACATACTACATACCTATCGTCACGTAGGGTGCACCACATGCAAGAACCAACTCATCTTTGCCAATGGGTGATAAGACATATCGCCCTCCCATATTGTATATACATATTGCCCAGGTAGTTCGCGCATAGCCACGGAAGTGGCCTCTCGTTTTAATTTCGATTGCGCTGCGATCGCAAACTTGCTTCTCCCACCAAGCGAGCAACGGCAGGAAGGAAAAAAAAGAAACCTACCTATCTTGAGCGAAATCAATCGGGTTATGATTAGTATCTTCGCATTATCATTATGATCTAAATTCTGGTCGCGAGCAACAGTCAAGCATCGGTGAGCATTCGCCTGGCCTAGGCAAATAACGGCTCCCAGACTAGAGCTGTCGGGAGGGGGTTGGGCAATGATGGGGGGTAGGTTACCTCCCGGCAAGTCGGCGAGCCGTTGAATAGTAACAAGAAGTTATTTTGAGCGCTACTATTTAGCAGCAAGTCCGTACTTCTTGAATGGAATTGCGCCAGGTTCCGGTCCGAGTAGTCGGCCTGCCCAAGCCCTCTTGCCATTTCAACGCCCGCGAAATTGATAGCGAAATAGGGACGTTTGAAAGTACGGGATGCTAATTTACGTCCCATACAGACAGAAACATGCCTCAATTGATCGAGGCAGTGAAACCGCTGTCTAGACTCACGACAGGGGAGCTGTCTTAGTTGGACCACTGCCGTTAAACCGGCTAAGTGCCGCTGCATCTCCGGCTTGTAGAGATCCTGGGTCGTATCTCTCTCTCTCTGCCGATAGAACGCAGCAATTTTACTGATTGGCTAACCACTATCCGTTAACACGACAGAATATGAATCTTGGTTGACTTGGTTGACCATCCGATACTCAGGAGCATGAGACGTCGACTCGGAGTGAATCATGCTCATTCGTGAAGAGGCAACCCTACTAACGGAAGACTCCGCACATGCGACAATTCACACACAGTCACTACTGTACCTCTCACGCTCATAGAAACGGACGTGAATCGGCACTTCTCTGACAAAAACGTGGCAGGTACGGCCTTTACTCCGTCAATACGGAACACGTATTCCGTATCTGAGATAACTACCGGTACCGGAGCCCAATCGAATTGACAGGAAGCTTCCAATGGACTCAAAAGCGCACAAGTGCGACTTTATGCAGCCCGGTACTTTCCCACAGTGCGTTCTTATGCAACACCCACTGGTCGGCATCCCGGGCACCTTGCCAGAAATTTTCCGTAACCAGTTAGATACCTCGGTACCTACGGATTATCCTTGGTGCGGAGAAGCAGAGCTTTTGCCCTTGCTTGCTTACTACGACGGATTAGGTAATAGGAAAGCTCTCCCAGCTTTTAAAGCTCCCCGTCAAAACTTCTTAGGGCTTCCCAATTTTTCTCTTCCTTCCAACTCTTTGACAACATTCTTCCCACAGAATCGTGGTCTCAACCAAGCCGGCATCAGAAAACATCGCTGGCGACGATCTGCAACAACAAGCTATCGGTAAGTTCGATGCCTCTTCATTTTCTTCCTGCTGCGCGCAGCATTTTACTGTTGGATGATGCACATTAAAGCATGTATTACCTGATCATCGTCTGATGTACCAAAATTATCACCAAGATCTCTGACTACCAACACCACATCTCCCATGATTTGAATCCTCACAACCCGTTCGCGAGCAAGCGAGGCTAACATATCATGGTTTCTATCAGGGTTCCGCATAGACAGGTTGTCGCCGTACTTTTGTGTGTCTGTGTCAACGACGAAAAGCAAATCACGATGAGCGTGATCCCGTTGCCGCCCAAGGGC